>OZ029924.1:9757336-10219836 GCA_964023275.1 Norana najaformis | reverse complement strand
CGTAATAGAGGGAAGTGATTGAGGGATAGAAGAGGAATGATAGCAGAGAAGTGATTAAAGAGGAATAAGACAGGAGGCTTGAGGAGGAGTGGTAGAGGAGAAAAGATAGAGGGGCAGTAGTTGAGGAGGAATAATGGGGCATGAGTGATAGAAGAGGAGTGACAGCGAAGTAGTCATAGGGCATTGATTGAAGAGTGATTGAGCAGTGATTAAGGAATGTTAGAGGAGGATTGATCGGGGAGGAGTGATAGATGAGGAATGACAGAGGAAGACAAATAAGGAGGAAGAGAAATGAGAGGATGAAGAAGAGATGGATCAGAGGGTGGATAAATAGGCGAAATTTGATGACGGGAGAGAGGAATGAAAATGATCGAGGAAGGCAAAAAGAGGGCATATGAATGAGGAGGAAGAATGGAAGACAGCGACTTCATTTTTCTTAGCCTCAGCATTTGAGGGCAGGTTACCAGTCGTCTCCCTCACCATCTGATCTTCCCATCGACAATATACATAGTGTATTCATCTTGTAGCCGGGTTCGCTAGGGGGCGCAAATGGAACAGAAATCTCGATTACATGTATATCTTAATTTCTGTCCCAGCTGGTATTTGAACTCCGACCTCGTGGGTGACATTCCAGTGCGCTAACCGCTAGGCTATCGCATATCCGTTAAGGTGTGAAGGACGAGAAAGAGAAGGAACAGGCTTCCAGCCTTATTCACCAAATTCTAACTAATTCTAACCAAATTATACCTAATTCTAACTCATTCTAACCAAATTCTAACTAATTCTAACTCATTCTAACTAAGTCTAGCCAAATTCTAACTAATTCTAACCCTGCAGGGGATCCAGAATTAAATACTCTGGGGCGAAGTATTACCTGGGTTTGTGTCTGAAGGAAAAGCAACTAGGAAAAGTGTTACTCCTCCAAGCTTAACCAGCGTAGCGCTACAAGGTGGTCTATAGGTAATACGTTTGGTCAATAAGCATGCGGTTGCGGGTTCGACTCCGTGTAATCGTAATCGTAAACTCTAAATTTCTAAAGCACTACTTAAAAGCTAAGCGCAGGGCACCAGCTTATTCACGAGCGCTGCGTCAAGTCCGTGGGGTTGTGTTTAAGCTGAGAGAAATGGGAAGACAGATCAGGGTGGGATTTCTTGAAAAGGTGAGACTTCAGTTTTGAATGGAATACCTGAGGAGTGATAGATAGGGTAAACGACGGAAGGGATAAAGGAGCAGAGAGTCTGCGAAATTCACGAGGGAAATCGTTCCAGAGTCGAGGTACCGTGTAAATGAATGGATTCCTCCATTGACAGCTCAAGGGTCTGAGAAAAGGAACTGAGCGCCTCCCCTACGTTCTTCATAGGACATGGCAGATTTACTTTTACTTTAAACAGCATTCGCCTCTACTAACCGTACCTAATCCAGTTTCATTTAAGTGTAAACTGGTCTAATGAAACGTAATTGAACGGGGTTATCTAGTTGTCCCACCGGCCTAAATTTCCACGGTCCAGCATGGAAATTTTGCCGTGAAAATTTATCCTAGCTGTGGTAACTTCCCCTAATCTAATCTAACCTATACGTATATATTTATCTACTATAATATAATCTAATCTTAAATGATCTAATCAAACCTCGCCTAATGTAAACTTACTAAATCTAAAATTTAATTTCATCTCATAACTCATCCGATGAAATGACTTCCATTTTGGCTTGGCGACCGACTGTCGTCCGCAAAAAAAAACAAATTTCAAATCGAAGAACTGTTTTTCTCAATGCAAAACGATTCTATAACACAATATGAAAGATGGTTGAAATGTATGCTGTAGCCAAACTGAACATTTACTTAGCACCTTTTAAGAACCTCTCGAATGGTCTTGGAAAAATAAAGGGCGCGTATCCTAAGCCTCAGAAAGGTAAAAATGTCGGCTATCGAATCAAAACATAGGATATCGATCGAGGATTGATTGATTGACTGATCGATCGTTTAAAAATGTCGGATGGATGGATGGGGAAATCAGCTGAACGGATTAAGACGATGTAGTCCGAATAGGATGCTTCGGAGTCACACACTGAATTTTTGAGTTGGATATATTCGCAGCATCAGTCAAGATGAAGAAGAGTTTCTTGGATTAGATTAGATTAGATTTAGTAAGTTTAGATTAGGTGGGGTTAGATTAGAGTCACTAGAATCTGCTGCTAACGCTGCGTCGGTTCCTGCGTAGGCAGCACATCGACGGTTGCTGAGGCTGGTGGCTCCATCGCTTGAGCAGTCTCCTCGTACGGCGGCGGTGGACTGCTTCTTCTGACATCCGCATCCACATCTGTTGGTCCAGCAGTTGATCTCACATCATCCGTACTTTCCGCCGCCAGGTGGCGGGTTGGCTGCTGCGGAACCTGAACATAGACGGTAACATCCCAGGCGATTTCTTCCTCATCCTCATCATCGTCATCGTCCTCATCAGCGTCATCGATGTCGTCATCCGTGGACGGCTGCGGCGGAAGGCGGGCGACCAGAACGGCGCCAGGTTCCCTCGAGTCACCGTCACGCATCATTTGTCCACCGTCACGATTCGACGAACACCGTCGTCGATCGTAGAATGGAAGCAGCGGTGCGTAACCGATCGGATCCTCTTCTTCATCCTCACCGTCCTCGTCGTAGAAGAAGTGCAGTTTCGTCGATGCTCCTCTCGATCCTCTCAAGCACCTCTTCCTCAGCTGGTAACAGACCCCGAAGAATAAAACTCCGACGACCAGGCTGGCGAAGAAGAGATCGAGGAAAACAGCCAAGCAGCGACCGCTGCAGCTGCGCGGCCGATAGACGCAGCTGAACACCTTCGTCCGGTTCGAGGTCTCCAGTTCGAAGTCCCCTGCATCCATCTCCGGGTAAAGTCCATCGCTGACAGTTGCCACTCCCTCCCACGACGACCATCCGTCGCTGGCATCCATGTTCTCGACCGCCTGACAGGGACTGTGCCCGAGACGCAGAAGGGCAAAGGGCCGGATGTCCGGGAGGCGGATGGCCTCAGCGGGGCTTCCGTCGCTGCGGCAACAGAACGCAAGGCGGACGGTGAGGTTCTCGTAGCTGCCGTCCGGGAGAGTCCCCGAAGACGTGACAGTCGACTGGCTGTCCATCTGAATCCAGCCATCCTCGAAGCCATCGGGACAGCGGTGCTTCTTCCAGACGCAGTACCTGCCAGGCATGAACTCGAACCGACTGAACTGACCAGCGACCGCCTTCGTACAGAACGAGTTCTTCGTCTGTTCCTGCATCAGGGTATACTCTTCTCCACCGTTTGGACCATCCCTCCATCCTCCTCTTCCTCTTTCAACAGCTCTACCATCTTCTCTCCATTCTTGCACGACGTCCTGGAACAGCTGCCCAGTTCGCCACTCATCCGTGTCCACTCCCGACCCGGGACACTGTCCAGCTCCCGTCACGGGCAACGCGTAAGTCCCCTTGGGCCACTCATACCCTTGCTCGCTCCAGTCCGCCAGCGTCGACGCGGCCTCAACCCTGATCTCATACAGCGATGTAGCAGCCATGATCAGCATCCAAACAACAAGCCCCGCATCAGAGGATGCAGTTCGCGAACGGGATGCTGCAGACACCATCATCTCAAGCGCAGCAGAAACGAATCGTTCCGATGCTGACGGTTACTGTTCCTTTCCAGACGACTGGTCATGCATGTCGAAAAAGTCTTCCCTACTAGAAGTAGTCCATCAACTGCGGACAAGACGAACCAAACGAGATAATCAACTGCTCCGTCTGTTATTATTATTTTCCCTAGATTTCTGGTCCATTAATTCGTAGCGGCAAGACTGTAAACAACTCCGACGAAACGAGAATCGAAATGAAGCCGATGACGTCATCGTCTGCGCAGACGATTATTCGTCAAAACTGTCTTCTGAAGTCATTGTTATTTGACGTCATTTTCTGTCCGTGTTTTCTAGACTACAGATGGCCAGACATACAGACTCACAAAGACCCATACGTACTCATACAGACAGACAGACGCGTATACATACACAGCCTAAACAAATGTACGCAGACAGACGCAAATAACCGATAATGGATTATTTCAGAGATTTGAATCTCGCGCTAGTAAGGTCCATACACAAGAACCTTAAATGGTGTAGCGCCCATTCAAACGGGCAGCGGTGGTGAAGGATCTCATCCAATAAATTCATTGAAAAATGAACAGGGCCGAGGCCACATGGTCGCGAAAAACGCGTACATTTGCGTGTACTTTTAATAAAAGGGTCATCTTATAAACTGTGGTCATAGTATAGTTGACCTGGGTACTCTAGCGTAAAAAACTGGGCCCGCAACTGCACAGGTCAGGGCCCCAGTTTGAAAAAGAGGGCGCCCGCTCAGAGCCTGATAAAGTACGAACAGCCCCAGGAGCCCATCTGACTAATCTGTGTGGGGTCGAAATTTGTACAAGAAAGAGACAGACAGGCAGACAGACAGGCAGGCAGACAGACAGTCAGTCAGTCAGTCAGTCAGATCATAATGAAAGACAACGAGGAGGACAAGGAGGAGCAGAGAAACGAAGAGGAGGGACAGGAGAAGGCTGAGGACAGGAATAGAGGAATAAAGAGGAGGAACAGTTGAAGGAAGAACAGGAAATGCAGAGGATAAGTGACGGTGGTGACTTCCAAGATGGGTGACTATAAGCTCTCATCATATTAAGCGATATGAAGATTCACTGGCATCTTTCTCTGGGACTCCATCTAAACACAATGCCAGCCAGCATCCGCAGCTGGTCCTGGTGCCAGTGGTCGGGATGGCCGATGGTCAGGTGGCTGGTGGGATGGGGAGGCAGTGTTTGACACGGTGCATCTTTCACATTGTGTGTGCAGCTATTCATTCTGCACGGTTTGTACAGGAGGAGGAAGAAAGTGGAGGAAGAAGAAGAGAAGGAGGAAGAGAAGGAGGAAGAAGAGGAGTAAAAGAGGAGGAGGAGGAGGAGGAAGAGGAGGAGGAGGAGGAGGAAGAGGAGGAGGGGCTTCAAGGCAAAAAGCATGGGCACCAGTTCAAGAGGACCACCATGCAAGGGAAGAGCTGAAGGGTGGAAAGAGAGACAGATACAGAGACAGAAAGAGAAAGTGAGAGCGAGAGAATGAGACAGGCAGACAGAAAGAGACCAAGACAGAGAGAATAGAGATAGAGAGGGACAGAGAGAGAGAGACAAAGAGAGAGAGAGAGTGAGAGAGAGAGTGAGAGAGAGAGGAAAGGAGGGAGAAAGGCAGGGAGAGAGAAAGGTGGAGAGAGAGAAGGAGAGAAAGAGACAGCAATGGCGAGGCAAACAGAGAGAAAAGAGAAATAAAAGGGGAGGTATAAAGATAGAGATGGAAATAGTTATAGAGGGAGATGGAAATACAGAGGCAGAGATATACCGACTGATAGAAAGACTAAAAGGGAGAGAGGTAGAGAGAGACAGAGTCAGAGAGAGACAGAGAGAGCGATAGAGAAAAAAAGTAGAAGGGAAGAAGACAAAGGAGGAAGAGGGGGATGGAAGAGGAGGGGAGGAGAGTAGGGAGGGAAGTTGTCGTTTGAAGGCGATCAATAGAGCTCAGTTGTGGATGTGCTAGGCAAATAAAGATGACAAGATGGAAGATTCGGCAGCTGAACCCGTTTCCGTTCCGTTCTCAGCCTTCCTCGTTCCGAGATTCGGCCGCATCATGCACAATGTTCCTCCAGTGTCCTCTGTCCTCCACCAGCCTGAGCATCTCCTCCATTGTTAGCCCAGTCCATGCCCTGATGTTGCCCAACCAGTTTATTCTCGGTCTTCCTCTTTTCCGTCCTCCCGGTATTGTGCCTTGTATTATCTCCTTCTCGATGCATGTTCCCTCCTTCCTCATGATGTGGCCAAAATAGATCAATTTCCTTTTCCTTACTGTCTTCAAAAGATTCCTCTCTACTCCAGCCGCTTCCAGCACCCATTCATTTGACCGCTTTTCCATCCACGATATTTGCATGATCATTCTTAGACATTTCATCTCGAATGCTTCTATCCTCCTCTCTTCCTCCTTCCTCAAAGTCCAACTCTCACATCCGTATAGTGCCACCGGCCATACTAATGTCATCAAGAGCCTCATCTTTGTTACCAGTGATATGCCATGACTTTTCCATATTTTTTTAAGATTTGTAGCCATTGCATATCCCTTTGCAAGTCGTACCCTTATCTCTGCTCCACAATCGCTGTCCCTGTCGATCCTCGAGCCCAAGTACATGAAAGTCTTCACCTGCTCCACTGTTTCCTGACCTATGCTGATCTGACACCTGGTCTCTGCTGTTGTCATGACCTTTGTTTTATCCGTGTTAATCCGCATTCCATATTTCCTTCCTGCTCTGTCTAATCTTTCAACCAGTGTTTGTAATTCCTTCTCAGATTCTGTTATTAGTACTATGTCGTCTGCGTATCTTAAGTTTGTCAACCGCCTTCCCCCTATCTGCACTTCTCCGTCAAAACCCTCCAAAGCCTCTCTCATTACCCTCTCCGCCAGAATGTTAAATAAACTTGGAGACAACACGCATCCTTGTCTCACCCCTCTCCTGACTCTGAACTCTCCAGATAGTGTTCCTGCCTCTTTGTTCCTTGCATTTTGTTTCTTGTACAGCTTGGATAACAACTTTATTATGTGTCCAGGAAATCCCATTTCTATCATTGTTGTCCATAATGTTTCATGTGCTATTGAATCAAAAGCTTTTTTGAAGTCTACAAAGCACATGAAAAGAGGTTGTTGATGTTCATTTGCCTTTTGCATAATAATTCTCAGATTTGTTATCTGGTCTCTTGTCCCTCTAGCCTTCCGAAAACCCGCCTGTTCTTCCGCCACTTCTGCTTCCGTCTGATTCCTTATTCTTTCCAAAATGATCCTCAGCATAATCTTACTTGCGTGTGCGACCAAGGCCACTGTTCTATAGTTTGTACATTGCCTAGCATCTCCTTTCTTTGGTATGGGTACAAAAATTGAATCCGCCCAATCCTCTGGCCATTCTCCATCTTCCCATAGTGCTGTGCATATAAGATGAAATCTGTCTACTGCAACTTCTCCTCCGTATTTAAACAGTTCCGCAGGTATTCCATCCGGCCCCGCTGATTTCCCGTTCGCACACTGTTTTATTGCTCTTGCCACTTCTGATCTTAAAGGTGGTGGCTCTCTCTCGTATTCATTCGTGTCCTCCTTCACCTCTTTGTCATCGTACAGTTCTTCGCAATACTGCCTCCAACGTTCAGCAATGCCTTCAGTGTCCGTGATGTATTCTCCATTTTCTGCCTGTATGCAGTGTATTTTTGGCTGGAATTTGTTTGTAATTGTCCTGACTGTTCTATACAGATATCTACTGTTCCCCCTCTTGTTCTCTATTTCCGCCTTTTCACACACCTCCTCCAGTTGTTTCTGTTTGTCGTTTCTTAGATGTCTCTGTACCTCCGCCTTCAGTTCTTTATACTCTTCTCTGTCCTTTTGCTTGGCTTCACGCTTCTTGTTGATGAGGTCAACAGTTTCTTTGGTAATCCATGGCTTCCCTTTGTCTCTCCTCCTGTAACCGACTATTTCTTCAGCCGTAGTGAAAAGTATGTCTTTTGTTTCCTTCCACAATTCGTTGGGTGACCTTTCCTCTATTACCGTGTTCAAAGCTTCGAATCTGTTTGCTACTTCTATCTCATAGGTGATTCCCTTGTTTCCAGCTAGATCCTCTACATTCAGTCTTTTTATCACCTCTTCCTGCTTTTTCCTTCCTAATCTGATCTTCAATGTTGCCACCAGCAAATTATGATCTGAATTGCAGTCCGCACCTGGGTATGTCTTGCATTTGTTGATACACGTCTTCCACTTCCGATCGATACCTATGTAATCAATCTGGTTTTTTGTTCTTCCGTCCGAAGATGTCCAAGTACTTAATCTCCTTGGATGTTGTTTAAACCATGTATTGGCCAGACCCAACTCCTGTTCCATACAAAAATCTATTAGCCTCTCCCCTCTCCCATTTATCTCCCCCAATCCTTCTCCACCCGTCACTGGTTCTATTCTACTTTTTCCCACTTTAGCATTGAAATCTCCCATTACCATTGTAATGTCTCTTTTCGGAATGTTTTTTAACGCTTTTGCCAGCATCTGGTAGAACTCCTCAACTTCATCTTCCTCTCCATCTGTTGTTGGCGCATAGACCTGTATCATGCTTATGCATCTTGGCTTTGCTTTTAATCTTACCACCAAAATTCTGCTGCTTATTGTTTCATATCCAATTAGGGCCTTAATCCTGTTTTTCTGTATCCAAACTCCTACTCCTCCATGTCCCTGAGTCTCTTCTCCTGAATATACAATCATATGTCCCTCTGACGTTATGAAGTGTCCCCTGCCTCCCCAACGTACCTCTGCCAAGCCACATACCTCCAACCTCAATCTCTCCATCTCCTTACCAAGAACCTGGGTTTTTCCCAGTTGTATCATACTTCGCACGTTCCAAGTGCCTACTCTCATCCTCTTCCTGAGTTGAAAAATGTCATCGTCCGACTTCCCTCTCTCTTCAATCTCCTCTATCCCTGTATCGCCTCCTCCTCTTCTTCCAGTAGCCGACTTTCCGACCCTGTCCTGGTTGCTCAACAGGGGACGCGGACCTTGTGAACCCGGGCGTCGTCCGAGCCGGTATGGATTAAGTTTGGATTCCATTTTTCATGATGCTGTTTGGGGATGATAAGATGGTAGGCCCCCCAGTCTTTCCATCTCGCAGTAAGGAAGCCCTGCTCCAGGTGTACCGGAAGTGCCCTCCTGTCTCTGTAGACTCGTCGTTGTCCCTTGTACCAGGATCTTCCGTCTAATCTACTGAAGTCTCGCTGCTGCCCGAGACCTGCCTCTCACGTTGGCCAATCTTTCAGAGTTCCTGCTGAGCCTGTCCAACTCGCGAAACGCCCGAGGTGGTACTTCAGTCAAGACTTTCACCACTGTTGGCATAGCCTCAGCAGGCATTCTCCTACTCAATTGTTCACCCCCTCACCACGTTGAGGTGTGAGTCGGTCTTTGAGGGGGTAGCTGAACCAACTTCTGGCAATTACTTGTACTTCAGTCTGACGCCCGTTGTTCATCTCAGTCTGCCTCTTGTGTTCCACCTCTTTCTCTTCGTATGTCTGTATGTCTCTCCCTGTCTATCTGCGTGTCTTTCTCTGCATATATACACTGTCTCTCTGTATGTTCTTTATCACTCTTACTGTCTGTCTGTCTGTCTGTCTGTATGTATGCATGTCTGTGTGGAGACAGACAGACACACAGGCAGACAGAAAGCAGACAGAGAATGCGTCGTTCAATGGGGCAGAGTTTATGCATACGCAAGAACTGTGAAGGACTTGACCAGAGATTGATAGACAGAGAGACAGACAGACAGACAGACAGACAGACAGACAGACAGACAGACAGACAGAGTTCGACAGTGCGATGTTTTGGATGGCTCCGTAGAAGAGAAGGCGTTCAGTTGGAGAAAGAGATAATTCAAGAATCGTAATCCCGAGATTTCTACAGCGCCCAACGAAAGCCACTTCACGGTGACCAGCTTATTCACAAATGTGCTCAGTCAAAACAAAATCGATATGGAAAAGGATTCGGTTCCAGGTCAAGATCCAAAAGTCAGACAGAGAGACAGCGTGGCAGCTACGGTGGGTGATGTTTGGGATTGGAGCGGAGACATAAGGAGAAGAAGAGGAGTCAGGATAGGATCCGTGAAACAGGAATGTTTTCAGTTTTGAGTGAAAGGTCGATGCAGAAATTGCAAGCGGTGGAGTATAGATGAGTTTGTATGATGGGTCAGATAACTGTCGCAGTTCTGGGAGGAGTTTATTCCACAGTGGTGGGGCAGCTATGGCTACTGAACGATTACCAGATTTTAAGGATGAAGTGACGGACGGACGGAGGTCTGTTAGGGCAGAAGAGGAGCAGGTTGAGCGGATGGTTGGATGGTAAATAGAAGATTTTGGATGAATTAGCAATAAGTAGACGAGGTTTTTGTGTACGTAATTGCAAAAACATAGTAACATCGAAAAAATAAATCAAAAAGTTAACGACGACAAAATTGAAGTTTTCCTTTAACAGGTTTTGACTCTCTTGTTTAAATCACGAGCTCGTAAGACTCACCTGACCTGATGACCCTATCCAGAAGAATTTCCAGAACCGTCGTCAGAAGGAGACGCAGCGGAGTCAACCGTAGCATCATAACCCCAAACCCGGACACCAGCATCAGCAGCTCACCCCTCACCCCACTCCGCATCATCTTCCCTCCTTTTCTTCCTCTTATTGCTCCTCCTCTGGACCTAAACAGACGATTCGCATCTCCCGTTAGTCTTAGTTCATCCTGACTGAGGTAAAGTTGCTGCCGAACTACGGACGGATAAGTCTATCTTGTGATTAATTAGTTTATTTTGTCGAATTAATTAGTTTTATTAAATGATGTAATTAAATAGTATAATTAATTACTGTTCTTTAATTACGGTCCGATCTGTGGGTATGAAAGTAAGTAAATTCGATTAAACTATCATTTATCGACTCTTATAGGCCTAGCTGTTGTAATAATGATCCTGGTAATCCGTTGTCGTTGCATTTGCTTCGCAGTATGAAGCTGTTGTCTTCGCTGCTGCTGCGCTGCTGTATGCCGCTTGTTTCACAGCTGTTGCTCATGCTTTTGCGTCGTTGTAGGTTTTGCTCAGTAGCCCTTGCTCTAGCTCTGCTGATGCTGTTTTACAGGCTTTGCTATGAATGTGCTGTTGCTTTCGAAGCCGTTGCATTGCAGCGGTTGCTTTACGGTTGTCGCTTTTTCAGCAGTTGCATTTCACCTTTGTAAGTGGTGCATTGCAACTACAGTATTTCAGCTGTTACTTTTCAGCCGTTGCACTCAGCGGTTGCTTCGGGACCTGTTGCCTATTCTTCATGTAGTGCGTTGTTGCCTTATCGCTTAGACGCCTTGGTTGTCTCCGTTTAAATATCTAAGTCTCCAGTCGACGACAAACGACGCACGCAGCCAATAGCTTCGATTCCACCGACCGACGGCGTTCAGGTGGAGGCCGCGTGAAGCAGAGGACGGTAGGTGGATGGTCGCATGTAGTGAGCGCCCATTCTTCGAGGCAGCTGCACGCAAAGGCCCTCTAGGTGGCGCTGTTTGTAAAGAGCCCTCTAGGTGGCGCTGTTTGCAAAGAGCCCTCTAGGTGGCGCTGTTTGCAAAGAGCCCACTAGGTGGCGCTGTTTGTAAAGAGCCCTCTAGGTGGCGCTGTTTGCAAAGGGCGCTCTTTGAAGAGAGCGCTGAGGGTGCTCTTACAGGGAGTTAAATGTAAAATGTAAATGTTTTCCCGAGTGGTCTCAACCCTGCTCATTTTCAGTGAATTAATCTTCACCACCGCTGCTAGACACAGATGGACACAGCAACACAGCTGTGTCTGATGAGTTATAGCTGTCCGTCCATCTGCTACAACTTGGATTCGAATCCCGGGTATGTTTGGAGGACTCGACATTAATCACAATGTCAAACAAACTGAGCAAAACTTGAATGGCTGTCATTTTTTGGATATGCTTACCTCCTTACATCCAATACACCTATTTGTCTAGCGCCCTTCACAAACATCCGTAAAAGGCGCTAAATAAATGTTCACACACACACACACACACACACACACACACACACACACACACACACACACAAACGAATCTAATAAAAGTGAAAAACAATTCTTGCCGAGAACAAAACACACATTTCCGTCACCAAAGTCACTGATAATTAAAACATCTTTCATAATTTAGACCCGAATCATAAATAAATGTAGATGCCGGAAGAAAAATCAAATCAACAAATAAGCGATCGTCAGTAACTTTTGCAAAAAGGCTATAAAGACACAACACTGACACAACAAATAAATGAGACTAGACAGCAGTAAATCTTACACTACAAACAACAACATCAGCAGATGGTAACCACTGATCCACCCTTTCACCCACCCACCCACCCAATCCACCAAACCATTCCATTCACCAATCCACAGAATGACCCACCTAACCCAACTTTCCATACATCATCCATCCACCCACCCACCCATCCATCCATCATCAACACACCCTTCTTCCACGCTTCCACCCATCCAATCCATTGATTTATCCATCTATCCACCAATCCATCAACTGAACAATTTATCCATGCATCCATCCATCCAACTTTCCACATTTCCACCCATCAAATCCACCGACCCCATCCGTTTACCAATCCACCGATCCCATCCATTCACCAATCCTCCAACACCCAACTTTCTATACACCTATCCCATCTAAGCCATCCACCCACCCACAATCCATCCATCCTTCCATACATTAACCCATCTTCCACACTTCCAGCCATCCAACCCACCTATCCAGACATCCATCCACCAACAAACCGATTCATCCATCCACCCACCCAACTTGCCATAAATCCACCCATTCACCCATTCATCCTTCCTGCCTTCCAACCATCCATCATTCTAATAAGCGCTGGTCATACAGTTTCTGAACACCTTCTGATACCTGCAATGTTCAACTGATTCCAAAATTCTGTCAAGATAATATTCAGTAGCAACTGACTGTACCATATCTAGCTTTAAAAAGTACATACAGTGCAGGCACAAGGCAAATTCTTTGGTGCTTCTCCATCCCGAGCTCCCTCAACTGTCAGACAATCATGTCAATCAACTGCCAACTAATTGCCAATCAATTTACAATCATCTGCTAACCAACTGCCAATCCTCTCAATCAACTGTCAAACATCTGTCGACTGACTGCCAATCATTTATTACTCAACTGCCAATCACATGGCAATTATCTCCCAAATGCCAATCATCTGTCAAACAACTGCCAATCAACAGTCAATGGTCAATCACCTGTCACACGGTGTTCAATTTTTTAGTGTCCCAAAACCACACCTCAGAAAAATATGAACAGTCCAGATTTGTCAAAATAATTAAATAAAGCAACATTTTCCCAGTCATTCAAAAACTCTGCAACTGAGGTTTCAGACCTTCAATGATACCCGCACAAAATCTTCAACCGGGTTAAGTTTTTTACAACTATTGTGCAGAAAACTGAGTATAGGGGTCTTTGAATAAAACCCCACTTCTTAGAAATATTTCTTATCACCACTGATTTGCTGATTGGGGGCCAACTCAACCCACGGCCCCAACTCATAGCTCAACCCTTGGCCCAAACCATAATCCCAACATATGGCTCTTACATATTACCTCAACCAGTGGGCCCAGCCCTTGACCCCAACCCATGTCCCAAGCCACTGCCCCAAATCCCTTGGTCCATTTCATCCCTACCAACTCTGTTTCATTTCCAAGTGGAAGCTGTTTTCTAAACGTGGAGTCTTACAAACCCTGGAAAAATGACACATACAAGGCACACCAGCTGTTTCCAGGATCTATCCAACTATTCTAGGAACCTGGACTCAAATCCAAAACCTCTCAATCAAAATGCTAGCCCAAAAACCACTCGGCAAGCTCAGAACAGAGACCTCAGTCACAAAAACAACTATACAGACTTACACATATGAAATGCAGTCCAATTAATTAGCAATCAAAGGCACATAATTAATTAGTCAAATAGCTCAAAACCAGTAACATTCAACAACATTTATCTTTACAGAAATCTTAATTAAAGTCTATTTAACATTTCCAAAAACTTGATTAAGATGCTGAGCGTGCAACATGATCTGCAAAAACTGATGAAATTGTCAACACTAATGGACAGCCAAGCAGTCACTTATTTATTTACTTATAACTTATTTATTAAGTTATCACTATGTAAAGAATTATTTACAGTGCTATCACTAGCCGAAGCAATACACAAAGTCAATTCCCGATTGCATAATCGACTTCACATGGCCCTGTCTTGCCTCACACATGCATACGACTGGACTTCTACAAGATCAATTCAAACTTAATTAATGCTTACAACTTCATACACTTCCTCAATCAACGATTTTGCTTGCAGCATGTTGAGAGGTGCTTAAAAGGCGCTATACTGCTTGTCTTGATACACGCATATGTATATATGCATACATGATACACATACATATAGGAGACATGATATAACATGATTCATGTAACACGAATACAAGCATACATGTATACATGATACACATACATACACAGACCAGAGACATGATATAACATGCTTCATTGCAACATGAATTCTGACATAACACGGTCGAGTACGTAACACAATTCTTCTTATGATTCTCAAAGATATAACAAGTTTCTGGTGTTCATACATCTGTATAACGGTTACCCATGCAACAGTTGGCCGACCTGCTCGCGCAAAAGCCAGTAGAATGCCCTTATTCACTACCCATCACACTTCTCTTCATCACTCACTTATTTACTTACTTTCGAATCTTGTGAAGCTTCCACAAACTCAGCACAGAAGCTCAATGCCTAAACCAGACGGATACTAAAAGACAACAACCTCTCTGGCTCAAACAATTTCATCCAGGGCACTGCAATTCGAACCCAAAATCGTCACCGATCAGCACAACAGCAGACCTATGGAGGGGGTCAAGCCTCCCATGAGCTCAAAAAGTTGGTGCAAAGAACAAAGACCAGGTGTGCAGGGATGGATCAAGGCAGGCCACTATGGCCATCCCTGCTTCAACCCGAGTTTATAACACAAGTGCACAGAACAAGACCAGGTGTGCAGAGGTGAATCAAGGGGACACCCTAGCCACCCAACCTCAAATGGAAGGGACCATGGCTGGTTAACCCCTTGATTCACCGACGAATCAACCCAAAGAAATTTCCCCAACAACAGAATCCCGTTCACCCCGCATTGGCTGCTAAAATGCCCCCAGAGTTCAAGCCAAAGCTAGAGCAAGTAGTCAAAGGTGTCAGTGTCGAACATGTCCATCAGGCCAGGAACGTCGTCCCCGAAAACAAATGAAGACAAAGGCCGTTCGTCCTCCATCAGGAACTCTTCGACGAGGTCGCTTTCAACCATTCCGTCGTCCAGTTGAAACAAAATCTGACCGGTGCAGCCATAGTTTAGTGAAGGGTCGTCACCAGGTGGCCTGGGTGTTGCATGCAGCATCACACTGGAGTCACAACCTGAAACATGAACCAGGTTGCAGGAGATCAGCTAGGAATGAAATGTATAAGAGATCTTTCTTTGCCTCTATTTGATCTTTCATTACTTCTGTTTGAACTTCCTTTGCCTTTATTCGGTCTTTCCTTGCCTCTATTCGATCTTTCATTGCTTCTGTTTGATCTTACTTTGCCTATATTCAGTCTTTCTTTTCTGTCTATTCAGTCTTTCACTGCATCTAATTTTGGTTTTTCTTTGCATCTTCATGATCACAAGAGTTTGCATGAAGACAGGTTATTAAAGCATTTGTCTTTTTCGAGATCTGGATCAAGAGGAACTGTTAGAGGAATAACTATCCAGTTGTTAGATCGCAGTTATGTTTGTACTTCAGTCAGAAGATCCTTCAACTCCAGACCATACAAAATTTCTAATTAATAATCTAAATACTGGCAAAATAAGTCTAAGATGTATGTGTGCGAGGTTCATGGTCCATTTAGAAAATGCCGGCGCCATCTTGTTAATAAGAGAACGAAAAAATGCAGTAGCTAATAGGAATCAACAGAGGATTTTCCCCAGAAAAGACATTTTACGCAACTAGTATTCAGATACTCTGCAAGAGATAGGGTAGTAATTAATAATATTATAACAGCACTATATAAGTATTTAAATCATATTAATTCATAGTAGATTCGATATATGCCTTACCTGTGGAGGCTTTAATTTCAGATGACAAAACGTCGAAGAGGTTATCAACGTCAAAGGTTGCCAGCGGTTGCATCTGAGCTGGAGTAAGAACCCCTTCTTCTGGACCAACTTCATCATCTGGACCATTCTCAGGACACAGGTAGACATCGATCGGTCCACTACTGCTCTTCAGACGGATCTGGATTTCCTGAGTGAACAAATCAATCAATCAATTAATCAATTTGTTGGATCTTGATTTCCTGAACCAACCAGCCAGCCAAACAACCAGCCAACCTATCTATCAGTCAATCAGACAGGCACAAATCTTAAATGTCATTCAGAGATAAACTAAATACTTATCTGTTTCAACTTGCTTACCCACCACAGCAAGACTTCTGGTTTCCTTGAACTATTGGGTTTCGAGTGGGTGTCTCCAACAGTCTATGATATCTGACTAGTTTCAGCTTAAGTAACCATCGCCTGATGCCTTTTGCATCATGATAACAGAGCTATGGAAGTCATTTGATTGGTTTAGATCAGATAAATGCATGACTGACCTCAGAAGGATCAGACACTTCGAGTCGGGTATTCGGTGGGGCCTTAACAGCGATCACGGTTTGATCGTCGAAAGATCTGATCCGTCGAATGTCTTGATATGTGACATAAGCCAATGTTCAGTAGAGGTTAAGGTTGATCTTTATTTTTGATGATCAATCATTCTTGTTCCTTAGCAAAAATATTTAATTTGGAAAAGATCTCAAACAAATACTGCAAAATTCACACAAAAAAGCGACCAGCAATGATTTCAACCCAGTTAAAGGATATCGAATGTTTTCCGGATCGCTGGTTAGATTCTCCAGTTCAGATGTGCAAGAAGCTAGAAGCTCATCGAGATGGCGCTCCTTCTCTTTCAGCTCTTCAAAATCTGTTAAAAAAGAAAACTAATATATACAAACATACGAGCCTAAATACATACATTCATACAAACATACATTCGTACATAAACAAACACATACATAATAACACACGTAATAATAATAATTAAAAATTGTAAATATACTACAAGCCAATACATTACCACCATCTGTTGTTCATTACCAGCCCCAGTGTCTAATGACATCATAAGATATACAGAGATTCACAGAAGGTGCTATATAAATATCTACGTATAGGTTTTCACTTTATTCACTACATATACATGCAAAAAATTCAATGTAATGTAATCATGACAATTTTAACATAAGTTTACACATACATACTGTTTAAACTGCTTCAGTTCAACATATGTTTTCTTTTCACCTTAAGCTGCACTTGTTTAGATCAGTCAGATAGCCTTGCAAACATGCTTTTGGGAGATGCTTACATTACATTATAGACACACAGAAATATACATACTTACACACAATTACAAAATACACACACAAAGTAAGCAGATGATCACATACGTGGCTCAAAATTCGACGTGTTGGTCGTTCGTTGCCCATTGTCTGGTTTCCACTGAATGTGGTTCTTGGATTTCTTTGCGACAACATTTATTCCCTCGAGTACGTTTGTTATATCGTAGATTCGGCGTTTCTGTACACCCAACTCAGACGCTGCGCTGTTCAAATCAACAACCTACCAGAAGAAAACAAAGCCAAAGAAATTCATTCCAAATAATTTATACAAACACCATTCTTTTAAATATTAATATTACATTTTTACCAAAACTAGCTACAATCCCTTGGGATTTCAAGAAAGTCAGGAGACTTTATATAAAACTGCTCCCTATTAATTTTTAAAACGAGGCATTTGTAATGCCTGGAGACATAATTATGTCTGAAATAATCTATGTCTCATCCAGCTGTTGTTATTATTATATTTACAAGTAGTACCCTAAAGTGTTAAGTACCTAAGGGAGATGCAAATGTATCTGAAATGGCTATGACTTGTCAATATCTGGCAGCAAAAATGCCCTGTCTAAAGTGACATATGACTCTTCTTATTATTTCTATTAACATCAACACTAATACTATTATATCTGTTCAGATGTAACCTTACGCCATCTGGTGCTGAGTGAAGAAGGCCAACAAATTTCTTTGTGAGGAGAACGAGTGAAGTATCACTTCGACTCTTATCTGACCGATACTTGGCTGAAAAGAAAAACAAGAAATGATTTCAACTTCTCTGCATGACAAGCCAAACAACTCTCTGTAACAATCTGGACTGGACAATACCCAGACAGGTCTGCCCAGTTTCCAGGTCCTTCACAGAGTTTTGGGGTCCACTACTGTGCCATGGTTAGTGAGTAAGTTAGTTGTCTAGCATCTGAATAAGTACCTGATGGCGCCAAGCAATAGTGAGTTAAGGACTTGCTCAAGATCCCTACACAGTAAGCGTCTCAGAAGGCTTGAACCCGTACTCTCCGGGTTATAAGCCAAGCGCTCTATCCAGTATGCTACTGTGTCCCATGGCTTTTTAGACACATTGTGAGCAGCAAAGGTGACCAGGACCATGCCAGGGCCTTGCGAGCAATAAATTCTGGCCGTCTGGGTGGAAGAGAAATAATGGACGCCCTTGCCACACATGGACAAGAACGGTGGAAGCTGACCTGTGCCCACTGAACTTTGGGTTACATACAGCCAGAAGAGACAGCTGGTTATGCATAGTGGGGAAACAGC
The DNA here is from genome assembly GCA_964023275.1 of Norana najaformis. NCBI lineage: Eukaryota > Metazoa > Annelida > Clitellata > Crassiclitellata > Hormogastridae > Norana > Norana najaformis. The sequence goes on along the minus strand of OZ029924.1, from coordinate 10,201,408 downwards.
AATGCTCCAGAGATGATGAGAGTTCATCATGAGAATTGATGTGCCACTAACATGTCTATTCATACAGAAGTTTGTTAAATTTCACCATTCTGCCCAGATATTAGGTTACTATGTGTTAGCAATCCTGGAAAGAAATGATAATGTAATGGTAAATTTTACAGCAGCACCTACAAATGGTTCTTATGAGATGCTGTATCATGCCCAGGTATATGCATACCTGATTTACGAAACGGGCTTTCTGAGGGGCTCTGTATCACCACCTGGTGACCAGGTGAACGGCCGATCTTTGACCTTGGAGTTTTAAAACCTTCTTCTTTATATTCTACATTTATAGCATCCATGTTCAGCTTTCGCTTAACCTGAAACAGCAACATAATGTCAGTTGAAAATAAACACAAATGATTAAACTGACAAAGTCATTTGAAAAATAACCCACAAATAAAAACTGAAAAACACCCCACAACTGGAAAACACTCTGTGAATAATAAATGAGATTGCCTGACGTTACCTTACATTTCAATACTTTATTTACGCTGCCTTCTGCCAAAGCAACTCAGTAAGCATACAACCAAGGTCATTACTTAAGACTACTTTTAAAAGGCACTATAGAAATTACCCTGATACATACACACATACCTACCAACCCCTTCCCTCTATCACGCCCCCACGTACCTGGTGCTTCCTGTGTTCCATGGTGATGTAATAGTCGTCTGTATCCGCCATGTAGGGGGTGCAGAGCAGCAGCTGTTGCTCCTGGGGGCTAAAGATTTCTGTAACCGACCCCAGAGACCCGACGGCCCCCGTAGAATCCACGCACACAGTCGCTGCCGGGCTGTGGATCGGCAGGTAGCCAGCGCCAGAGGAGGCGGTACCAACCGCTCCGGCGACGGGCGACCGATCTAATAGGGCGGCCGACGCAATCGGTCGTCTGGAAACTCTGGATCCGTACATTTCGAAGAAGCCCGAAGGACAGACGAATCAAGACACGGAAAAACCAGCTGCCAGGACGCAATTAAGATCCGATTAAAACAGTCCAATTATTGTGGAACGATCCAGTGTCTGACTTTCCGATCCAAGCCATTCTAAGATATTCCTAGGGTTATTCAGAAGTCAGCTTAAAACCGCCTGTAGAATACTTATTTCCTTAAAGCTGCTAGGTTTGGGGGCCGTCAGCTTTGTTTACATTTGCCGACAATAAAAACAGACTTTGATGAGGACACAAAGAAAGTTGAGAAGAGCGCCAAAACTGCAGAACGCAGACTAAATATATCCATATAGCATCTGCACTACGTTAATGACGCACAACAAGCATTAGTTATCATAAACTTGAGATTTCTATATAGATTTTCTCATGTCATCATGTGATCGAAACCGAAAAAGATGCACTGTCCCTAAAGTTTCATGCCAAATATATTTTAGAAACTTAAAATTTGTTAGAAGATTTAACAACGTGTACTTCGAAATGACTAACTTTCATGATTTCTCCCTGCCTGTTTTGACTGAGCTCCTATGAATAAGTTGGTTCTTAAGGTTGAGCTTTCACTAGGCGCTGTAGAAATCTCGAGTTAACGATTATAAAGGGTGAATTTACACTACAATGGTCTTTTTTAAAATTGTCTCACCTTTATAACAGTTCCCCAATTTGAACCCCAGATTCTGGCCTGGCGCCGAAAGTGACCAAGTAGCCTATGTCTTGATTTGATAGAGCACTGGTGTTAAGCTGGTCTCGATGACGCGGCATTTTGAGTGGCGCTGAGAAATTTCAGATATTCGATACCATTACATTTACCCACACAGATGTGAAATGACGTTACTTAGTTGGCTGACACTTGTGCAAATTCATGATCTGTGGTCGAATGCTGCGGAATTCGTAAACAAACTTCAAAATCGTAATAAAGATTTATGTCGTGGTAATGAAAATTTACTAACTATGCACAAACAATTAATTCACTTTAAATCCGTTCGGGATAAAGACTTAAAAAGTTGGATTTTCATTTTATTTTTTACTCCCCCAAAACTGGCCATCGACCTAAGAATTATTCGACAGGCAAAGTAAAGAGTTGGCGGCAGCCATGACAGAAACAACTTCAAAACCGTAACGAAGTGCACACGTGAAGCTACAGTAGTTTTATTATTGTATTCGCCACTTATTATTCATGCACGTGCAATTACTCCACCTTATAAATGAAATTTAACATTCACACTGAAAAGGTACTTAGACGACTCGATGCAGACATCTAGTTCGCCCTTACGGGTCACCGTCTTCCCGGATTTGACCTCTGGGTTATCTCCCATAGTTTGAATCACCTATCGGAGCGTCGCTGTTGGTGCGTACTCTCCGGGGAATCTCTGCCCAGTAAGGCCATTCAACTATCTGCCACCTGCGGACGCGCTGGGTTGCAGCAGGCCTGCAGCTAACTGTCTAGGTACATAGGTCTGCATACGTATTGCTAACCACGTTATACATTGTATGAGAAATCCAAACTCCACCACTGTCGCACTCGGTTGATGCCAGTCCCAAGCCTGGATAGAGGAGGGAGATGCTGGTCATCCTCGTTATGACAGAGCGTCGTCAAACAGAAACTACTACTGCATCACAATTCCTATTATAACAAAGATTGTCACAAAGATGCTCCAGCATAACTTGAGCAAGTATTTAGCATAAAATCACACAGCGCCAATATTCGATGCCTTGAGCCTTAAACAAATACGAGTAGCTAGAAGTGAATGGAATGCAGCAGACGAAATTGTTTTGACATTCACAACGTTTAAATGGAAAAGCATCTCAGGATTCCAACTGCAGCAGAATCACAAAGTCTTAGAGGACTGTCTCTCAGACCGTCACAACAAACTCGGGATTGACGTAAGAGAATCCGGCAAACTCGTTCTGGTCGAGATTCATCAGAAACAGCTTGTCAGTTGGCGTCATGTTCAACGGCTCATTTGTAAACTGATTGTCGAAGTTGCTCACATCCTTCACACTCTTCTGCAAACAAATTCAGGAAACATCTTTGTCAACATAAACAACAAGAATTGTAATCAACAGCAACTTTAAGTTATTTTTCAGACAAATTTATTATTGAAAATCCCATAAATTTTAAACTATTTGGCTTTGAAATTCTTGACAAGAATTATAATTTGGCTTTGAAATTCTTGACAAGAATTATAATTTGGCTTTGAAATTCTTGACAAGAATTATAATCACTAGCAACTTTTAGACATATTTAAGGCAAATTTTTAAAACTGAAAATTTCATAAATTTAAAATGATTTGGCTTTAAGTTTCACAAATTATTTATGTCTGTCAAAATGTGCTTCATGTGAACAATGCAGATTATTGACTAAGACTCAACAGTGAACTTTATTGTATCCTACCGTAAGCAGTGAGGCGGATGAGCAAGGAGGAAGAGAAGGTAAGTAAGGTAAAAAGGTAAAGATAACATACATAGAAACTCATACGAAGCATGGTCCCTGGGTTTTAAAGACCTTTTGGCTGAGGCACAAAGACAACCAACCAATTTAACAACGGGACACCTTTTTTAACTTCCAAACGCACTGGTATTCAGCTACTGCCTGGGTTGTATGCCGAGTTGACTCAGGTGGCCTGATATTCCATGGACAGTTACCCATCCAAGTACTCAATTAACCAGGCTCATTGCTGCTTAACTTCACTGTGTTTGCCAGCATCATATTCATAGTGCCAAGTCAAAACCTGCTCAGTTATTCCATTGCGCTTTTAGCGATGGTCCTTAAGAGCAAGAAGGGAAAACAGTGATTTGTTTGTACAATTTTTGGCTTGTAAGGCGGCTGGATCTCGCGATTTGCAATTCGGTCCCAGTCAATTCGTCGATAGAAGCAGTGGTCTTTGATTTCTCGTTCTTCATTCACACTGTTTCCGAGTCGCTGGGCTGGATTCTTGCACAACAACTACACAAACAAACATGTACCCATGTAGACAAATAACAAAGTGACTTTGTAGAAGTCTTGTGTAACAGAGAAAATTGTTCACAAAGTTTGAATAGAGGCAGGTAGACAGCGGAAGGGCAGCAGAAAGGAAAGATCAATGTCTGGTAATGGGGCATATGGCCATACTACTCGACAATGTGGCCATACACATAACATGTCTGGTAATTCGGGGCTGTTGCTAGTGTGATCTACAGCCAGACAGTTAATCTTTGTGGAACAGGTCATCTGACAACCTACATCAGCTCCCTGGCCTTTCTTTGCATCTTTTCCGAAAGCATTTGAAAATCATTCTGTTCGACCGTTTTTTTTTTCAGGTCAGGGGCACCTCTGAGGAGTTGCTCTTGAAGTGGTGCTATATAAATTCACGATAGCAATTACAATCGAACAACTGAACAACCTTTTCTTATTGACTGATAACGAATAACTCAATTTAACGTTAAACACCTATTTTAACATCAGCTAAAACACTGCTGACCGCTTTGCAAATGGCAACGGCTTCCTTTGACATGAACCTCTGATATGAAGGATTGTGACTGGTTATGTTCGTAAAGAGTTCTTCTTCGTCTTCACCATCGAAAGGTGGCTGAAAAAACAGAAAAACAGGACATTAGTTGAAAATTACATGAAATATGAACAAACAGTCAAATTCTACAGTTTTACTCAAGTTTAGAATTTCAGAAAAATGGTTTACAGAAGTAATAATAGTGCAGAGTCAGATTTCACAACAGCTGATGATAATTAATCAGTTGATGATTATTCATCAGTTCATGATTATTCATCAGCTGCAACGATCACTCAGCACTGGATTATTCATTATGTCTAACTGATGATTATTTATCACTTGATGATGAATATATTCATGAGTTCAAATCTACTCAACAACAGGACAGCACCAGTAATTTATCTAATGATTTCATCAGTACCTTAACGGCCAGGTGAAAGATGCAAGTTGAATCAATTAGCATTTCTTTACCTGTCCAACAAGCATTTCGTAGAGAAGGACGCCAAATGCCCACCAGTCCACAGAACGCCCGTAAGGACGATAAAGAGCAATCTAGCAACAAAAACAACATACTCTGCACTTATAATATAATCTAGAATAATCTACAACCTTCCTTAGCTATTCCACAACAACATACATCTGTTTTGGTTGTTTCTGAGTAAATCAGCAGGTAAACCAGTTCCGTCTAAACCCAGACCTGAGACAGGGCAACAAAGGTCCTTTAAGTAGGCAAGTGCATTTACCCAGCTGGCACCCCAAGACCAAAACAGAAATTTTAAAACAGATTCACTCTAGTATGGGTAGCCAGTGAAGTCTGTAACCAGAAGGGTGATTTAACACAGAAGTACCGGCAATCAACCCAACAGCTGCACACAGCACATGTTCCAGCTGTCTAATCTCCTCTAAAGGCGGGTCTGCAGATTACACTGTAATCCGTAATCATAATCCCGAGATTTCTACATTACCCAACGAAAGCCACGTCAAGGGATCGGCCTATCCATAGGCGTTCAGTCAAAAAAAAATCGATAGGCAAAAAGGGTTCGGTTCCAGGTCAAGATCCAAAAGTCAAGGATAGAAACGGCATGGCAGCTACGGCAGGTGATGTTTGGGATTGGAGTGGAGTGGAAAGAGAGATAAGATGAAGAAAGGGATTCAGGATAGGATCTGTGAAAGAGGAATGTTTAATCAGTCAGATAGTCATATGTGCAGAGGGTATCTGAGAGGTACTTCCAAAGGCACCATATTAAGTGTCTTGATAACAGATAAATACGATGAAAGCAGCAGTGAATGCAAGAGAACGGGAAATGGATAAAGGTTTTCTGGTGTAATTCCGTCTGTCTGCCTACCTCTGGTGCTATGTAGTCTGGTGTGCCACAGAAAGTTCGCGTGCATTTGTCACTGATGATTCCTTCCTTGCACATTCCAAAGTCGGCAAGTTTAATGTGGCCGTCAGAGTCGAGCAATACGTTATCTAGTTTCAGATCTCTACAATCAATCCAATTAGCTATGCATCTCTGATTTGTTCTTTTAGCTAAATGATTGAGTAGGCCTATAGCATAACCACTGAATAAAAATAATTTTAGAATACATTTTTTAAAATGTCCAGAGGATATAAGAAGCATCTGGAACTCAAGTTCTGGCAAAGCAAAAATACCAAGGAAGGCAACTTGTACAAAACAGTGATTAAAAAATTGTTCTGGCAAAGCAAAAATACCATGGAAGGCAACTTGTACAAAACAGTGATTAAAAAATTGTTCTGGCAAAGCAAAAATACCATGGAAGGCAACTTGTACAAAACAGTGATTAAAAAATTGTTCTGGCAAAGCAAAAATACCATGGAAGGCAACTTGTACAAAACAGTGATTAAAAAATTGTTCTGGCAAAGCAAAAATACCATGGAAGGCAACTTGTACAAAACAGTGATTAAAAATTGACAATCCTAAGATCCAGTTGCGTTTGGTCAATGACCATGCAGTTGCAGGTTCGACTCCGTGTAACAACCCCAGGCAAGGTGTTTGTGCACAAATAGCTCTGTCACCAAGCAGTATAATTTGGTATTGGCATAAGCTGGGAAGTAAAAGGCAAGTCCTGCGACATGCTGGCCCCATGTTCAGGACACTGGGATCTGTCCATTTCCGGCTCAAAGGCCTAAAAATAGGAAATGAGCACCTCCCTTATGTTCCTCATGGGACATGGGAGCTTTAAATACACATTTAGTCGGCTTATGTTGGTCTGAGATGAATTCATAACACTTAAAGATTTCACTTCCTTTGGTCTTTCTTATCTCAATCTCATGTTGTGCAGAAATGAAGAAATTACAATGTATACCACTCAGGTTCACCAACTTACCTGTAGATGACGCCCTTACTGTGTAGGAAGAGCAGAGCAATGGCTATTTCCGCTGTGTAAAACCTGTACAAAGAAGCAAACCATCCTTTGGATATTTTACTTTACAAATTGTGTACTGCTAATAGTATTTGTAGCATTAATATTACATTCTGCTGGGTTTATCTACCAGTCTGCCTCTGTTTCAGTTTTGGTACTGACCTGACTACAGCTTAGTTTTGGTACACCCTCGGTTGATGATGCTTCGTGCATTAGACACTGACACTAATTATTAAATTATTAATCTCCAATCTCTGACTCCAAAGCAACCTCAAATCTTGGATCTGTCTCTGAAAACAATCTGAAAATTCACTAGATGAGTAGTAAGTACTAAACAAGCATGTCAATTTTGGAACTCCCTCCCTGTGTCTTTTGTAAATTTTGGAACTCCCTCCCTGTGTCTGTTCGTTCTGCTTAGTCGCTTCTGTCATTTTGTTCTCAACTTAAAACTTACCTTTTTCAAATTGCTTATCTGCCGTAGGCTGCCTCTCTGTCTTGTGGACGGATCTTCTGGATATTGACCTAATTGTGGCTTGGCTTTGGTGCACCATCATTTGATTCTAATGCATTACATAACACACCGAAGCATTAGAAGTTTCTAATTATTATTATTATCATTATTAGGTAGTAAGGGGTCTCACGCTGCCACTGGTTCCTTGAACTTTCCCTCTTGCTGGATGCGATACATGAGGTCTCCCCCATTGACGAACTCCATTACAAAGTACAGGCGATCCTGAAAATGCAAAACAACAGCAACTAAGACAATATACTAAGACAATATACTAAGACAATACACTAAGACAATACACTAAGACAATATACTCCTCATTCTGGAACAGGCTGCCTTTCAACCCAAGACCTGAACTTCCTGTCCTTTCTTTGCCTCTGCTGAATATGTTGTCGACTAACCTATTACATAAGCCTCTTGGTTTTTCTTGCATCTTTTCCATAAGCTCCTGAAAATCATTCTGTTCAGTCGTGGTCATGTCGTCAAGTCACGAGCACCTGTGAACAACTTTCTTGAAGAAGTGCTATATAAATGTGGACTTATAATTATGAATATACCAAAGAAAAAAGGCCTACACCTAACCAACTTATGTATCACAGCAGTAAATGACACCTTAAGGAACCTCAGTCCTACCTTATCTTACCTTATCATACCTTACCATACCTTCACTTAACTTAATTCATCTAAATAACCTTATTACATAATAGTTACCTTACTGCACCAAACTTTAACATACCTTACCTTAACTCATTTCACCTTACATTATATCATCTTATCTCACTACATCATACCGTAGCTTAACTTTCCAGGAGGTGATCTGTATATTGACTACACGCAGACCAATTAAGTACATCAATGACTGACCAATTAAGTACATCAATGGCTGACCAATTAAGTACATCAATGACTGACCAATTAAGTACATCAATGGCTGACCAATTAAGTACATCAATGGCTGACCAATTAAGTACATCAATGGCTGACCAATTAAGTACATCAACAGCTGACCAATTAAGTACATCAATGGCTGACCAATTAAGTACATCAATGTCTAACCAAGCCACTAAAATAATGCCATAAAACAATTCATCAGTTTTATGGCCCAAGAACAAAACTGTCAACTTTGCTCAACGCACCAGGATTCAAACCCCAGGCACAGGGGTGAAAGCCAGGTTACCACAAGCGACTCACATTTGTTTGGAAGCAGGAATGAAGTCCGACTAGAAACGGCGGTTTGTTGTTGATCGCCAGGACTCTCTTCTCCGTCATTGTACATTCAATGTCGTCATTCTGGATGACAATGTCTTTCTTGAGGATCTTAATTGCATACAGCTCGTCTGTTGATTTGCGCTCGGCCAGGACAACCTAAACAACAGAACAACAAGCGACTATTTATTGATGCTTTATGCATTTCTATAACGGTGCTATAGAAGCCATTAGATGAGATTTGAATGACAACACCATACATAATCAGCACAATGTATTACTGTTACCTACATGCAACACTAAACTTAAATCATGGATTAACTTTAAATAATTACTTAAGACAACAAAACCAACAACAGTGACAACCAGGGTATGATTTGTAGGAGGAACGAGGGGAATTCCCATCACTGGCTCAAACTCTCACTGCTGAAGATATATTTTCCTCATACATTAATCCCTGCACACAAGTTTTTCCTCAGTAGTTCAAATTATCTCTCACCTGAAGATACATTATCTCCATACATTTCACTCCTACCCATAGAAACAACACAACAACAGAAACAGAAAGACAGAACGGCAGAGACAGAGAGTGACTGAGAGACAAAAGCAAAGGGAAAAGGATTGGGGAGACGGGGCAGAAGATGAGGATGATGGAAAGTATGAGAAGAGAAGCAGAATAACAACAGAGGAAGGTAAGAAGGGAATGCGTGCTTGGTTATAAGGTAGGACATGAGGAGTTAACTTATATGCATTATATGTGTGGGATTGAGTACAAGATGGGGTTACAGAGGTCATTCAGTAAGAGAAAATGACAACAGATGTCTCACCTTGCCAAAGCTTCCCTTGCCAAGAACAATGAGGAAATTGAAATCCGTGGCACGTATGACATCCTGTTTACAGATAGTCCTTCCAGAATCCTCATCTCCTTCCTGTTCTCTTTGATCAATTTTTGCCGACTGGCAAAACGACAAACATATAATAAGGTAAGGTAATGATGATTCAATGGCACATTTAGCAACAGCTGTTTACCATGGCTCCCATGCCAGTGAACAAAATCTACCTTCTCGACCATTTCCGCCATTTCAATTCTGATTTACAAAGTACATTTTGCTGTAAAACTAATATTTTGTGAAATTACCGTTTGACTTTATAAAGTTGGCTCACGCATGAATTCTGCTGATAATAACACTAAACCTGTATTGTCCTGCGCAGTTCACTGGCTGAGACTTCATCAGAGCAGAGTATGTTGTAGAACTCTCCTTCCTCCTGACTCAGCAACCGGAACCATCCATCAGCGCCAGTCTTGATAACTTCTGAGATGCCAAATGACAGGGCACCCATGAAGTCATTGCGAGATGTTCGATCCCAGTCCCAGACTTCGATAGAAAGACGCTTTGAGTAGTCATCCGTGCTCAGGGAACTTGTAAAAGCAACACAAGGGTTAAAGGCAATGCACTAAGGTTTAAGAGAAAATATTAGCATCAAACAGAAAGCATTAGGGTAAAACGAAAACACCTGGAATGAAAAAGATAATGTCAGGGTTTAAGCTTATGAGAACAACTGTGTCAAAAAGAAAATGTTAGAGTTAAAAAGAAACCATTAATGTCACAGGGACTGTATTATGGTCAAAGCAAAAGCATTAGGGCTATCAGGGTCAAAGAGAAAACATTTGAGTTAAAGGGGAAGTATTAGGGTCAAAAAGGAAACACGAGAGTCAAATGCAACATATTAGGGTAAAGGGAGAGCATCAGGATCAAAAAGAAAACATTAGACTCAAAGAGAAACCATTAGGACCACATGGAAAGTGTTCTGAGACAAAAAGCAAGAATTAGAGTCACAAAGAAATCAACTGGGTGAAAGGAAATCATCTGGCTCAAAGAACATTTGGATCAACTAGAAAACATAAGGGTCAAATAAAAACAGTTGGGTTACAGAGAAAACATCAGAGTTTAAGGGAAAACTTCAGAGTAAAAAAAATATTTGGTCTAAGGAGAAATAGTCCTATTAGGTTCACATGGAAAACAGCAGCATCAAATAGCAAACTTTTGTGTCAAAGGAAAAACAAATAAGGTCACAACAATTATGGTATTCAGTGAATTCTAACAGGACATGACACAAAAGATGTGGTCTTCCTGGCTGCACTATCGCTTCACAGACCTAGCAGATTTCAAATGGGCTTCTCCAACAGACTGGTTTTTTAAAATACAGTTTCACATGAGGCAACTGTTGATTGACGCCATGAGCATTGTGATAATGGCACTGCAGAAATCACTATAACTGATTAATTAGTAGCATTGTGCTTAAGCTGAAAGGCCTCTAAATCCATGGACATCAATCTGAAGACTCTAAAGAAGCATGCAAGCAAGCATGTTACAAAAACATCATACAGAGGGATTCCTTACAAAGTGAACGTTTCATTCCATACAGGATTCAGTGACGTGAGAACAGTTTTGGTCTTCTGCTTCGATTTTGATTCCTCATCAGGAACAAGTTTCAGTTTTACATATGGATCGGCCAAGCCGTTTGGGTCCATTGGAATCAGGTTGCGAGCTTCGAATACTACAAAAATTGCCAAGAAAAAGAAACATTGTGAATCACTGATATACAGCGACACCTAAGTGACCAATTAACTGAAACTGCATTACTTACCATTCAAAATCACATAACCAACTCCACAGACCAAGACAAAGTAACTGTTCTTAATCTCCTTGACCTCTCTGCCACTTCTGATACTGTTTGGGCACAGCATACTCTTACACTGCATTGAACACCGGTCTGGTCTTTCTGGTCCCACTTCCCGCAGGTTAACATCTTACCCGCACCCTCATACTTGGCCAGTTCACACAAACCAACTCACTTGTGAACCTACTGTATTGAATTACAGTGTTCCACAAAGATCTGTACTGGGCCCACACCTGTTCACACTGTAAACGACCCCACTCATTTCACTACTTACTGATAGCTCTCTTGACTACCACTTGTATGTTGATGATACCAACCTATTCCTCTCATTCGACAGTTGCACGCCTAATCCTGTTCTCCAAGTACTCACTCACTCTGGTTTTGGGTGACGTTCAGTTTTGGATGGCTAGTAATAAAAATCCTTTACTGCCTTTTGAATCATTCAAAAATTGAATTCCTTCTTCCAGACACAAAACTCCATATTATTTTACTGCCTTACATCTTTTCAGTTGAGTGGCTTGCTTGTCAATCATACTGAATGCACACACACACAGCCTAGGCATAATATTTGATTCCACTATGTCATTTTCTAATTGTGTTGGTGCCATATTCAAATCAGCTCAATTTCACAAACGAGATATTCGTAGAGTCAGATCTTGGTTGCTGGTCCATGGTTTTGGAATTCACTGCCAAGTTTTATTCGTTCGGTCAATTCTTCGACATCATTCAGGTCTAAACCTAAGACTTATCTCTTTCAACTTGCTTACCCACCGTAGCCTGGTTTCTGGTTTCTCTGACATAGCAGAATGTGGCCTGGCTTCTCCAGCAGATTATGATTTTGATTTTACTTGAAGCGACCATAGATTGATTCCTTGGGCATTATGATAACGGCGCTATAGAAGTCAACAGATTATATTGCATTAAATTAGATTAGTTAGCAAGCGCTAGTGCAAAAGTCCAGTTTTTGTTTGCAATGCTTATTGTTATTATTATTATTATTATTATTATTAGTAGTAGTAGTAGTGGTGGTAGTGGTAGGAGTAGTGGTAGTACCAGAAACAGTAGTAGTAGTAGAAGCAAATGCTCCTGCTCAGAGATAGATGCAACGTGTGAGAAAGAGGAACACCAATGGAGACGAACTGCCAGACACAGACAGCTACAGAAGAGGAACATGGTAGCCGACTGGACTAAGCGCTCGTCCTGTAATGTAGACTGCGTGGGTTCAAGCCTCCTTCAATGAGACAGTTACTTTGAACAGACCTTTGTACAAGTCCTTCAGGCACAGCTGTTCATCGCCATCGATTGATGCATTACCATCAGGCAGTGATGTTCAAGAAACTAAAGAAATAAAAGAGACAGTGACAAACACAAAGAGAAAGATGCAGACTTTGCAAAAGAGGAATACAAGAGATAGAGAAAAAGGAATAAAACAGGTAGTGAAACAGAGACAGAGAGAATTAAAGAGAGAAAGAGACAAACACACAAACATACAGAGACAATTAAAGGACAGAGACAGGAAGACAAACAGAAGGAAACTGATAAAGATGAAGTAGTGACCTTCGACTGTGAGGCAGTTGTTCTCATCATGCGTGATCTTGAGGTGTATTCGTCCACGCCGTTCCGTGTGATCGATTCCACACAGCGCTGGAACATTCCGCTCGCACCTCTTGTGCACATTCATGTCACATGCTGAAGAACAATTAACAACCAACATCAACCAGTTTTGCGTCTAAGATTCAGATTTATAATATTGTGCACGTATTATGTGCATTAAATAAATAAATATGTATCTGCTACGAAAATGTTATATGGTCAATATACAAAAATGTGTAAATGCAAATGTATCTGTAGGGCTGAAGTTATATGGACGAAGTAGAAAAATGCAAGTGTATGTGGTCATTCATACAGCTCTGTTAAGAACCTTTCAAGCCAAAAATCAAGTTGCGTAGAAAATTTCCATTAAAAATACGATCACCATAATAAAATAAACCATCAATCACGAGCAGAATTGCGTAACATGGTAACAACGAAATGCCATCACTTATGAGTAGAATTAACACACAGTAACAATGTTGAAGACTTGCGCTACATCACCAAGATTAATTTATCCAAGGAAATTTATCCCGGAAACATGATGACAAAGATAATCTCTCCTGAAAGGCTTTGTTATTAATTCATGAAAGCCAACAGAAAAGGTGGAAAAATGGGACTTAGTGCTGGAAATCTGCATCCGCTTTCGGATAATTGAGTTAGAAATGGAAATGGAGTTCTTTGTCATCGTTGCTTGACCTGGAACCGAACCCTTTTGCCTATCGATTTTGTTTTGACTGAGCGCTTGTGAATAAGCTGGTCCCCATGGCGCAGCTTTCATTGGGCGCCTTAGAAATCTTGGAATTACGATTAAGATTACGATTGCAATGCTCAGTAGAGTCCAGTGCACAAGATCAAAGTTTGCACAATGCATTGCGATTTTGCCCTGTGTACTATGATAACAGAACTAAAAAAGTTTCCAGTTTTATCACCATAATAATAAAATTATTATTATTATTATTATTATTATAACAACAGAACCTCGCTACAACGCTATCTTCGAGGGCTATGCAAGGACCGCTTTACAGCTTAGCTGAGTTATAATTATATTGTTCTGTTAAGTTTATTCTTTATTATAAGGCGCTTTATAAATCTTAAATTACAATCACAATTACAATTATAATTAGGTCGTTTTCTAAAGCTGAACTTAATTTGGGATCCATGTACTCGAATGTGATATATCGGAATCCTGTAACTCGAGGTACATGTAATCCCTTAGGAACAAATTATTATTATTATTATTATTATTACAACTATTACATAAATTTGTTACGTGCACAAGATCACACAGAAACATATATCTGAGGTGTGGCCAATCACCTGTGAGGTCGTAATGCAGTTAGTTACCCAAATGTTTGAAAGCCAGTAAGAAAAAGTGAGTTTTAAGGCACTTACATTGAAGGAATAGATTAGATTAGACTGAGTTGCTGTCTAGCGGCCAAAAGCATCTCACAACGAACGCAGAGACTGCAATGCATCAATGAGACGCTTTTGCTGAATAGCTTTGCCGGCAAGAAGGAGCTAAAGACAAAACCTGTTTCGACTGGCTGACGCAGGCGGCACTCCTTGCACTAAAACTGATTGATGCAATTGCACGATGGAGAGCAGTAGAATTTCCATGATGAAGGAAAAACAGTTCGTGATCTTGATGAATTAGTAGAGCCTCACAAGAAGACAAAAGAAGAACAGCGTGCAAGACACAGGCAAAGAAGGCCACAAAGGAGCACAAGTGATGAGACAGCAGCAGACAGCATGAAACAGACCACAACAGAGATATAGCATCAAAGAGAAAATAGTCAGCAAGAGATAACAGACACAGACTGTGACAGCAATGAAGAGAGAGACATACAGACAGAGGCAGGTACAGAGACAAACAGACAGACAGATGAATTAGAAGGCCAGAAAGGAGAGAAAGTGTCAGAGACAGAGGCAGCAAACAAGAGCTACACACAGACAGACAGCAACAGCAACGATGTGAAATAGTCAGCAACTGAGAGAATAAGACAAAGAAAAATTGGTAGAGACCACAAAAGACAGACAAGACGGACTGCAGACCGGCCAAGGGAGACGTGCCTAACATTTTAAGTTGGGAGTAAGACTGTCTTGGCCAAGAGACGAGAAAACGACCTGATAACGACAATGGAAGGAAGAAGATCGTTAAAGTACTCGTTCCGCTGTTGAATCCAATGCGTCGAGTATTGATCCCAGAAACATTATCCGACGCTTAAGCCCTGTCTATCGTTCAAAGGGCATGCTAAAAGGAAACAGGGAAGGACACAATACCCCCGTTACCAGGAGATTAAATTAGGCAAACCACGTGGATACGTGGATTATCGGGGAGTAAAGAGGAAGACATCAAATACTGGGGAAAAGCAGACAAACAACGGGGAAACGTTGCTAACAGGGGCATAAAATGCGAAGACAATAAAAAAGGCAAAGCCGATAAAGCAGAGGAAATATGGAATATAGGGGCATAGAAAAGAGACATAAAATACGAGGCAAAGAAGAGAAAACCATGACGAAACGTGGCTCAAAAGGACGTGGAATAGGACAATGAAGTACAAGGGACAAATCAGACAAAACCATAGTGGAACATGGATCATAGCAGCATGAAATATGGAGGCAAAAATACGGGGCAAAGCAGGCAATTCATAGGGAAACAAATTGGGCATAGAACAAGAAGAGAAATCACTGGCAAACAACATTTGGGGTAAAGTAGATGGGCATAAACCACATATGGAAATTAGGGTTTATAAGAGCATGAAATAAGCTGACAAAAGCAATAGAGAGGAAAACACCAAAAGGAGTAAAGCGCAAGGAAGCAACTCAAGTAAAAAGTAAGCTTTCATGTCCCACTCACAACGCAGAGGAGGCACTCATTTAGCACTGCTCTTTGGTCATTCAACCGGCAATGGACGAATCTCAAGGTCCTCGACACCAGGCCAATGCCTCGTATGACTTGCAGTTTACTGCTCTGCTTACGCTTGAACCAAAGTATACAGCTTTGTGACAGAGACAAGTGTGCATCAAAAACTTTTCCAGGATCATTACACGGAGTAGGCTCACCATGCTCCGTCATATTTAAATTACAGACCAAGAATGCTACCAGTTAGATCATCATGTCACACCCAGGAAAAAGTGCTATTTCATAGTGCAATGTCCAGCTACAAATGCATGTACACGTTACACTGTAGCGACTCAAGTTTAACTCTTTTTTGGCTTTAGTAAATGCATACTAATGCTAGTTTGGAGGTTAAAAAGGAGTCCTGTGGTGTTGGATTGTTGTGGTTGTTTTTGCGCATTAGCCGGAAGATCTTTCAACTTCGGGACCATGCTTCTGCTCACGAGTTTCCATAGAAACGCTGTAAAAGTCTGCCTTTACAAAATAAAATGTTAATGCGGCTGAGTATTCGGCACATGTCCGAAAAAAGACAAAGAACAGCATCGCGAAACTGCGCTGCACGGCGTAGTGCTCAGTGATCCTCAGTGAAACCACCTCCAGGCGTGCAATTAGTCCGAATCGCTACTTTGTTGAACTGAAAGAACCATGTGAACTGCACCAACCTTCGAGTCCAATAATCTGCCGGATCAATAGCCTGGAATTAGAGCTAAATTATCGGACATATACTTTAATCTCCAATAGCCTTTAATAGCCTTTTAGTGCAGGGAATTCATTTCCCTCGCCAGGCTATAACATACAGTGGGGTGCTTTAGTTGGGCAGATAGTTGTGTGTGTATGTGAGTGTGTGTGTGTAATTCGTGTCATAAAATAAGTAAGAAAAGGGAAGTATCCCATATTCCACAAGTCAGACATAGTGAAGGTGTTCATCTCCTTTTCTTGGCCTTTCAGCCGGCAATGAATGAATCCCAGTGTTCTGGACATGAGGCCAGTGAATTGCAGGACTAGCCGGTTACTTCCCAGCTTAAGCCAGTACCAAATTATACTGCTTGGTGACAGAGGCAAGGTGTGCACAAACAACATGCCCAGAGTCGTTACATGGAGTCGAACCTGCAACTGCGTGACCATTGACCAAACACGTTACTAATAGACCACTGGGCCGCATAAAATAGCAGAACATGTTTTACTGCACCTATAACAATTTCACAGCAACAGTAATAACAGCAAAAGTGCAACTGGACCGAGATACAAAGTTACGAGCTTATTCGAGATCTGGCCTCTGTTTCTGTTGTGAAGTAACTTATTACATGTAACTCTAATTGTAATAGCAAACTCATATAGCATCAACTTCAAGAGAAAATCGTCAGAAATCTGTGGTCAGGAGTGGAGAGGACCGAGATGTGTATCTTATGTGTATTATGCGTATCTTAAATAATACATGTATAATATAATGTAACTTGATGTAAAAAGATGCTGCCCATTAGGCAAATGATGTTAGTTTGCCACGAATTACCAGTTCACTATGGAAACGTTGCTCAAATGCACACACACACATACACACACAAACAACCATACTAATGCACAAAAACTGTCACAGTCTCCACTGCCAGTCTCCACTGTGTGTGTGCTCTTGGGTGTGTATGCGTATGTGTGTGTGTGTATGAATCGGGTTGCAATGAAGCTGAATAACGGTGAGTGACAGAATGAAGAATGCACTGCTAGTGCAGGGAACTCAATAGAAACATTGATTTCAGGGGTTCATGACTATAGTCTGTCATACTAACAATGCAATAAGAGTGAATTCACCATAAAATGGCAGCTGGAAGCATGCATCTGTCTATTTGTCTGCCCTTCTATATAGCTGTCTGTTTTCTGTTTATTATATCCGTCTGGGTCTTTCTTTTTACTTTTCAGTCAGTTAGTCAATAAGTCAGTCAGTCAGTCAGCCAGCCAGGTAGCCAGCCAGCTGTTTGTCTGTCCGTATATTATTGAGCAAATCCTCTTCCTTAGCTGTATGTCTGTGTGGCTAGGGCAGGGAATTCATTTTGCTCACCAGGCTATAACATACAGCATTGTATGTCTGTTTCTGCCGTCCAACAGTCTCTATATCACCTTTGAAAGGCTCTTCAAATGTTCTATTGAAATATCCTAAAGCACATCTGTTTGTCTGGTTGCCTGTCTGTCTGTCTGTATGTATGTCTGTCTATCTGTTTACACAGGCGTCGTCTGTCTTTGTGTCCTTATGACTGTCCGTCTGAGTATCTCTGTTTGTGTCTACCTGTCCGAGTCATCTGTCATAATATCACGAACTAATTACAGTCAGTGACAGTAATTACTGACGCATGCGCCATTTTATTGCAGGCTTCAATCCATTAAAAGTAACACCAGGCAAAGAGACAGGAGTGCTCTAGCGGTCGCCGTTCGCACCTGCTTCGCCAGTGCTTTCTAAAGTCGTCACTAACTGATGCTCAGGTTGGAAATGAGACGGACTGCAACTCTATTTTATCGACACTTCAGAAATGAAGTCATCCGGCCAGTTAGCTAGCCGGCCAGTCAATCAGTCTAGCAGAAAGCCAGTCGGCCAACCAGTCATCCGCTTCAGTACAGATGGTGGTCTTCAGGGGGCATAACAGAGTAGGCCTACTAACCCAAACTTTAGTCGATGACGCTTCGCCAAATTGTTTTTATAAATACGTCTCATGCTCTAGTGTTACTTTGTCTCATCCTCAAATCATGGATCCACCCCTGTTTGCAGTCTACTTTATAAGACCCTAGAATACTAAAAGAGTAAACAAAGAAGCCAGACCTACCATTGCATTGAGTCCCTGGTCTATGAGACTTTACAATACTGAACCAAGAAATCGAATAAGAAAACTGGGTTGCAGGTCTGTAAGACCATAGAATACTGAATCAAGAAAATGACAAAGCCAGACCACCATTGCAACTGCCTTGATGGTCCATAAGACCATTGAAAACTGAACCAAGAAAAAGAATGCAGTCCAACTGCTGCACCCAGTACCTGATCCAAAAGACCACAGAATACTAAACCAAGAAAACAAAGAAGCCAGACCCACCATCACACTTGAGTCACTGGTCCATAAGTCTATGAATATTGAACCAGAAGAAGGCCGACCAACTGCTGCACCCAAGTCCCTGGTCCATAAGACCACAGAAAACTAATCTGAGAAAACAAAGCCCATAAGACCATTGAATGCTGAACCAAGAAAACGAAGAATTCATACCCACCATCGCACTTGAGTCCCTGATGCAGCAGACCATAAAGGAGTGAGCCACAGTGGTCGCAGAAGGTCGGACTTCCATAACTGTGCAGGCGGAATTTGTGCTGACTGGTCGACTGAAAACAAACATCACAGAAAACAACCATCCAACAACATGCTACTAACACAAAACTGCTCAACTTCACCCACACAAACATCTATGATAAGAAACAATAACTCGTTTGTATTAATGTGCTTGTATTCACATGTTTATGTTAACTTTGACAGCAATACTTGAGACCAGTCACCACAAACATACATTAGGCCAGCACCATCCCGAGCAAATCCCTGAAGTTTCACTGGAGGGGAAGGAAGGAGAACAAGCCCAAAATACTCGCATCAGCAAACAAGAAATTGTGGCACAATATCCCAAGGCAGTTTACTACATGGCCGCTGATAGATCATATAAAATATGAAAAGACATCAAGCGCGAGAATCCTGCGAACGAGGTAATATCCAATGTTAAAGTTCTGAAAAAAAATTACCCCTTTGGGGTTGTCTTTGATTGCACTTGCTTGCAGATCACAAAACCATAAATCTCTCACCACAGTCTGTTCACCAGCCTACCCAGGCAGCATACAAACGTCAAAGTAACGCTGATATATGGTTTGCCAACAGGTTGAATTAATGTTGGCAAAAAACGTTTACAAAACATTGTTTTGTCAGTCTATTAACACTGATTAAACGCTTTTATGCAAATGTTAAAAGACGTTACAATAACGATAATGAAACATTGTTCTGGCTTTATTTTAATGTTAGCATAATGATTGATGTAACACTTGTGTGAAACATTGATTAGTCGTTGTGTTATAAGTTTTTATTATGTTGATAAAATGTCACAGATGTGATACAATAACAATAATGTAAAGTTGTTTTGGTGTTACTGTAACATTAGCATAACGTCTGATCTTACATTTGCATGAAACACTGATTAAACACTGCTTTGCCAGTTTTTATTACTTTGATATGCTGGAAAATGTTGAAGGAATGTTACAGCATCGATAATGTAACATTGTTCTGGCATTTTCATAACGTGAGTGCAATGTTTAATATAACTTTGTGTGACACATTTATTAAACGTTATTATGCTAGTTTATTTTAGGTACCTAAATCATTTAAACACAAACGTTTTAGAAATATGGGAACTGCACTATTGCACCATTTAGCAGAATCGTCATTTTCGTATTACTTTAAGGCAGAATAACATTTGTACCAAAATTTCTAGCATGGCTTCTAACAAAACGTACTCTCATGGTACATTATTATACTTCAAAATAATTCCAAACAACATTTCCACCAATCATTGCGGTAACATTGTTCATACATCATTACAATATTCGTGTTTAAATAATTTTGTAACCTAAAATAATCTGCAAAAAAACAAGTTTAATAAAGGCGGCCAGCAAAAGTTAGAGCAAGAAAGTTACATGCAAATGTATAAGCAGAATAAGCACAACTAAATACTTTTATCTCGTGTTTCTTAATTTTCAGGAGGCGACTGTTCATAAGGATTCCAATGTCTTAATGCCCTTTCAAATTGTTGAACTGTTAAATGCATCCAAATAGATGACAGACAAGTACTCTGAGAATATAGACTTTTTCAAATTAAATTAGTACAATTATTGCAATAGTAGTTTTTCATAGTCTGTCAAAAAGTTGGCAAAGTGTGTAATAATCCTGATTAAATGATTTCAAGAAAGTGCAAGACTGATGGCATTTTCTTTTCTTCATTCAGTCTTTTATTTGGCTTTCACCTCTGCTTCAGATGCTTTAGGCGAAAGTGGATTCATCCATATGGCTCCTGTGGCAAGACAATAATTACATGTTCATTATTATAAAAATTTCATTATCATTATTCTAACATTCTTTTAACGTTTGCATATAACCGTGTTTTTAACGTACAAAAACTGCCATATATAAATGTTTCATGCAAAATTTAGACAAACCAGTCCACAAACTATATATTCCAATGTACAATTAACGTTCGTGTGATGCCTAGATCATTACGCCATTGTCTAAATTGTGTCTTAATTGAATATGGCATGAATAAGAAAAATTCTGACCAAAAGAGCTTTTTAGTGTATAGGCCAAATTTCTTGAATGCCCTTTAACAGTCTGACAGTTATAAAAATCAGCTTAAGACCTCCCTGTTTTAAAGTCCCAATTCTCCAACTAGTCTCCTGGAATTTTGTGATATGCGGTCAGGCGTTGGATTTTTACTAGCTACAAAAGTTCAAAGAACAAACTTCATTCAGTTACAAAAATTAAAATTTATCATCGTCATTGTCATCAACAACAAAAAACCAAGTCATTATCATAGTCATCATCAACATGTTCGTCGTCGTTGTCATCATCATATCATTGTTGTTAATGTTATTATGCCCAAGTTAAAAAATGCCTTAGAGTTAAAACCTATACAAAAACCTGAACATCATTAAGGAATAATCAAATGATGTAACATGAAATCAACTTTAAAGTAAGTCTTGGGAAAAATTACTAGCATTTATAATTGAGCATAGACAGGAAGTTAGAGTCTACCAAAATAGTGCTTTAGAGAAATTGAATAAATATTTCATAATATGCAAATGAAATGCTACAGCCACAAATTGCCACTTGCAAACATAACTGTCCAGTTCTACATGCTGAGTCAGTTCTTCATTGTCATTCAGGTCTAAATTTAAGATTCATCTGTTTCAACTTACTTATCCAACGTAGCTTGACTTCTGGCTTCCTCGCCTATTTTAATTTCGATCTGGCTTCTCCAACAGAATATGATTTCTGACTAAGATTTAACTTGAAGTGACTATCGACGCCTCAAGCATTATGATAACGGCACAGCATAAGTAATAGTTGAGATTATATCAGAGTAGATTAAAAAATCAGATTAGATTAGCCTATAGCATAAACTAAAATCTTGTACAAACGTTTTAGGAATGTTACACAAACATTTGTAGCCTAACTGATTTTTGAATATGTTTCTACAATGTTAACGAAACATTCGTGACCTGAACATTAAATAATTTCTTTTTATCTTAAAGAGGTTTGTATTTACACGCTACTGTGTTCACCTGGAACAAAACAAAGTCGATCTATATGTAAACGAGTGGTCTATACACAGAATAAACTAAAATTTTGTACAAACGTTTCAGGAACGTTTTGCAAACATTTGTCATCACAGTCTATGTGCAGACATGTATGTATTCGTCTAGTGCACAAAGTAAAACTATGTATAAACGTTTATGTAACGTTACACAAACCTTACGTTGCCTATCCAATTGTTTACATGTATTTCTGCAACGTTACCAAACGTTTGTGAATTGTTGGTTAAATAAATCAGCTTCATATTAAAAGGTTTACAAGTATTTACGAGTTACTACAGTCATTTGGTACAAAACACAGTCGATCTACATGCAAACAAGTCGTCTAGAGCATGAACAAAATTTTTGTACAAACGTTTTATTATGCTAGGATAACGTGTGTAAACTTGCCAATACTTTACTCATGATTTCACAATGTTATTTGGACATTTACTGAGGAATGCAAACCAATATTCAATGGGCCAAACTAAAACAAACGTTACTGAACCGGTTGCATTGCTGCCTGGGTAGGTCGATCCAGGCCACTTCCCTTCCTTCAGTTCCATTTCCCAAGTTCCTTATTCTCGCCTCGCTTCTCTGACAAATTCCGGCTGATGGCTATTGCTTCATTCAGCCAAACGAACAGAGGTTAGGGGAAACAGTGAGAGAGCATTCATGAGCAAGTGAGACGTAATGCATCCAAAAGCCATCTGATATTGCCAAGAACCAAGAAGCATCGACAAACGTCTACGATGCTTGAGCGAGCAATAAACTTAACAACAATAACAGAAGCTGGACAATAAACACCAAAGAAAAATCAATAGACAAGACAGACGAAATGACAGCCACTGAGACATAGACAGACCGTCAGACAGGTGGACAGACAAAAGGACAGACAGCTGGAAAGACAGAAAGACAGGCAACAGACAAAAAGTACAAGAACAAAAAGGCAAAAAGATAAATGATAGTCAATCAATCAAACAGAGACAAAAAAACAACAACAGGCACAAAGACATAAAGACAGAGAGACAAACAGAAAGATAAGCAACTGGATTGGAAGGCAACAGACAAAAGTACATAGATTAGACAATCAGACAGACTGAAAGACAGACAGACAAACGGACAGTGAAAACTAGCGACAGACAGACAGACAGGCAGGCAGACGATCAGACAAACAAGAGGACAGAAACAGACATAGATGGGCAGACATACAGGCAGACACAGACTGTGATATGGCATAATGGAAACTCATAAATATTAAGCCATAAGACAGCAAGACAATGACACTGACCATGCGACACACAAGCACAGGAGGCAAAACACACATACAGACAATTAGACACACAGACAGCAAGACATAGACATACAGATAGTGAGACACACAGACTGAAAGACACAGATAGCAAGACACAGACACACAGACAGTGACACACACTCAGAGCCAGCAAGACAGACACACAGACAACAAGACAAACAGACAGCAAGACACAGACATGTACAGGCATGCATGGATGAATGTGCAAACAGCAACACACAGACAAGCACAGACAGCAATTAAGACAGATACACACACAGACAGCAAGAAAGACACCCAGACAACAAGACAGAAACCACTAATTAAGAAATAAACACCAAGAGAGACTGCAACACATTAGAAGGGACGAACATACAGATCCACACAGACATGGACAGTCAAAGAAAGAGACAGAGCAAGATGCAAAGGGACAAGCAATCACACAAGATACAGATACATACACAAATCCACACAGACACGGACAGACAAAGAGACAAAGCAAGAAGCAAAGGGACAAGCAATCACGCAAGATACCAATCCACATACAGATCCACCCAGACATGGACAGAAAGAGAAAGAGACAAAGCTAGATGCAGAAGCATTCACAGCAGAAAAGCAATCACGCCGCAGCCGATTCGTTCAGGACTGATCCGGACTGATTCGCGCGATTGCAACTCGCAGCCGTCCAAGTCAATCTGGGTCAGGGAATGGACAGATTATCAAAATGGACAACGCATCATGTGCTTGCCGTGCAGCACCTCTAGCTTATGCGAAACACAGATTCTGTGCTCCATAGAATCATACTATATATTCCGATATGACAACAGATACCATAGATAGGTAACACAACAACAATAACAACAGCCACAACAATGACAACAAAAGAGACAACAAGGAAGACAGATGTAAGTATGTGTATGTATATATATATATATATATGTATGTTTGCATGTGTGTATGGCTGAATTCATGTATGCCATTGCCTATATAATTATATGTATATAGGTATGAATGTATGAATGTAGTTTGTGTCTTTATGTATGCATGCATGTCTGTATGTATATGTATGTATCACAACAGACTAATAAATGAGAATACTATAGGAGAGTTTTTCATGACTTTCTAACAAGTTGTGACAGTACAGATGTCGTCAAGAGCTGCTCCAATGGTGATCCATCAACAGCTCATAACATATAGCTAAATAAATACATAAAATTGCATGTGAGAGCTTTTTGACAGTGAAATTAAATATTGACATAAAACAAGACAACCTTGGATGACAGTTGGACTACTGAAATCTTGAAATATAAAAAATCTTGATTTGACTTAAAACATATAACAAATCCTACCGAAGCCAATCCAACAGCATTCAACAAGTATCGCAATAAGTTTAAAAGATTACGGAATGAGGCTGAAAAATGTGTTGTGCTGACAAATTTTAAGATGCGACAATAATCTGAATAAAATCTGGAATGTTTTAAAGAATATGCCTACTTCTGGAAATGCATAAACTACTTCATCGTTTTAATCGATGGAAATAAAACCAAGGATGAAAAGGCAATTGCTGGCAAACATAATGACTACTTCATTAACATCGGTCCATGCTACAGCCTCTAAAATTATTGGTGGTTCCAAATCGTTCGACTCGCCATAAGTAAATCACCATCATCGTCGATTAGCATTATTCATATCTCTCTGCAGGAGGAATGGAAATTGCCAGCCAACTGCGATCATCTTCAAGTAATGACACATATGGCACTGATCCCAAAATTGCCAGGACCAGGATTGGAGCTGTTGCAGCACCAATATCAAGTGTGATTAACTCTTGTTTTGGCTGACATAAAAGTTGCAATAGTTATTCCAATTTATAAAGAAGGTAAAAAAAATAAAATCAATAATTTTTTTATCCTCCCTTATTTGCTTTCTTTAAAATGCTTTGGGATAATTTATGAACAAATGAAAACAGTGTCACCTAAACAGTATGGCTTTTGTAAGCAATATTCTACTTTTATCATGCTGCTCAAAATGCAAAACAAAATGTCTGAATCTATTGAACAAAATGAATTTTCTTTAGAAACCTTTTTTGAACTGTTGATATGGTAAACCATGAAATTCTATCAAGCAACCTGGAGCAATATGGCAGTAGAGATGTGCAGCAAAATAGTTCTCCCAATACTTGAGCAATTGAAAACACTATGTCCTTTATCAAAGCCTAAAAACCAATTCGTTGTGGTGTTCCTCAGGGACCATTATTATTCTATCTTAATATATATATTAATTATTTACCTTTACTGGCTAAGCAGTCTGAATTCATAATATTTGCTCATTACACCAACAATTTTATTATTGCTAAGTCTGTTGAATCTCTTGAAATAAAAGCAAGAACGGAATCAGAAATAATATCAGAATGGTGTGAAGCTAAAAAATCATCTTGAACTTAGATAAGAT
The DNA here is from genome assembly GCA_964023275.1 of Norana najaformis. Lineage (NCBI taxonomy): Eukaryota > Metazoa > Annelida > Clitellata > Crassiclitellata > Hormogastridae > Norana > Norana najaformis. Next base: position 10,175,574 of record OZ029924.1, on the reverse strand, counting down.
AAATTTCACAATTTTTCAATCCAATCATAAACCACCTACAGATCAAGCTGTGAGAATAACTATAGAAGATAAAGAAATTACACAGGTAACATCCTCCTGATTTCTAGACATATACAGGTATCAACACATTACCTGTAATGAACATATTATAGGTATATCCAAGAAACTTTCAAAAGACAGCATGTTATCGTATTAGGTATCAATTTTCCGTATCTGTCAGACTGAAAATCTGTTGGGGTTCAACTTATCCCTCCCATTAAAAAGACTAATAATTCAACAGCAGCGTACGGTTCGTATGTGCTGAATGTTAAATTGGTCTGCCAGTTCTAAACCAGCTTTTGAACCCTCAAATCACTAGAATTAACTGCTATACCAAAATATCAGATTGACCTATTTATGTTTCGGTACCAAAACAAAATGTTGCCATTAGAATTTATATTTTCACTGAGGCAGTGCTGTTCACAGCTGACACAAAATCTTTGTTAAATATCGAACTGACAAATGCTCGCAGTCAATTAAATATTCAGGTATGCTGCTATGGAACTATCTGTTATTTTACTGAATGCACTGACTCTAAATCAATTAAAGTTCAATTAAACTTTACTTGTTTATTACATAATCACTGTCTGCTAGGACTGCATTCATAATTTTTTATAGCATGATAGTTTTTGTATTTTTTGTTGTTAGATTAAGATACAAAAATTAACCTTAAATTAGGCTTTTAAATGAAACAAGTTGCCTATAATATCATTAGTGGCCCAGGGATACCCCTGAATTAAGCAGGCCTAGTGATCATTTAGGTTTGTGCTATTGACATCTCAACAGTAGCATATAAATTTCATTTGTTAAAAAATTATTATTACCTGTAATTTACTGGTGTTGGTGATTCAATAAACGGCTCAATAAATCAATGTGTGTGTGTCTGTATGCATGTATGTAAGTAAGTATATATGTATGTATCAAGAAACTTAATACAGCACCTCTTAAAGACCTCTCAAAAGTGCTGCACATGGGGCTATCTCACTGATCTAAACAAGTGCAACTGAAAATGTGGGTCAAATGAAACAGATGCAGGAACAGAAGTGTTCCTAATGTTTCACTTACACCAATAGTGACCAACATTGCATCAAACCTCAACCCGGTCCTGATAAATGATTCTGCTGCGGACAAAGCATCCCGGCTTCAATTGTCGCATGCACAGATGGAGTTATGTTCCAGATGGCCTTCACGGATGAAGCTTCATTCATCAAATTTTAATCTCAGTAATGGCAGCTCGTAATGGTGGGCTATTGTGGCATGCAGCTGGCCACGAGATGGAAGGCTCACTGGTGGCAGACTTTTGGGCTATAACACTGTATCAGCTACAATGATTGGAAGTAAAAATTCTGAAAATTTGAAAGGGAATTCGCTGATTAGGCACCACCATCTAATGACAAGGCAACAGTTAAACATGCGTTCTCAGTAGCTGGTCCATGGCTTTGGAATTCTATGACCCATCGGAATATGACCTGGCTTCTCCAAAGGGATATGTTTTTTGACTGCAATTTTGACTTGAAGCGACCATCAATTGATGCCTTGATCATTATGATAACAGCGCTATAGAAGTCATTAGATTAGATTAGAAACATGCTGCCATTCTGCACCAAGATCTGAGCACTAAGACCACCTAGAGCAGGCTTGAACCAGCATGCCATATTACACGGTGACAGCAATCTCAATGAGCCACTGTGTTCACGAGCACTACCAATTGTCTGGTATCTTACTTATAAGCTCTTCTAGCATTATCTCTTGCTGAATTTTCGATTTTCTCTAGTTCGATCTAGATGTGTGAGGTCGTAGCTTTGCGGCGTTTGTCCGTCTCTGTACCGGTTCTTGCATCTCTCTCGTTTCGTGCAACGACAAATGCAAATTGATCGCCAGTTCCAATAGCTTTTACGAGTCTCATGTGAGAAGCGTGCGAAATATTAGGGCAGTGAGAGTGAACAGCTGGTGACAAATCTGCTTATTCTGTGTCTGCCATTAGACGAGAAACAACACATCTTCATTTTGGCATTAATTTCCACAAAAACACTACACAATAGGAAAAGCATCGAATAGCGTGGCAGCAAAAATGCTCCACGAGCACAAATACACACGCAGTACATACATCAAACACAGACGATGCCAGCAAACATTACAAGTGATCATTGCATGCACACATCCATAGTACACATATAATGTCCACATATTAAGTGCATGCATCTATCACATGCTACAGCGCATTTCAGTGGCTACTATAAAGATGCTATATAAACTTCCCAACAGATATCGAGGACAAATGAAAAAAATGGGCAAGGCGTGGGAAACTGTGACCAGTTGATTGAGGGTTTTCCTTATAACACCAGAGCCTCTCAGTGAGGTCAGAAGGGCCATTTGATCCCAGCCACAACCTGTAAAGGGCCTCAGTATACATGTGTGTATGTATATGCCTGTATGCATGTACGTATGTACATCATAAACCAGTTGTAATGCGGAACTTGCAGTCCAAATTCCTAACCGCGTTATATCAAATACCGCACTATAAAAATTTAGCATACTAACTTGATGAGAAAGTGTCTACTTAAAGGTTTGGGGTTATGGAGAGTCCCTAGGGGTCATGTATCAGCGCCCATCAGGCACAAACTTGCATGGAAAAGGGATGAATCATTAACATCACTTCAGTTCATAAGCAAGTTATTGCATGCCTGGCTTGGTCACATTTACATGTATCTCGATATATGCACAGTATCTTTTAAGTTAGGCACAGGTGCCTCTAACAGGGCAACAGCTCCAAGGAAAACTTGAAACTGAGGTAGCTAAGCATCGAGAAAGATTATGTGCATGCTGATTTATTATGATCACGTGATGCGCCTGTCATGTAAACAAGCCAGTTGAGAGCTCCGTTGTTTTCTTGTTTTTTTTGTAGTTTTTAGCGCGTTTAAAGACGTTGTTATTTCCCAGGGGCTCTCACGCTGGAAGCGCCTCTGAGTAGTTTGTTCTGTAAGAAGCGCTATATAAGTTATCAAATACAAATACAAATGCTTACATCTGAATCTGGACCTTTGTCAGCGCCAGGGCAGATGAATGTAACGAATTCGTGACAGCGCTTGTGTACGACAAAACAACAAACTACAACACAAAAAATCAACACATGCTCAAGTCAGCAAAAAAGTAAAACAATGCTCTTATTTTTTATCATTTACTTAAAACACTTAAAAAGCACAGTGTCTCACATGAGACTCGCAAAAGCTATTCAGCAGACCTGAATCTGAGGCACGGATGTACATTCGCTAGGGGCCAAGATGGAATCACGCAAAAGCCAGGGGGAAGTAGTGAGATACTTATGTCAACACAGTGCTGTCTAGGATTGTAGCTCATTGAAGGCTGAACTCACTCTTAAAGTACTGTCTGCTAAAAGTAAACACTAGTGTGACTAGAGGATGCTTGCATGCATAAACTGTCTGGTGTCAAAGCAAGCTCACTGTAACTTTTGTCACTAGCGCCTTTGTCATGATCTTAAAAAGCACTATTTAAAAACAGTCAGGTACATATACATGTATATACATTCATGCATATGCTTGGCTCCCGAAAGCTTCATCTAATTACTTGGAAAGGTCACAAAAATGTCTGAGTACAGGCCACAGTGAATGAGCTACAATCCTAGACAGCACTGTGTTGACATAAGTATCTCCTGTTTCCAGCCATCACTTTTAACAGTGTATTTAATAAAATAATGTTACAGGACGACAACATCAAATCGCAACTGTACCTGTACACTGGAATCCTTGTCGCCCGAATCCCCTGAAAATAAACACAAAATCACTTAAATGACGGCTGAGCCTTGACTGCCTTAAATGACAACAATTATATTGAATTTACTAAAACAACAACAACAACAATAGATATATGACAACAACTACTCTGAAACAATGAAGAATATGCTATATTCTGCAAATAATGAAAAAGCAACAAATAACCATTAACAAGAAAAATAACTGATACATAAACAATAACTAATATGACTAAGCAAATACAACAACAATAAAATGGTAACAAATGTAAGACAACCATTAATGAATATGACACCAGCAAATATGACAACAATAAAATGACAACAAATGTAATACAAACACTAATACAATAACAACCGATAGAAAAAACAATGACGAATACAACACAAGCAAACACGGAAACAACGGAAGAAATATGATAAAACACTTACGAATTCAAAACGGGACAACAAAATCAGCTGAAGGGCAACATAAACGAATTCGAGTGTAGGAAGCAAATAACACTGGCCCACTTGAGCTGAAGAGGAGCAAAGATTCAACCAGTGTTCCTATATCGCCTGTTCTATGGTCTGCTTGTTTCCACACTTGATCAAATTTATGCAAAGCGCACAGGATAAGTAGGTATTAGCATGAAATCGCAAGTATATAACAAATCATAATTGTAATCGCAATTGTAAACCCCAAATTTCTAAAGCACAACTTAAAAGCTAAGTGCAGGGCACCAGCTTATTCACGAGCGCTGCGTCAAGTCAGCAGAGTTGTCCAACGATGCCATGTCAAGAACCAAGTCCGGTTGCCAGAAGACCAGAGAGAGAAGGGGAAAGCAGGGTGTTATGGTGGTTGTGTTTAAGCTGAGAGAAATGGGAAGGCAGCGGATTGCAATGCTGGTCCCAAGTGGGGGCTTTAAAATTCATCCATATTTGGCTTAGGACTTGTTCAAAGGAACTGAAATCCTACATCCTATGTTTGGAAAGCCTATGCAGAGTGAAATCTGAGGTTGTCAGTAGTTGGGTGGTGAATTACCTGAGGGCAGGATTAAAATGTATTGTGTAAATGTACCTTCAGTGGATCACAGTTGAAGCCAGTGCACTGGTTTTAAACTGTGATCCACTGAAGATATATGAGGGCTAGTATCCCCTTTGTAAGCTAAAGTAAAGCTCCCATTTCCCACGAGGAACATAAAGGAGGCGCTCATTTCCTTCGCTTTGATCCTTGAGCTGGCATCGGAGGCAATGGATGTATCCCAAGGTCCTGGGTCTAATCTAACCTAATCTAATGACTTCTGCAGCATCATTACCATAACACCCAAGGCATCATTCGATAGTCGCTTCAAGTCAAAATCAAAATAAAAAATCGTAATACGTTGGGAAAGCCGAATCGAATTCCGACATGTCAGAGAAACTAGAAGCCACGCTACGGTGGATAAGCTAGTTGAAAGAGAAAAGTCTTAAGATTAGACCTGATTGAGATCAAAGAACTGACAGAACGTACTGAAATGGGCAGTGAATTCCAAATCTTTGGACTTGCTACCAATAAGGCCAAAGAGCCCAACACTGCTGGGGTACAGGACACAGCAACAGTCAGTGTCCACTGATCACGTGCCATGAACTGGCCCCCTGTCCAGAAGCCATTTACTTCCCAGTTTACGCCGGTACCAAATTACGCTGCTTGATGACAGAGGCAAGTGTGTGCAAACAACATGCCCACTGTCGTTACACAGAGTCGAACCGGCAACCGCATGATCATCGATCAAACGCGTTACCAACAGACCACCTTGTCACACTTTGTCCCCTCTACAGATTGTGTACTGGGGATATGGTAGACTGTCAGCCCCTCTTAGTGGTGGAAGTATTCTAGCCAATTTCTCAAAAAGGCGCTTCACAAATGTCTGGATACATACATGTTAAATTTAATGTGTCCAAACAGTTTTGTTCCTTACCGGGTAAGTAAAGTAAAAAGTATTCTTCCAAATAATACTTTCAAAGTAAAAGTAAGAACAATCAAATGTATACTGTACATATCTGCATATATATGGAGGTATATATGTATGTATGTGTGCATATTTATGCATGTTTGTATGCACATGTGTGTATGTATGTACATACCTCTCAAAAGCCCTGCTATGGTGAATATCACCTCTGCTAAAAGTAGGCCTAATTATTTATTTGAGAAGTATTTTACTTTCATAGTTCATTCAGCCCACAGTATTTACTCAAATGTAAAATGTTGGCCACTGATGTTTGATAACAAGTTTTATGTTGACTGATAACCCGGAGTTTGATCCTAGGTGGTCCATGTTGTATCCCACAGTTTGATAACAAGTTTTATTTTAACTGAACAGGGCAGACCCGGAGGTTGATCCTAGGTCACATGTTAAAAGAATCAGACGTTTTAGCCGTTTGGCCCCATGCCAACTCAATGATCACCTCCTCCGCCATATCTCTCATCTTACTGCTTCATCAGTAGTATGTCTAACCATAAACCTCCTAACTCAGTATCTCTTTCCTTATCTTTCATGTTTCTGTTTCTCTCGGTCTGTCATACGGTCAAAAGGTGAAAATGAACTCTAAACACTAATGCCTAAGGGTTCCACGTATATAAATACAAGCCTACCCTTAGTACTCTACAAGCTTGTACTCCAAAGGGCTAAATACACTCATTAGTGTTCGTTAGTAAAGCTAGACGTAAAGCTATTGAAAATCTACCTCGTTGGAGTCTATTCAAAGTGGACATGGAACACGTACCCCTAACATACCCTCACCCTGCACCGCGTGCTAATTAGCCAATGTCACAATGCTTTCAGGATCCTCAGCTTTGGTTGTCACTTCCGCTATTGCCACCGTGAAGGCAATTAGTCGTCTGAACTACTGTAACTGCAGCAAAGTACTATTATTAGGCCTATATACACCTGCGACTAGGTAACCGGTAGCATATATGCCTGGTCATCACTAGTAATGAAGTAGGCGTACTGCAAAATTGGTGAAATATTACTTCATTACAAGTAACAGTATTTTAATTTTTTATATTTCTCAACAAGTAAAAGTACTAACCATTTTACGTAAATACAGTAATGTATTACTTTTACTTCGTAACTGATCAGTACTGCTGAAAACAAATACAATTCATCACCGGACTATTGCAGCAAGCTATCCCAGCTGAACCTGGCACACATGTAAGAATTTATGTATTTTGATATTAATTTAGCACCTTATATGTATCTCTCAAAGGTAGGCTAATTGTAACTGTAATTAACAACTTCCATAGCGATTGTGTTTGATGCACAAGGCATCAACCGATGGTGCACCAAAATCTAGTCACAATCAGGTCAAAATCCAGAAAGTAAGTCCGACGAATCAGAGTGTTAGCCAAGGGTGGATGACCCAACTGAAAAAGGCGAGTCTTCAGTTGAGACCAATATAGCACATGAGACTGAGCAGAACGAACAGTTGCTTCAATTTAGCACCAAATAAACTGGTGTTTAGCAAATACTATAAGGTCGAGGTCTCCCACTACCACTGCATCTCTCAAAATGCCTTCCAAACGTTAAAATTTGATTCGTACACCTTTTGAACCTTGAACTGGGTGCCCTATGCAGGCTATGCGTGCCACGAAAGGTGCCAGACCCCCACAGTAATGACCCGTTCCATGCGAAATTTAACCATAACATGTTGCGTATATAAACACACGCTGCGCTAGTAACTTCTAAAGTGCCTCTTATCTGCGATCATCAACTGACCAGATGAAGTCTTTGCAGTGACTGCAGAACGTCGGTTGTTTGAAAAATCTGGCGACGAATCGATGTCCTTTAACCTCGTGAACATCTTTCTGGCGAACAGCTCCGCGTCTTTGGACCCCGGCGCCGACGCTAACTCTCGTTTCCCCTCTGACGCCGGCGTCGTCAGCTGCCTCTTTACCCTCTGAAACCGCCGATTGCATGACCGCTCCCCCTATTCCTCCTCCTCCTCCTAATTGCCGATCTTCTTTGTCGCCGTCCATTGTGAGCGAGACTTGTCCCGATCTCTGCGGATGAAGACGACTCGTTTGACGGACGATACGCTCGACTCTGTCAGCTCCAGCGCTATTGACCGACGAACAGACGGTCGGCGCACGGAGCCAAGAGCTGCCGATGAGAACGTATAGGCCTATATGTTTCTGTTTCCGCCTGTTTCTGCCTGCCTGTGTGTCTGTTTATGTCTGTTTGGATGTCTGATTCTGTTCGTCAGGCTCTGTGTGTCTGTGTCTTTGTCTTTGCATCTGTATATGTCAAACTATCGATCGGTGCCTGTTTCTTTTAAGCAGTCTGTCTATCTCTCTGTTGTCAGTCAGTCAGTCAGTCAGTCAGTCTGTCTGTCTGTCTGTCTGTCTGTCTGTCTGTCTGTCTGTCTGTCTGTCTGTCTGTCTGTCTGTCTGTCTGTCTGTCTGTCTGTCTGTCTGGCCGACTAACATAAGCCCTCGCTGATGTACACGCAATCCATACAAGGCGTTTAACCGGCTTCAGGTCGCGGTTTTCCAAACCGGAACTATACAGCAGCAGTTATGAGACGCATTATTGTTTGGCACGGAATAGTAACTGTCCGACATTATAACTCCTTTTATATAGCGCAAGACAATTTACATAAGCAAGAGAAACGGCTGATGTTTGCATGCGTTTTTAACAAAAGCTCCCACGACAATTTTTGAAAAGCTTAAGGTTTAGGCTAGATTTCTTCTCACAATTAGCGCTGTATACTGTAATCACTTTGAACTCAATGTCACCGACCTCCGTAAAATCAATGCTGTTATTAAGAAGAGAAGTAGAACCAGAGGGCGGTTGGTCAGACTTCTCCTTCGCCGCCGAGCTTCCCACTGACACTGTACGGTCAGTGTAGGCTACTCATTTTCCGGATGAGTACACTAGGGTGCACGAGTGAAGCAAAAATATTGAAATAACTTTCTGTCTGGTAAAAGTTTGAACCCCGACCTTTGGGTTGACAGCTCAGAATGCTGATCAACAGACTGTCGATATGGACCCAAAAATAATTAGGCCTAATTAGTTTAGATATCGTCGGGTCTAGAGGCAGACGGAAGTCAATGGAAGTCGAGGACGAAAATAAGGGTTAGCTGGCCTGGTTAGCTACATTGGATAAAGCGTACATCAAGGGGCCTCTGTGCGTGAGGACGCCGGTTCGCATAACCAATACTGGCTTATTTAAGAGATTTTTATCTCAGTCTAGTACGGTACATAGCCTGCAGAGGGACCTTTAATGGTGTAGCGCCCATTCAAGTGGGCACAGATTGTGAAACAGTTGTGCGGTAGCAGTAAATCCAAAGTTCTGCAGGGGTCTACTCTAACGGCATACTTATTCTTTTAAAATATAGTTGCTATTAACCGTATGATAGACTCGATCGATCTAAGTAGGCCTATTTTTACTTTTGCTTTTATTATTTGTAAGAAACCTTATTTACTTTTATTTAAGCAAAAGCAGTGTTTCTCACGCAGATTAGGCCTAAATGTCTTCTTAACCAGTTAAAATCGATGTTGTTATGGTATGTTATTACTTTGCTAAGTTAAGTTGATGAATACATCTACTTTTATTAAGTAGGCCTACTTAGAGGCAGGTTTACTTTGTTTTTTAATTAAGCTACTTTTCCTCGGTAGTTGGGTCAATACTAATACTTATTCACGTGTATCTAAGCACACAGCCGGAATGGATGGCGCTCAACTTCTCAGTATCTGCATTATATTTATCTGCAGAGGGCGATAGTTGATTATTTAGCGCGCTCGGCTTGTAACACGGAAAGTACGGGTTTGACCCTACAATCGGTTACTGAGTAGGCGCCTTGAGTAAGTCCTTCAATCATAATTGTTCAGTGTCATCGATTGATACTTAGAAAATATATGTGGGCGCTTAATGGAAACAGAAGCAACAATACGAAAAAATTCAATGCGCTATACAAGTTGGCCCGCTCACTCAACAACAGGGGACCTGCTAAGAATATTAAGATGTCGATTGCATCTGGAAGTTAAGAAGAGTGGCGTTAGGTTGTTAAGTAATAGATGGAAGAGATAAATTGAAAACCATCTAAATCATTTAAAATACACCATTTTCTGTACCAGATATAGCAAATTGCGTTTGCATGATTGTTTCTTTGTGTATTTCTGCTCAACTGCCTAATGCACAATTGCCGCCTCTAGCAAGCAAGCCTCGTACTAGGGTATGCCCACAGGCCAAGAATAGTTTCAGATTTTGCGATTTAAGGACATTCCGATGTGATCGAGCTGCGTAACGCTCGAAATGCTTGCATGCATTACATATTATTTGGTTGTAGAATGCAGTGCGATTGGCGATTTTAGAAGTTATCAAGGATAGTAACTGTTCCTGGAATGTTTTGCAGTTGAGCAGCCCCGCAAGTGCTTGATCGCCATGTTAATGACAAGTGATTCATGTTGGCAGATGTATCATTTTATGTGCCATTTAAAAGTACCAATGCATATAGTTAACTTTGATAGACGTTCATGGATGTTAATACATTCAGGACGTGGTACTCAACAAGTTATTTGAGTAGAAGTTGTTTTCTTTTGGTCTGACCACCTGTGAATCAGAGTAATGTGCAAAGCAACTGTCATTTTTATGCCTTGCATCACACAAACGCCTTTATAGAAGTTTCTAGAATTCAGTAATCCTCAAGAAATGGCTTCTTAAGATCGCCCTTGCCTAACTTACAAACAGTATGGCCACCCAAGACTGAAAGAAATTAGAGTGGAAGAACTCCCAATAAATAAGTAAGCAAGTAATCTGCTAGATTAATCCATTATTATACTGAGTAGTCCATTTGTTTGTTCCCACAAACACAAAACGTGGAGAACATGTGAATGCATGCCAAACACCAATTGAAAAGACTATTTAGCACAAGTTGCAATTTCTTTGCAACTGATGTACTGGAGTTTTTCTGGCAAAACACATTTTGTGAGAACTTTTCTCAAACATTCTTACATGCATCATAGAAACTTACCTGATTTCTTATTTTGTTGACACCAATAGCAGTATTTAAAAAAAACTTTTTGTTACTCTGTGACTTCTTCATTTATTGACACCAGTAAAAGTTGAGTATAAACTGTTGTGAGCTTGTATTAGGTTGTTCAGCGCATCATATATCGAGCTGCAAAATATAGGCTAGGATACAAGGTAAAAAGTAATGGAAGGGAAATAGCCAAAAATGAAATATTTTGTACAAAAAGAACTCTGCTTCAAAGGGCTTTGCCCCAGACCTCTGTCCAGGGTCTTTGCCCCTGGATGCATGTGTACAATTCTTAGGATCAAGAGACCATGGGTGGAGCTAAAATCCAAGATTGACATAACTTCTCGGTATTATTCGCAACAAGTGTGATGGAAACGTGTTTGAAGTTTTACATAGGACATTGTTAGTTTTAAGCAATTATAATTATGTAAGGTTACGACAGATTTGTTGTGGTAGCTTTACAATAAATATCTGCTTTGGAATTTTTTATTGCAAAACCAGCATTTTTAAATTTCACACAAATTAAGTGTTGTAAAGTGTTAGCATGTTAGTGTATAGTACTTACTTAGTTATTTAGAATCATTGTAGTGAATTGCCTTAAATAAAATCCCTAATGTTATCATATTTGAATGGTGATAAATAGGAATTGGAAACGTGCACCTTGGACCCGGTGTGAGCTCATCCCGTAGACTCCTGTAAAGGATCATGCTCTGCGCTGGCCATGTGGCCTCCACACAGAAATTCTGATGCTTGTGTACAACAATAATGGCTCTATAAAATTTCCAGATTAGACTAGATTGCTAGGATGATTTCTGTTTCATGTAGTCGTTAGGTGATGTAGTGTTGCTATTTATCTTAGGCTACAGTACGTTGTTTTCCTTCTAACCATGGGTCCAAAGAAGCGCAGAGGAAGGAAGCAGTCGCTGGAAGACAGAACTATCGTGAGGGAGGCTTCTGAAGCCACAACTGTGGTGTCAGGTACATCATTATCCTTCCCTGGCAGTTGTATCTTTAGACTGAAGCTGCTATTGAGAAACTGGGACATGACAGACTTGTGTTGTAAGATACCACATAGCAGAGGAATTTTTAGATTGCAAGAAATGTTAGAATGTGGGTATTTTTAGAGTGTGGGAATTTTTCTGAAATGTAGTAAGTCTTTACATTGTTAGGTTGTCAGAATAATTGAGTTTGTATGAATTTTTTACATTGGGGAATTTTTTTGTTTTCAGTATATGTGAATTGTGAGTATTTCTGTAGATTACTAGAATTTTTTTAGAATGAGAGAATTTTTTAGATTGCAAGAATTTCTTTTAGAAATGTAGAATTACGTAGTCGTTCAGAACTGTTTAAGTTATGATTGATTTTGTTTATATATGCATTGTATTGATTACTGTTGTTGCCAGGTGACTATGGGTCAAGCGAGGCGCAGATTTCACCTCTAGTTGATGGGGAGGAACTTGTTGCTCAAGTGGTACCAGCTGTTGTCAGTGACAGGAAGCTCAGCTCAGCTGTTCTTGTTCTTGAAAACTGTCTTCTAACGCCATCACAGCCACAACCATGGAACAGCTTCACTTCTTCCAGCACCGTGGAAGAGGTTCAACAGCCGAGCCAGCGTGGGCGGAAACGAAAAACACTGGGCATCCGGAGAGGAGTGGTCAAAAAAGCACCAAGTGAAGAGGGTCATAAAACAGTTCTTTGTGGAAATTCTGAAGAGATTCTTAAACCGAAACAGAAGGTGGTCAAAAAACAAAAGCGCAAAATAACACAAAGAATCCCAAGGCGTCGAATCAACGTGGAATCTCCTGTTGCAGCAACTCCTGTTGTGGATGAGCCGACCAGTGATGTGGATGTTGAGTCAAACGCTGTAACACCATTGCTCGATGGTGAAGTCTGTGTGGTAATGGAACAAAGCCAGACAGGCAAATGTCCTGCAGGTCAGGAGAAAGCGTTGGGCATTGAAAAAATTCTAGAAAAGAGAAAAAGAAAGAGGGTTTGTAAGAAGGAAAAGCACTCAACCAAGAGAAGGCGGAAAGACGATATGGTGGTAGTGAAACAAGAGGTGGAGCAGGAGCAGGAGATTAAGGTGGATGACGAGGAAGAGGAGGAGGAGGAGGAGGAAGAAGAAGGGGAAAACTGTGCAACATGGATGGTCAGCCCTTTGAACGGCGATGAGGAGAGGATGATCTTTAAAAGACAGAGAAAGGTCCTGCCGCCAGATTCAGAAGCCAGTGGCACCACTGGCCAGTGTTTGGTGGCAGTCTCTGCTGATGTGGATGCAGACCTTGTCAGAAATATTCCGGATTCGAAATTGTCTGATGACATTGTGTTTGCAGATCCTATGGAAGCCGATGCACAGGAAAATGTAGAGTTGACATGTCCTAAAGATGACAGTGTGGCAAATGCAAACTTCACGGCTTTGACAGCAAGAAGAGGACGCAGAAACAAGAAGAAAGCAAACTCAAACACTGCATTAAATGTCTTGGATCAGCCAGCATCTGAGATTGCCATGGCTGTCACAGTGGGCTTGGGTGTCCATGTTCAGAAAAGACCAAGGCTTGCAAAGAAAAATCTTAAACTGGGAGAGGTCCAGGAAGGTCAGGACTTGATGGCTGTACAGACTTTAACTGAGTCGCGGGTCACAAGGAGTCGACGAAATGGGAATGCAAATGGGAATGGGAATGGAAATGGGAATGGGAATAGTGGTGTGAAGTTGTGCCATTCGTTTCCTGATGACAAGCAAAGTTTACGAAATAAGAAGACTGTGGAACAGACAGAGTTACCGCCTAGTTCTGAGACATGTGTTCGTGTGGAAACTGGTCCTTTGGAAAGTCCAGTTTCCCAGGAAAACTCTACAGATGGTAATTTTGTGAAAGAGCCAAGTTCTCTCAGAATCGCTGTCATAAAGATACAAACCAAAGAAGAAGAGGAAGAGAGTAAAGCAGCTGCTGAGGAATCAAAGAATAAGAAAAAGAAGAAAATGAAGAGGAAGACTAGAGCAGAGGAACTGCCAAACAGCGCTGGATCGGAAGAAGATCGAAGCTCAGCTACTTCTATGCGATCATCAGATGCAGATGGCGATGAAATGGTGGAAAATGTGCTGAACGAAGGAATCGCCAAAGACAACCCAGCTGTCACCTATGCACCTGTCACTTGCCAGTCTTTCGATCGAGGCTTATCAGAGTCTATTAGAAATGTGGGAGAAGCAACTACTAGCATTCCAGACGATATCAATGTCACGAGTATAAAATCCTCCTCTGGGACGTTGAGTGAGAAAAGTGATGTTGTTCTTGAAGAAACCAAGGAATGTTCAGATCTCATAAGTGTCATTCCAGATCAGCAAGTTGCTAGTGAAGCCAATTCTTCAAGAGTTGATCAGAAAGATGGGCAAGGTGAAGCCAGCAACGACAATGTTAATGTTCAAAGTCTTAAAGTTAAGCAACAGACTCTGGAAGAGACTGAAAAGGACAAATCTCTGTCTACTGGGACTCCGATGAGCCTTGTCCAGTCAGAACAGCGTGTTGCTGATTGCTTAAGTATGTGTAATGCGAAGGAATCTAAAAACGTGAGTCGAACAAATACAGAACCCAGAGCTGTGCATTCAGAATCTGTATTGAATGTCAGGAAATCGACAGAAGAGAAAACTGACAGCGGCCAAGCTCAGCCTGTAGCTGCTGTTTCACCATCACTTTCTCTTATGTGTCAATCGGAAGTGACATGTGAAGCCTCTGCTAAGTCTGATGTAGACCTATTTTCAGTCACGATGAACACAGAGTTAATGTCTGGTGCAAATACCTCTTCTGCTGGTGCAAAGCCCGGAGATACGGCAAATGTTTCTACGTATAGCGTGGCATCACAAGGAAATGTGCAGGACGTGAAAGCAGTCGATAGCGACTCGTCAAAGACAGAAGAAGCAAAAGTGGCAGAGCAAGAAGCAATTGACCATGATGAAGAAAATCTGCTTTGCCAGTCTTCTGCTTCTGATGTGATTGCCAAAGATGGTTGCCCCATTGCTAACAAGAATTCTGAGCAGGGCATCAGTTGTGCCGGCAGTGGTGATGATACGGGATACGTTCCACTGAAGAAGCGGCGTCTAAGGATGCCAGAGACCTCAGCTGAGGCAGCTGCTGCTACTGCTGCTGCTGCTACTGCTGCAGATAGTGAGAAACTGGTTTCAGGTGATCATCTGACCAGGACTTCTTCTGATGTTCCGAATCCAAGTCTTCTGGCATCATCTAACAATGCCGAGATCTCAGCGATTGGCAAGACTGAAGGCCAACAGTTAGGCAACACTGCTCCGGACCTTTTGACCTCGGCACTGCCATGTGCAAATCTGGTGCCTAAGGCCAACAAGTTTGTTGGCACTCACATCATAGCTGCAGGTTTGTGTATATGTGTGCATATGTCATAATTGTAAGTGTATTTCCTCAAGGACTGGCCCTCAAGGATGCCTGGGCTCTTTGGTTGAGCTCTTGCATCATGACATGAAGTGAGACGGTTACTGTGTGGGATCCTTGAGCAGGCAAGTCCAATTGCTTTTGCCATATCTTATTAGATAGTGATGGTTTCTAAAACTATCTAATATCATGACTTCTACAGTGCCATTATCATAGTGTATAAGGCATCAAACGATGGTAGCTTCATGTAGTCAAAACCATGTAGTCAAAAAACTAATCTGTTAAGGAAGTCTAGTCAAAATCTGATAGTTCCAGGAAACCAGAAGTCAGGCTATGAGGGTAATCCACTCTAGTCTGATGACTTTACAGTGCAGTTGTGATGAGTAATCTAATCTAATCTATTGTCTTCTATAATACTGTTATGATGCAAAACGCATCAGTTAGGAACCTTGAGCAAGTCCAATTAGTCAATTCAAGTGCAACTGGTCAAAATCATAATATGTTGCCGAAGCTAGGTCAGAATCTTATATAGCACGGAAAAAAGGTCAGGCGGTAGTGAGCGAGCAAGTTGATGCTATGTAACTGACAAAATATTTATGAAAATAAATTTATGAAAAAATTATTTATCAATATATAATATTAGATAAATTATTCACACTTGCTTATTAAGAAAAAATTGAAAGTTGTTAAGTATGTGTGTGTGTGTGTGTGTGTGTGTGTGTGTGTGTGTGTGTGTGTATTTGGACATTTATACAGTTGCTTTGTGTATGTTTGTATGTAGGAGAACTGGCAGGAGCTGTGCTTCAGGCCAGTCAGTTGGGAGCACATGCTCTAGGTATCTTCATTAAACCTCAGATGACTTTGACTCCACCTCCTCTTGATCCACAAGAGGCTCTGAAATTCAAGGAAGCCCTCAAGGTACCTTGCTTCAGCCCAAACATCCATAGCGCTGCATCGAAGTGTTGCTATGGTCAGGCCATCTTTAAGGAATAGGTTGCCTAGCAACCTACAACATTAGCTCCTTGCTCTGTCTTTGTCTTTTCTGTAAACACTGCAAAACCATTCTGTTTGATTGTGAGATTGAGCTGATAGGTCAAGAGTGCTTCTAATGAGTCTGTCTTGAATAGGTGCTGTATAAATCTGTGATTACAATTACAGTATATGGTACTTTTCAGTGTTGTGCATGCCGTGTAAGCCATACAATTATAGATTCAAGCGGATTTTATAAAGACCATGGATGAGGTACTAAGGACTTACATTTGCTCATGGTTTCAACAGTTCGTGAATGTGTGGTGGTTATTGTGCTTCACTCAACTCAGAGGACCTGGTTCAAATCCCTGACAGGGCTGAACTATTTCTGGATTTCTGCTCCATTGAGCCATTGTTGGTGAGAAGAGCAGGAGATTTTATTTAAGGAGAAAGGCTGTTCTACACACATTTGTACCACTTGGCTTATTCCGTTTGATGTTATTTCAGGAGAAAGGTTATTCTCCACACATGGTTGTACCCCATGGCTCATACCTCTTGAATTGTGGTGCATCTGATGCTGAGCATCTGAGTAAAAGTCGTGAATCGCTTGTGGATGACCTGAAACGGTGCCAGATGCTTGGCATTCCCCTCTTCAACTTTCACCCAGGTTAGTTACCCCTCTCCAGTTTCACTTTTTGCCAGGTATGTTAACTTGTTTCCCATGCAGGTATTAAAATTGCATAGAAAAAGTTCACAACATATACTTGTCATGTTGATCATATTACTTTTAAGAGGTTCTTTATAAAAGGGTCTGTTTGGGTATCTAAATACATATACCCAGGTTAATTACTTCCTCTGATATTGCCATAAACCAGGTGAGTTATTAAGTAAATAACAATAGATAAAAGGTAGCAATTGTTTACTTGCCTGTATAGATGCACTACGCATCATGGTCACTTTGGTCCATAGTATCTTCGGTCCATAGTGTTTAAAGATAAGTTATGTCTACCAACACTGTGAATATTGACCATACCTTACCTTAATCATGCTTAGGTCATTTCATACCAGGCTTATATTATGCAAAGTGAATTTAAAATTTAATATTTCACAACTTCAGTTTTATCCTTCATGTCTGCCTCTTAATTTAGTTTAGGCTGGACGTTTACTCAGCAAGAACAACTGTGACAACAACAATGAGCGCCTCTGAGTAGATGTCTTGAAGAGGCGCTATATAAATGCTCTGAATGAATGATAGAAACAGTTACAACAAAACAAGCCGTATTGATCAACAATTGTTGTGGTTTGTGGTAATACTGGTGTAGTTAATTTTTTATTGTGTTTATTGTGGTTATTTTTGTGTTGTATTTTTGTTATTGTTGTTAGTTTTTACATGTGCTTGTTTTAGGCGCTTACTCAGGTTCGGACACTGTGGATGCCTGTGTGATCCGTGTTGCTGACTCGATAAACTATGCACACAGCAAAGTCGCTGATGTCGTAACTGGTGTGTTCTGCTTACATGTATAATCATCATCCAATGGACAAAGCCTTCATGCAACACTTACAAAGCATCAGTGTATTGGCAGTTAAGGTAAGGTAAGGCTGGGTGTCATGCATCAAGGACATCTGCGAAAATCACCTGCTTTGGACCCCTCCCATGTCCTTGTTCTCGTTTGGCATTACCCTCTCACATCCCCTTTGCAGACATCCACACTCCAGCAAAGCATTTAGGCCTAGATTAGGCTACCCTGTTGATCTAGCATGGCTAACTGTGCTATGATGTGGGGTGCTGGAGGCTGGAAGACAGGACATGGTGGATAAGCAATATGATAAAGATGAGGCTTCAGCCCTGACCATGCAGCCATGTGTCCTTCAGCTTTACAAAGAATTCTATTAACAGACCTATAAAATTTGCAAATTGTGTCACTAAGGCACCATTTATATTTGTGGTGTAAGATGATAAGTTGTTCTATCCCCTATATTTTTTGCTTACAACCTATTTGTATCATCTGGCTTTTGTTGTCTGACTGCTGGGACCCACCCCTACCTACCATTCCTCACTTAGTCGATGGACATATGGCATGTTAACAAATGCATTATTTACTTACTTACTTGGTAAATGAGTACCAGCACAAGTTGAGAGTTTTAAAGGTGTCACATGTTTGATTGCTGTGGTCGTATTTGGGATCGTGCTTGTAAGGAGTTTCAAATTAGGAGAGTAAATAAGTGTATTGCCTTTACCTGTTTCTACCTTTGCTATGACAGCATCTGCTAATGGTGATGCATGTGATGCTGATTTCAGTGATAGAGAACATGAGTGGCGAGGCAAACTCGGTTGGAAGTACGTTTGCACAGCTGAAGCAGATCATTGACAGAGTTGCCGACAAGTCACGTGTCGGTGTCTGCCTTGACACATGTCACGCCTTTGCTGCAGGTATGTCTTTTGATTGTGTCTCGAGATTGTTTAGAGCATTTTGAGAACTTCCTCCATCCTCCCTTTTTATACAGGATGCAATGTACTCGGCAGCAGAGAAGAGGTAAAAATATGGGCAAGAGTGAAATTTATAGGCAAAATGTTTTTCACTGAGAGAGTCTGATCCATTGAGGGAAAGACGTATGGGTGGGAGTAAATGGATGGTGAAACTAGCTTCAACGAGAGTTAGTTTGAACCAGTGGGGGGTTTCTGGCCCTTTCCCCATCGTACTCTGGTAATGAGACACTTGTAGCTAAGGTGACGGCCAACAGGCTTTTTATGGTTTCACAAGTAAAGCTTTGAGAGGTTTTTGAAAGATGCCATATTAATGCTGATATGATTTTTTACATTGTAGGTTACAACCTGCGTGATGAAACGGGTTACAGGAAAATGATGGAAGACTTTGAGAGGACAATTGGTCGGCAGTACCTGAAAGCCGTGCATCTCAACGACTCACGGGGTGTGATCATACTTTCATATGAATCTATTCAGGCGCCATAAGTCAATTCTGATCGATCTATCGATCTATAACATGCCTCAGATTAAGATTTTCTGACTTTGCATGTGTGATAAGTGTTTAAATAAGTAATTAAGATAAAGAAATATGTAACTACCAAGCTCCTGAAATGACTGCTTTGTCTGTCTATCTAGTGATGAACTCGGTTGGGCACGGCTATGACAGTGATGCAGTACCAAGCTTGTCTGATGCCTTGGGCATTATGATAACGGCGCAAGAGGTCTTTAGATTAGATTAGATTATGAAGTATCATGGAAGTCAGTGGATTGGATTGGATTAGATTAGATTCCCTGTACACTTGAAGAGATGTCTCAAAGTAATGCTTCATAATGTTCCATTACATTCTTCATTTTAATTTATGTTCTGTTTCATCGTCATTATCATAATATGATTTCTGTATTTATTTTATTAGCTTGCACTTATTATTTCTCTTGTTGATTATTTTATTATTTAGTTTCTAGGAATGGTAGGTAAGAAGGATCCTTCAAGAATGAAAGATTGGGTTAAAAATATGTGGAAAGATCATCTTTATTTGGCGTTTAGTGGTGTTGTTTATTTCTTTTTTATTATTATTGTTATAAATTTTCTTATTTATTTGTATTTGTTGCTTATTTTAATCATGGTTGTCTATTGTTCATCAGGAGACCTAGGCTCATGCGTTGACCATCATGAGTCGCTTGGAAAGGGGAAGATCGGCCTGACGTGTTTCCAGCTGATAATGTCTGACAGATATCTTGAGAATATTCCGCTCATTCTTGAGACGCCAATCGCCAGACATAAAGAAGAAATCGAACTGCTGTACAGTTTCGTTTCACAGACTGAACATTCATGCAGTTCACAGGATGAATGTCAGTCCTTAATAGATTGAATGACTTGCCTTTGACAGCATAAATGACTGGCCTTCACAGGCAAAATTACCAACATTGACAAAATAAATGACTGGCATTTAACTGAATAAAGTACGGGCATTTAAAAGAGGTAAATGACTGACGTTTTGCAGCAAAATGACCAGTCTTGACAAAATGAATGACCAGCATTTGATTGAAGAGATGAGGTAAATGGCTGACCTCTGGTAGAATAAATGACTGGCCTTTTATAGAAAAATGACTGGTCTCAACAGACTAACAGACTAAATGACCAGCCTTTGATGTATTGAACTGGTTTTATTTTTTTTGGATGAATGGTAGGCCTACGACAGGGTAAACCACCGGCATTTGAGCGAGTCTTTGATGCTTGATTAGTGGAGCTTGGATTTTGACAGAAGCTGTTGCGTCTGAAGGGGTCTTCCGTTAAGAACGTCTGCAAAGAGGGGGAGGGAGAAGCGCCCAAATCCGAGCAAGGGGAGAAGGTTATGCTCAATAGGGACATCCAGATCTGCATTTCAGCCTGTGTGGTGAACTCCAACTTCAGTCAGGCAGCAGTCTGTACTGGATGGAATCCAATTAGAGTCCCTTTGCTGGATATGGTGATATCAAAATATCCAACCCTGTAGCACAGTTAGCCCTGTCAGATCAACAGAGTAGCCTGATTTGGGCCTTAATGCTCTGTTGGAGTGCGGATGTCTGCAACACGGATGGAAGAGGGTAGTGCCAAATGCGGACAAGGCGAGGTAGGAGCCAAAGGGGGGTAACTTTATTGCAAACGCCCTTTATGGGTGACCCCAAAGAGCACTGCTGACTGTTTAGTGCCAGTTGAGAGCAGTTGGCAAATCGGAACAGTTGTAGCATAATGTTTATATGTATTTGAACATTTATATTGTGCCTTTTGAGAATCTCTTGGATGCAGGAACTGCATAGCTTTCTGTTTTGTGAAGCTTCTTAAACTAAATTAATTAGCTAATGATTATGCTTGTAGGGTGTTGTTTCTGACACTATGAATAGACAAAATGAATGCTGTTAACGATGTGTCTATCATCTGTCAATTCAGTGAAAATGTTTGCGTAATGCACATGAATTTTACTATATAAATCGTGTTATGTTGAACTGATTTCGTTCTTGACATCTTTGTTTCCCTTGAGTAACTTCGATAATTTTTATCCTGTTTTGTTGTGATTGTAACCAAAGATTTGTACAGCTCATCCTAGAGGGACTCATCAGAGGCATTCCCAATCAAATGACAGAAAACCATGAACAGAATGCTTTTCAATCACTTACAGAATTGAGATGAAGAAAGACCAAGGAGCTCATGTAGCATTCTAGGCAACCTGTTACAGAAAGTTGGACCAACCACAGCGAAGCTTCTATGCTGCACTGTGGAAGTTTAGGCCAGGGGCACAACCAGGTCACCATGAGAAACAGAGCAAAGGGATGTGTGGGGGAATGCATGAGATCAAGACATGTAATTCACTGAGATATGATGGAGAACAGCCCACAAGGCAATTACATAAAAACTTAAAGATCTTAAATTCAGTGCTTTTATGCTTCGGCAACCAGCGCAATTCCTCCCTCATAAAACTGGATATATGCCCAAACCTAGGTGTACCTCCAGTCAGCTGGACTGCAGCGTTTAAGATAGATAGCAGTTGGTTAATGCAGGAATGAGTTAGCCCTGCATAAATATCATTGCCATAATCAACCCTGGCGCTTATGAATGCATTAATCAGGTTCTTGGTCACTTGAGTTGTAACCAATGGCTGTCTGTGCAAATCTGGCACTGACGATAAAAGCACATTCGACATACTTTTCCCGCATGCTCTGAGAAGATCAATTCCACGTGCTGTAGTAGAAGAAGAACACCAAAGAAGTGATGCTGGAAATTAGGCAGATCGCTTTTACATATCTGTTAAGGTTGCTGGTGACTTATTGTTGTCTGTGTAATAAACATCTACTTTAGCAGTTTGTGAAGTTGGGTTTTAAGGTTTTGATGATCTGAAAGTTAGGAGGGCTTGGTGTAAATGCACCAAGTGTTAACCTATTTATTAACTTACCCACTTACACCACTTAGTTATTACTAAACTTGATAATCACCCTAAATACCGGCAATTCAATCATCAATACTAACATCTGTCCAGTTATTAATTCATTCTGATTTTTGATGATGATGATAACTAGCCGGAACAAGTTCCAATAATAAATTCAGCAATTGAAAACCACGTCGGTCATATTGAAACAAAGTATTGGTTAATTTATCGAAAATTTGCAAGCGCAGAAGTTTTATGGCTCAATAAAACAAGTTAAGACATACAATGGGTAAAAACGACAGTAATATGAAGCGCTATATAATTTGTTTACGTTCAGAATACTTGACTTACTCAGAGCAATACTTCCGGTGAGGGTGAAAATGGCTCTGAACAGTGACAAGAAAATTGCCGAAGGACAAGAACATATACGCGAAGCGGAGAAATGGTGAGAATAAAGGAGAAACTGAGAGCAAAACTCTATGGATATGATTCATGCCCCCGCTGTTTCTGACCGTAGTGTAGCGATCGATTAGTTTACATGTTTGCTCTGGCCCCCCGTCATTTCTGAATAATTTATTGCGGACTTTTCTTAATGATAATCGTAAAATGTCGAGATTTCTACAGCGCCCAAAGGATGACAAGGGGCGGGACCCAGAGTTGGAGTATGACAGAGTTGGATTAGCAGTTGGTATAGTTTGTGAAAAGAGTTAAATCGAAGCCATAGGATATGAGCTTTTACCTTTGAAGAAATGTTATGTTTATGTTTACGTCTATGAACATATGGAATTAAGAATCCTTTTTTTTGGTAATTTCTTCTGTGCCCACATAAGTTTTTCAGTATAAATTTCGTGTCTAAAAGAGTTGCAAAACCAAAGACATGCTTAAGAGCTTCTGCAGCTGATTTACAATGTTGATTTTACCAGCCTGAAGACGGGATTTCTCAAATGGAAGCCAGACTACGAAGGAGCAGCAATGGAATATGGGAAAGCCGGTTAGTGCTCATATTCTTAGTGCACTTTTATCCAATTCTGGACTTGTTTTTATTTTTTTCCTCAAAAATCAAGTTACACTTAAAGTAAAATAATCGTCTTGCCTTGCACCTCATAAATACTTTGCCAATCATGACCAGTTTCTGCCTCAATAATCACTTCCTTGTGATCCTTTTTTCTGCTGCTGCCCTCAACAGATCTTATCATCCTGCCTTTCTCTTCTAGGCCTTGCATTCTGTATCTAATCTAGTCTAAAAACTTCTGTAGAGCCATTATCATAAGGTGAAATATGACATGAGTGAAACCAGAAGTCAGGCTACAGTTCATAAGCAAGATGTAAGGAGGTCATTGTCTGTTAGAGTACTGACCTTATAATTTTTAAGAATGAGCTTCAGGTAGCTGCTTATTTCTGTCTCAAGCCAGCCGAGATACCAAACGGTGCATTCTGCAGCCTTGGCAATCTGATAGTCCCATGCTTCCGCTTGATGGCTCAGGCGCACCATGCTTTGTCATGCATTGGACAGTTCATTTGGAAGGATCCTCCACTGAAAATTTGAGCTGTTCCACCGCAAGCAGCTCAAGAAACATTCTTGCCATATCTTAAAATGCACCTTTATAGCCATTTTGCAAGCAGCAGATTTGTGACATTCTTAAATTGTGCTGTGTGAATGCTTGGATACTTACAAATATACATGCGTACTATTTCTTAAAGTTGAATTTTAGTGTGCAAATTGTGCTTGTGATCTGTTTCTAGCGATTTCTTTTAAGAATGCAAAAGCCTTCGAGCTGGCAATTTCAAGCTACACAAAGCAGGCAGATGCTCTGAAAAAGACAGGATCATATCCTTTTTGAGGAGAGTTATGAATGATTGTCATTCATCATTACTCATTCGTTATTTTTTTGTAATGGTTGTCATTTGCTTAGTGGGTAATCAATTAGTGATTATTTTACCATGCATAAACTCGTAATTTAAATTAATATGCTTAAAATTTTTGCAATTTTGTGTCCAATTTTTAATTTTTTAAATTCTTCAGTTATTGTATTTATTAATCAGTAATTTGTTCCTTTTTCACTGCCTCAGTTGTCAATGAGTTTTTAAAGTTATGCGGAATCTTTTTTGAAAAAAAAACTTTTTTGATGTGTGGAAATGTTTCTTAACCTGTTTCACGACGTTTCATGCAGCCAAGTAAGTTTCATCAAGGATTTTGTGTTCTTTCTTTGCAAATTTTTTACTCGAACCTATCCATACACAAGAATTAAAGAACCCGGATGGACTTGGTTTTGAGCAAAACACGGCTTGGGCTAAAGAGAAGAAGATGTGATGCTACATCTTGGATGCGGCCTTGTTACCCCTAGTTTGCCCATAGAATAGAAGCCGAACCAGACCTGGAAAGTTGAAAGAACTGAATGGGAAATTGAATAGATGATAGGAAATATCAATGTAACTGGATGTGGTGGAGTGAGTTAAGAGTAGGAGATGCTGAATGATACGGATTGACTCATTCTCATACTCGCTGTCTGACTCCTCTGATTCTCTGACTTGCACATTGTTCAGCAGAGCTCTGTTTTAAGACCTACCAGTAATTCTGGTTTGTAGAAGTGTCTCGTGCAAGTGCTTCTTGTTAACACCTGCAAAGTCAATTAATTTTCTGATGAGTAATTGATTGACTTAAATATTTGACTGGTAGACATGTCACTGATTGATTGATTGACTGATTTGTTTGACTATTGATTAGCTGATTTATTTATTTTTACGCATTGATTGACTAAATGACTTGGTGGTTAACTTATTGGTTGATTGATCAACTGACTGACTGATGGATCAGTTAATTACAGGTAAAGTGAATGATGATAAATGTGTGTTCTAATCTGCCTGGTTGATAGGTCATTGATTGGTGACTGATTGCAGGGCTCTGGAGGCTGCAGCCATGACCTACAAGGATGCAGGAGAGATGACAAAGGCAGCGGATCTCATGGACCAGGCTTCTACTATGTACCTCGAACATGGAACACCTGACACAGCAGCGCTTGCTCTTGATAGAGCAGCAAAGTATGTGCTACTGGGACATTTTATTTATTTATTTATTTATTGTAATTTTACGGTGCAAGGTCAGAAAATCTGAATTCAAGGCACAGGACTTGTGCGCACAAACAAACTTATTCATGTTTGTTACGCACAGTCCGCTCATCAGATTCAAACCCACAATCGTTGGATTACCGACCAAGTGCATTACCATACAGACCATCAAGCGTTTAATGTCTTGATTTATTGATTGGTTTCTTGATTTATTGGCTAAAATCTTAAAAGATTGGCACCTCTCAGTATTCAAAAGTGAAACCGACTTATACCATACCTAGGTAGACCACCCTAATGCACGCATACAATGCTTATGTTTACATCTTAATGTATTGAATTTTAGCCCTTGTAATTCTTTGGTCAGAAATATATTATACGATTATTGGTCGCTGTGTTTTGGTTTCAGAATGCTCGAACAGAGTCTTCCTGAGAGAGCTATCCAGTTGTACATGAAGGCTTGTGATGTCTCAGAGGTTATTCACTTTTGTCGTAATTGCTGTTAGCCACGTAGCCACAGTAGTAATTAGTCATAATAACTGCAATGCTGTTAGCCATGTTAGAAATATTGGGTGTTTCCACATTAACCATTATTGCTGTAAGCCACAATTGCCATTAGCCATAGTAACCATGTTGGCTAATATCTGCTTTATCCAGAATTCCTGTTAGCCACGTTATCAATACCGGATGCTAGCTACTTTAGCTAATTTATTATTACTAATTTATTTTATGTGGCTTTGCTGTTATAAGAAGGTTCTAGCATGCTTTGATTTTCATTCGGATTGATATCTTCTCGTATGATAAGATGTTGGCAGATAACAGATGACCAGAGGATTTTCTCTTTGAATGTACAGGCTGAAGACCGTCCAAGGCAGTGTGCTGAAATGGTTGGTAAAGCTGGCCGTTTACTGATAAGAATGAAGAGGTAAGTGGGTAATTCTCATGAAAGTAAAAAGGAAAGCCAGCAGGCTTTACTCTAAGACCGTGAGGT
Source organism: Norana najaformis (assembly GCA_964023275.1). Lineage (NCBI taxonomy): Eukaryota > Metazoa > Annelida > Clitellata > Crassiclitellata > Hormogastridae > Norana > Norana najaformis. The sequence continues at coordinate 10,149,463 of OZ029924.1, read as the reverse complement.
AATTGGTTAGGTCTAAAATTTGAGTGGGTAGTTTTTACTATCACTCTGTGAGGTAAATTACTCTACTCGGCTGGAAGTTACTTGTTAACTCATTGAATGTTAGGGCTAAGAGGTATGTACCACTTTTAACACCTCTTTAATGACCTGTTGGATCTTGAAAGATGTCCAAAGGTTGTGATCTTGGAATATGGTTTTGCTTATCATGATTGTAATCTCCAGCTTTCTTCAACACCCCAAAAGCTAAATCCCTGGAACTAGCTTATTCACGGATAATGTGAGGCTTGGTTCTGGTTCAAGGTCTATACTTCATAATCGTAATCGTAAACTTGAAATTTGTAAATCGCTAAACGCTAAGTGAGGGCACCAGCTTATTCACGAGTGGTGCTTCAAGTCAGTGGGGTTATCCAGAGATGCCGTGTCAAGAACCAAGTCTGGTTGCCAGAAGACTCAAGAGAGAAAGGGGAGAGGAGGACTTCAGGAAGGTAGACAAGAAATGCTTAAAAGAGACCATGATTTGATGCATTGTACACCATATACTTGTTATAAAGAACTTCATTATAAGACTAATTCTGTTATAACGTGGTCAGAGACATGTCTCCAAACATTAAATCACCTCTAGAAACTAAACTCGTAACATGACCTCATTATGAGGCAGTTCTTGATATCTCCCAAAGGAGCATGGTAGCCGATTGGATAGAGCACTTGGTTTATAATGCGGAGAGTATGGGTTCAAGCCTCCCGTTAGATGGTTACTGTGCATGGACCTTGAGCAAGTCCTTCATTGTCAGTTGCTTTTCACATTTACTGATCTTGAGCCATAATAAATAAAAAAATAAAAAAAAGTGTTTTAACGAGTTTCTTATGTATCTTGTGACAGTGACATTAGAGAAGTTTCCAGATGAGATAGGATCAGACTTAGATTTTTGTTTCAGGTTGGAAGAGGCTGCAGTTGCTGTCCAAAGAGAAATCAACTATTATAGTCAAGTGGAACACCAGGGTGCGCTGAACAAACTAGTCATGGGATTGGTTTTGATTCAACTACACCGAGGCGACTACGTTGCGGCTGACCAAGCTTTCAAAGGATCGTTACGGTTAGCATTGTAGAGTGCTACGATCTGATCCTATTTAAAGAAGGTCTCTTCAAAAGCTCTAAACTGACCCATATAGTTTCTGCTCATGTTTTCAACTTAAAGTTGGCTGTGTTACAGTTAGCACTGAAGAGCTTGAAGATCCGATTTGATTCAAAGAAGATCAGTTTTCAAGCTTCAAATTCGCACATCCAATGCATCTGTGCCTCAAAATATTTAGTAGGCACCATTTGATTTTAATTTTGATTCAAAACCAGATCGAGCTGACTGGTTGAGCTCACTGATTTGATTCAAGATTTGATTAGGATGAAAACTGGATACTCATCTAAATCCCGTGACCGTAATTTTTGAACCTCGTACAGTATTGCTTTAAGAACTCAACTGGTGAATTCAGATGTGACAAGGGGATTAGGCTTAGAGTTTATATATGTGGATGCTTATATGTAGTTGATTATTTATATAGCACCTTTTGAATAATATCTGATAGATGTGACTTTGTGTGTGATACATTTATGTAATATGTAATGTTTATTAATGCAATAATAGTAATTTTTGTTACAGTAAATTGTTTTTCTTTTCCATTGTTGCCAAGTTGTAACTTTAGAGTGTTGGTTTTTCAAATTCAGAGCCTATTCTTTGTCCAGATTAGATTAGATTAGAGCAGATTAGTTAGTCGAATTACGATCCAGTCGTTTGGCTCTTTCAGCTTTCCTGGTTTTGCTGAGAGCGAAGAAGCCGGACCAATTGAACGACTGCTAGACGCTTATGACCAAGGTGACCAACAGATGGCTGACCAGGTCACAAAGAGTCCGCTCTTCCGATTCATGGAGAATGACGTAAGCATCCCATTTTTTCTCCACTGTCCCAAATCCGACGATAACTCTGTTAGGGGTTCTAAGGGTATGCAATTTCCTAAGCAGGAATTCTTGGTCTGACTTGGGTTGCTGCTCTAGGGCTGTGTGGTGAAAACCAATACAGATTGTGGGACATTGAAGTGATGATGGGGTGATGACCCGTGCATTATTATTAAGATGCCATGGAAGCCACTGGATTAGAATTTGAAGTAGTGTTTTTATATATTTGTCTTCACATATTTATGGATGTATTTATTCACATATATATGTATGTAATGTTTGTACACATGTATGATTTTATGTATGTATTGTAATTGTAATTTGAGATTTATAAAGCACATCTTAGAGGATAAACTCAACAGAGGTGCTTCTGACCCGAAGGAGTAAAATCACTGTTAAACAGTACAGTCTTCAGGCGCCTACGGAACACTGAGAGGGGGAGAGAAAGGAGCTCAAGTCGCAGTTCTTGAGGGAGACAATTCCAGCAAGTGGGACCAACGTAGGCGAAGCTTCTGGACTGGGCAGTAGCGGTGCGCATTCAAGGGACAAACAGGAGATCTTGAGTGGCAGAGCAAAGGGTGCTACGGCCCGGCAATGAGGAGACCAAAGCGCAGAAGTATGTATGTATGAATTTATATATGCATGTTTGTATGTGTGTTTTGTGCATGTATTTGAGTATATGTATGTCTGTGTTTGTGTTAAAATAACTCCCTTTCAAAACTTGAAAAGTATTGGTTTCCTTGACTTTCATTTCTTGATCTCTGTGCAAAGTAGTTTCTTGTTTAATGTCCTTATTTTTAAATAATCCATCATTCATATTTTTTCATAACTTGTTTTGATTATAAATTTGACCAGTTCACGAAGCTTGCTCGAGATTTGCATGTTCCTGCAAACGCGGTGCCATCAAAAGCAAAGTCAAGTGCCGGAGCTACGGATGCTGGCGATGCACCATCCACAGCGGATGCAGCAGAATCCACAGAGGATGATCCATATGCTCATGGACTTCTCTGAGAACCGAATCTGAAAGATGCTTTTCCTCTTCATCCACGTACGCAGTGCACCATCTCTGCCGTCTTCGTCTTTTCTAAACTCGACGTTTGATGTTCTAGAATCTTTTGTTGCAGCTGGCGCCTCTGGTGATGACTCTAGGCATCCGCTCATCTAGCACCATCTGTAGTCATTGTAGAAACGGCAGATGTTTCAAGTTGAACTGAAGAGGATGTTAAGGGTTTTGTTTGGGGTTTGGTATAAATTGGTAATGTTTTAAGTTGAGTGGGGTAGGGAGTTAAATGGGTATTGACTAGGGTTTGTGTATTAGCGGCTAGTAGGGTTTAAGCAAGAATGGAGTTAAGAATTTTGTCTGGAGATTAGGTGTAAACTCTCTCCTCTTGTGCAGCATAAATCAAGCGAAGAGGTGCTTCAACAGGTGGAGGGGAAAAATTTCTGATGGCTTATTAAGAAAACGGACAGAGGAAATGGATTGGACACATACCGAGAGGTGATTCCCTTCTTAGAGATATAATAGAGGGAAGAATGGAGGGAAAGGAAAGAAGGGAAAGCCTAGATAAATGATCCTAGAGTTGATGATGGTGGACGGATATGGTAAACTGAAGGAGGAGGCCCAATGACGTCAGAAATGGCACCATTGGACGATTGAACCTGCCCGGGGCAGAGAACTTGAAGAAGAAGGTGTTAACTGCTGGCAGGGTTTTGAGTGGAGGAAGTTCTGGGTTTTGTTTGGGAATGTGTTATAAACTGCTTGTGGGCTTTTAAGTTGATTGAAAAGAAGGGAGTTGAGGGTTGAGTGTGGCTCTGGAGTTGTGTATAGCTTATGTTTGGCTTTCATTCCACTTTTTTTGCAGGTTTAGCTAAAAACTGTAAATATTTAGTGGATTTTTGTGCTGCTTGTTTTAAATCTCGTGTAATAAATTGCTGAAAAGTGATAATTACTGCCTGTCTGGCATTGAAAGTGCTTGTGCATTGTCTGCTACTGCCTTTGTATCTGCCTCTGTCTGCTGTTCTTCCTTCTTTTTATTTTCATCCTCCTACTCTTGCATCCCATAGTTTAGCATCACTGCTGGCTTTCTGGGTGTAAACCTATGGTTGGGAGCTGGATGTTTATGGAAACTTGTCTCTAGATTCCAATAGTCAAACACTTATCCATTTGAGTGTTTTTCATTTTTATTTTTTTTTAAATTTTGAGTGTTTTTAAGTATTTGTTTATTTGCATCTGAACATCCATGTTGCGTCTTTTGAGAACCTAGAAAATGCTGAGCTATTTTGAAAATTCTTGTGACACTTGATTACCACCAGTGTCTGCCAACTAACATCTATTGTTTGTGCCAAGCCAATTAAATTTTTTAGCTGATTTCGCCAAATGGGATCAAACTGCGTTAAACACAACCCACCCTAACAGCTCCTGTCACCCTTCTCTCTCTGGTCTTCTGGGAGCTGGACTTGGTTCTTGACATGACTTCGTTGGACAACCCCACTGACTTGACGCAGCGCTCATGGATAAGCTGGTGTCCTGCACTGAGCTTTTAAGTAGTAGCTCTTTAGAAATTTCGAGATTGCGATTACGAATGGACGCCATGAGGTCATTAATGCGACACGCTGGCCTATTCAGTTAGTGCGCTGGGTCGGTGATCTAACGGTTGTAGGCGCGACCCTGCTGGGAGGTAACAACCTTGGGCAAGTTGTTTGCACCGTATATCCCTCTTTCACCAAGCAGTAGAATTTGGTTCCGGCGAAAGTTGGAAGTAAAAGGCAAGTCCTCCAATGCACTGGCCCTATGTCCAGGAGCACTGGATTAGTCCATTGCCGGCTCAAAGGCCGGAGATCGGGAAATAAGCGCCTCTACTGCGTTCCATTTTGAAACACGGGAGCTTTGCTGTAATCATTGCTGTGTATGTATTCGATTGATGATGGATGGACGGATGGCGTAGAAGGATGGATGGATGGATGGATGGCGTAGAAGGATGGATGGATGGCGTGGAAGGATGGATGGATCGATGGATGGCGCAGAAGGATGGGTGGATGGATGGATGGCGTGGAAGGATGGATGGATGGCGTAGAAGGATGGATGGATGGCGTGGAAGGATGGATGGATGGTGTGGAATGATGTTGATGTACATCGAGGGCAGGTGGGTGTAGGGAGAGGGAAAGGAATGAGGGCAGGGAATCGATTAATCGATTGCCTCTCGTATGCAATTGACGTCTGGTTGGTGGCAGATGGTAGGGAAGAAATGGAGGAGGGAATAAGTAGGAGGAAAAGGAAGAAGAGGGAGAATGGAAGGGTAGGCTGGGATCGGCAAACAAGATGGCGCTGTCAGGGGAAGGTAGGAGGAGTTGGGGGGGAGGATGGTGGCTGCAGATGGAGGAGGGAGAACTTACATCACGATCACGCAGTCGTAGCCTGATCTAATGCTTTATATAGCGCCGCTATAATAATGCTCGAGTCTTCAATCGGTCGTTGCTTCTAGAGAAATCGTCGTCGAAATCCTTAAGCCTAATCCGTTGGAGAAGCCGAGGTCGAAATCCGAAAGTCAGAAAGACACACTGTCAAGTGGGCCATGGTGACTAACAATTGATTTAACCAACATAGCGATTATCTGCTGCGTTTGATACGGTTGATCGTATATTCCACCGCCTAGTTCGGTCCATCTGGTTCCGCTCTCAGTTTGCATCTACCAATCACTCAATTCGTATAAATCGACTCACTTCTGCGTCCGTTTTGATTTGCGATAGACCTGTTTCTGGGTCTTTGTGCGATTCTTAAATGCGCTAAATAAATGTTCAGGTATATACATAAATTATACATAGATACTTACGTGGAACGGTAATGCAATAACAGATGGGAAACGAGTATTTGTAGAGATATTGGCAGCCAACAGGGCACAACATAATAGAATGGAATAGAATAGAACACAACAGAATAGAATAGAACAGAATCCAATTCAATCTGCTATTGCATGTCTTGGCATAATCTGATATTACCTAATAGTGCTAAATCAATATAGTCTAGTCTAATCTAACCTGATCAGATCTGATCCGATCCAAATCCGATCCAATGCAATTTAACCTAATTTTACCCAACCCAATGTGATCTAATCTAATCTGAACTAATATTATCTAGTTCGATCTAATACAATCTAATCTTATCTAATCCTATCTAACTTAACCCAACTTAGCTTAACCTAACAAAACCTAATCCAAGCCAACCTAACCCAGTTTTTTCCGTCCTTCGCTGTACAGTAACGACTCCAACTGGGCCCTTCTGACGAATTTCATGGCCGACGTCGCCCTGAGTCTCCGCGTCGGCCCCGACGAGACCCGTGTGGCGGCCATCAGATGCTTCTACAACGCAAGCGTCATGTTCCATCTGGACACCTACAACTCCTCCCTCGAGGTCAGCAGGGCTCTGAGATCCATCGAGATCGTCGCCTCCACGACGACTAACACGGTCGGGCCCTGAGGCTGATGACCTCGGTCTTCACGGAGCGCTGGGGTGGCAGGCCAGACGTCCATAATGTGGCGATCTCATAACTGATGGACAGTCGAATGTGAATTCTGGGGATACGATACCCGCGGCCCAGGCGGCTAAGGCCTCGGGTATCTGACTACGAGTGGACATGCGCTCAAGCGTTGACCTAGCCATGCGTCTTTAGGAGTAGTACTACCTTTTCCAGTGCGATCCTGGCGGAAGGGGAAGAGCAGTGGGGTGGAAAACAGAGTTATTAAAGACTGGTTTCATCCATACATCCAATCCGTCCGTCCATTCATCCATCCATCCATCCATCTATCCATTCATTCATTCATTCATCCATGCATCCATCCATTAATTCATCCATCAATCCTTCCATATATCCATCCTTCCATACATCTAACCTTCCTTTTATCCTTCCATCCATTCATCCATTAACTGCTTTGGGGAGGGTAATAGAGAAACTATCTGAATAATCCTACTGGACCTTAAATTTTAAGTTAGGCGAAATTCGATCGGACAGGGAAAACGAGAAATCAGGCTTCTTTGGGTAAGTAAAGGAAATGGAGGATTGGGAGAGTCGGAAGACCGCGAAGGGAGAGGCGAGAAAACGAGGATTGGGAGGGAAAGAAGTTGCAGGGAAGACAAGGATGACTCGATTGAAAGGCAGGCCGCGCTACAGGAAGCGTTTGCTACGTGTCATATCGATCGTATGATCGCCGGGAATTATCGATCCGATGAGTCATAACTCAACTTCGAGCCAAGTATCGATCGATAAGACAAGAAGCGAAGCAGAGGCGAACAAAGAGTAGATGACCTAAATGCAGTAGGGCGAAGTTTTTTGAGTGAATGATCGTTTAAACGACTAACAATGGGTTCAAAGGAAATGGGTAGGACCTACTAGTGAAACGAATGATATTTGTCTCGATGTAAAAAGTTACTCAGTGTCAGCAGTGTAAATTGTTGTGACCTTTAAAGTTAATCTAGTGTAGTCTGTGATTTAAATGATTTAAGCGAATCTAGTACAACCTGAAACTTAAAGGTATCTAAACTAAGCATGTTTTTATTATGAAAAGCCAAAGCAGCGTCTGAATTACTTATACATATTTTCGTCAATGCAATAAATTTTTACAACTCTGGAGAAAGTCCAACACTAATGCATTGTCTGTCCTTACCTCTGTTCCCACTTCTCCCTCATTCTCTTCTTCTCCCTCCTTCTCTCTGTCTCTCGCTTTCTCTTTCTGTCTGTCTCTGTCCCTCTGTCTCCGTCTTTCTCTGTCTTACTCTCTGTCTTTCTCTGTCTGTCTCTCTGTCTGTCTGTCTCTGTCTGTCTCTTTCTTTCTCTGTCTCTCTGTCTGTCTCCGTCTGTCTCTCTCTCTCTCCCTGTCTCTCTCTCTGTCGTCTCTGTCTGTTCCCAAACTCTGTTTCTCTATGCCTTTCCCCTTTCCATATCTTCTCTCCTTTGTCACCATAGAATGTGGCTTTCACAATGAATTTCCTTAGTAGGGACCATCGATTGATCGTAATCGTAATCATAATCTCGAGATTTCTACAGCGCCCAACGAAAGCCACGTCACGAGGACCAGCTTATTTACAGGCGCTCAGTCAAAACCAAATCGATAGGCAAATTGGGTTCGGTTCCAAGTCAAGATCCAAAAGTCGGGCAGAGAGCCAGCGTGGCGGCTACGGTGGGTAATGTTTGGGATTGGAGCGGAGAGAGAAGAAGAGGAAGAGGAGTCAGGACAGGATCTATGATGTTTCTCAGCTTATTATTGCTTTCTTTCCATATGTATCTGCGTTTACATTATGCATTGCTGCTTAGTATTCGGCGCAGGGCTCATAATTAAGATGTTCGACGGATTTTTACTGAGGATAGCCGATCATGCACAAATTCGTCACTCTATGTGTGGCCTTACGACTGGCCGATCCCTCGTTTTCCAGGGACTAAAATTCCTCTGCGACTCTGTAACAGAAAATGAAATATTTGAAAAATAGTAAAGATTAATTATGCTTACATTTGCAGAACTGGCTTAAGTAAAAAAGGGAACCTTTAAGCAAACATACCCTCCTCGTCCCCTTATTCTTCTGCCTCATTTTAATTCTTCCTCTTTCTTTTATTATTCATCATCCTCTTCCTCTTCTTGTTCCTCATCACCATCATTTTCCTCCTTTTCTCCCTCATCTTTCTCTTCATTCCTCTTCTCTTCATCTTCTTGTTCTCCATCCTCTTTCTCGTTTTGTTCTTCCTCTACTTCTCTTTCCTCTTTTCTCCCTCATCTTCCTCTTCATCTCATTTCTTTTCTTCATCCTCCTCTTTCCTCAGCGTCACCGGTCTCTTCTTATTTCTCATTTTCATCATCTTCCTCTTCTTCGCCTTCTTCTTCCTCATCTTATTTATCTTCCTTCTCCAAGTGGTGATGGGCGCGCGGTGATGACGACGACGACGATAATGGCAAGTAATCATCCATGCAATAAATTAAAAGCTATGGCCTGCGAAGACTGCGATTTGATTATAGTTTCACAGAAGAGTAAGATCTTTATTTTCACACAACACTTCAAAAGCATTTGCCAGAAGACGCTTTTGCGACTGTTTCAAGAAGAGCGGGCCCTTAAACTATCCCCGAGGTTCAGCCGCTGGTATGAAGCGTTAGTAACTTCAGCCATTGTCGTGAAGTGTTAGCGATTTCATTTTCTTATGAGAAAGGGTGACCCCGTCCTCTTATTCGCCGTTTCAGCCCACCTGATCTTCTCACTGACATTGTACAGTCAAGGTTCTCATTCGATACCTGTGTTCGTCCGGGGGCGCTGTGGAAATGAAATCGTCACATATCTTTCTGCGCTGTCCCGACTTTGAACCTCTGACCTTTGCGTATGCTGCTAACCTGTTTTAGGTTTCCATTTCGGACCTTTTAAACGGTGTTTGAAATAAGCAATCCAAAAGCACGACATGCACTCAACAGAATTTTTGCTGAGAGAAATCGAGTTTTATACGGAGACTTCGGATATGCAACAAGACAACAACCAGAAGAGACAACACTTGAAAGTTGGTGCAACATCCATTGTACGTTGCTAATGTTGCATTTTGTTGCTACGAGTTAGAAAGACAAGTTTCGGAGCAACAGCTCAGCTCCACACGTTGACAATCAACATCAATGTATTAATCTGACAATGATATATTGGCTTAAACACTGATCGATCAGTCACTCAGTCAATCAACTAGTGATCGATATATTGGTTAACTGGCTGATTGACTGATTGATTGATCGACTGATTAGTAGCAAACATTCACGGCAAACATTTAACATCTACGACGACCAATATGAGTTGTGTGTTGGCAAAATGACTAAAAACAGGCAGACGGACGAGCAGACAGACATAGAGATACATATATACATAGACGGACCGACTGAATGACTGATAGATATATTCAAGAGCTGGGTGAGGGACAGGAAGAGAAGAGGATAAGAGAGGCAGGTTATTTGGGCATACACACACATACAACACCAAGAACACATTCATACAACAGGAATACAACATCGAGAACATTTCAGCAGGATAAAAACACGTAGAAAAGAAAAGAGACAGAGGCACATATGGAGAGAGACAGAGGCGTACAGACGCGGAGACAGAAAAACAGACTAGACAGAGAGAAAAGGAAACAACAGAGGCAGACTTAGAATCGCAGACACAGACATATGCGGAGAGATTCAGAAGCATACATAAGGAGAGAGAAAGAGAGAGAAAGAGAGAGAGAGAGAGAGAGGCATATGCAGAGACACAGATCAAGAGATGAACCAAGAGACAGAGAAAAAGACAAAGACAGATATGGACAGACAGCCGAGAGAACAACACAGACACAACACCTTCTGCCATTACTACGACGCTCACTTACGTTTTTCATCTTGACGAAGGAGAAGGAGAAAGGAAGGAAGGACAGAAGAACGAGGAGGATAAGGGGTAGGAGCAGGAGGAGGAAAAGGAAAAAAGAACCAGAAGGATTAGAAAATTAAGAAGTGCAGAAAGAATATTGGCAGGAAAACAAGAATGGTGACAAAAAGGAGAAAGGATTCAGAGAAGGAACAGGATGTGAAGGGCAATGAATTAGGATTTAGAGAACAAGGACTTAGATGTGGAGGACAGGGAATTTAGGGTTGGAGGACAAGGCATTTAAGGTGTCAAGGAAAAAGAATTAGGAAGCTGAGGACAGAGTGAGCTAGAGGCGATTGCAAGAAGTTGCTCCTTCCGAGAATTCCGCTGTCAACACAGTAAATGACTAGAACGATGACGTCAGACTGAGAAAGTCATTTATATAGCGCTTCTTTTTATTGTTTTGTATTGTATTGCAGCAGACTTAAGTGGCAAAGACATTTATGATTTTGTCAATATTCATGCTTTTACTTTAGATCTCTTTCCCAAAGCTCCTTGCGTAAATCTCCTTCCTTAAATCTCGTTAACTATATCTCATTCATTAATTCTCCTTAAACTCCTTCATTTATCTCAGTTCTTAAACCTCGTTGCATAGATGTCCTTCAGTAAATCTCTCTCTGTCTCTGTAAACTACAAAATACTTAGAAACTCACAGTCAAACTCAGAGGCGAATACAGAAATTCCAGCAATGAGACGAACGATTGGGCATAATTTTTCATTACACCCAACCTTTCGTCTCATAAATTGAATTTCAATCAATCCAAAACAATTTAAGAGACGTCGTTGATTATAAAACCGTCTTCCTTACTTTAGCTAATGTGTTTACAGTTGAACAACAGTGTTTATTGATAAGTGTTTAGGCCTACTGTTAATCAAATTGTTTAATGATAAGCAACAACACTTTCTTGTAATCAAAAGCGTCTACTGATAGACAACCGTGCTTACTGATAAGCGAAGCTGCTTACTGATAAAACAAATTGTTAACAGATAAATAAAAGTGTTTGATGACAGACAAAATTGTTTGATGATAAACGAAAGTGTTTACTGAATAGCAAAAGTGCACGGCGATAAACGAAAGTGTTTCAGTTTCACTGTTAAACACTGTTAAACTGTTAGGCGAAGCTATAGAAGTATGGCGCATGTGAGGGATTAAGAGACGAACCTTGAAATTCGATGAACTTATGTCCTCCTTCAGTCGTTGCCTAGTAGGGTCGATTGGCATCCTTTGGCCGCTTCAGCTGGACCTTAAGTCGTTTCATTCCTATCTGGAAACCGTTCATCGCTTGAATGGCTGCCTGTGCACTCGGCTGATTGTCAAAACTGACGAAGCCTAGCATCAGTCAGAAAGTCGTCATAATCATCGTCTTCACTGTCATCATAATCAACACCACCATCACCATCATCATCATCATCATTATATTAAGCGCTAACATATTCACAGTGTCTATTTTTCAGACGGAACGCTCCGGAACGGCGTTCCGGCACCTTTTTTGGCTAATAAAAAATAATTTAGTTTTTAATAAAAGAATTGTCACTAAGTTATTTTAATTATGTAATATAATATAACTTATTTCTTATTTTAATTAAATTTCAGTGTTTACAACTTTACACTGTTTTCAGTGTTTATTGATTGATAAAAATATTGAAATTTTAGCACAAAATTCCATAATTGTTCAGTTCCGGAACGTTTCTTCTAGAGAAAAAAGCACTGCAAATTCATCATCGTCATCATCAGCATCATCATCATCGACGTCTTGGTTAGAAGTTGTGGATGGATAGATGGAAGGAACGAAGAAATGAATGAAGGTTGGATGGATGAATGGATGGATTGATGAGTGGATGGATGGATGGATGGATAGATGGAAGGAACGAAGAAATGAATACTTAGAAACTCACAGTCAAACTCAGAGGCGAATACAGAAATTCCAGCAATGAGACGAACGATTGGGCATAATTTTTCATTACACCCAACCTTTCGTCTCATAAATTGAATTTCAATCAATCCAAAACAATTTAAGAAACGTCGTTGATTGTAAAACCGATGGATCAATGGATGGATTGATGAGTGGATGGATGGATGGATAGATGGAAGGAACGAAGAAATGAATGTAGGTTGGATGGATGAATGGATGGATTGATGAGTGGATGGATGGATGGATGGATGGATAAATGGGTGGATAGATGGATAGCTAACCGAAGCATTTGCTCTGATTTGTCGCCCGGTCGATGTATACTTTGGCACTGAGGACTGTTCCAAATGGCAGGAACATCTGTGCAAGTTCCGTATCACCGAACTCCTGTGGCAGGTGGTAAATGAAGAGGTTGCAGCCTTCAGGGCCTACAAGAGACAACGACAGATACCGACAGATACAATTACAGGTACATTCGCACGCACAGATACATCATTTCCAGCATTTCCAATGTCCCGATATACATAGGACCCCGAATACAGCATAAGGCTTATACAGACGATCACATCAATGTAGTATTGCTTAACTTCTTTTTGTCCTAACATCCTGCAGACCCGTTTCTATACCTAATAATACAATACAATACAATGCAATATAATGAAATGCAATACAGCATAGTCAATACATACAACATAGCACGTCACAGTTGCCTTTAATACTTAATTTAATCAGCGACGTTAGTGTATCGTCCTGCCACAGAATTTCGGTGACCTTTCGCTTGGGTGATTCTGTTGAGGCATCTTAACATTCTATATACGAATTCTGATATGAATATTCACGAGCAGTGACGTCTGCTGTTGATTGGATGCTAGGGTATAATAATAAATATTCATAAGTGATGACGCCACTGCTGTAGATTTAAGACCAAGGAAAATGAAAAATTCTATATAGGCCTACCCCTGTCTGCGTGTGTGGTAACCTTCAGTGTATCGTTTGTTTGATTGTCCTTCAACACTGAGACAGACAAAAAGAAACATGCAGACAGAAAGAGAAAGATGTACAGACAGACCTTCTTTCTGAACAGTCTGGGTAGGATTTGGACAGACGACAGACTGTGGAGAAGCTGCCAGGATTGGATGAAATGTTGCTGCAACAGGTAAACTTCATCATATGCATCACTCATCATATTAATACACATACATCATTTATCTACTTGATGCATTCATTTATTTATGTAATTATTTATGAATGTGCCTATTTTTGTATGTATCCACTTACGTATTTATGTCGAACCGTAAGCTGTTCATCCTCTTTCCTCTTCACTCCTCCTTTATCCATTTTCCTCTTTCTGCTTGCTGTACTTAAGACGCTGGCGTCATTACATTCCATTACCTTACATTACGTTCCAGCACCCAAATCATCTGAGGCTGATACTCTCATTTCTGGCAAGAGGCTGGTATGGCTTGTGAATATTTATAGCCTACCATCCCTTTCTCTGGCTGACTTTTTGACTGAATTTCAGTCACTATTTAAATACCTGATTTCCTCTACTTCTGAAATAGTTACTATGAGTGACTTTAATATTCGTCTTGATGTAGCTGCTCTTCAGCATTTCTTCAAATGTTGGAAGGGTTTGACATATTACAGCTCATCGCCTTTCCAACATATAATAAAGGTCAAACTCGGGATGTCCTGATAAGTTTTTCTGATTCGCTTCATGTGGTTACTACCATTGAGTCGTATCTTTCCGATCCCACTGCCATTTTCTCAAAGTTTCACTTGCCATTTAAGCCACCTCCAAATTACAAAATTGTTAGATTTTGCTCTGGGCATAAATTGATTAAAACATGAAGTCGATTAAAGCATGATATCTTGGCATCTCCGTCCTGGTTATCTCCAGCACAGCTGTCTAATGCGTGGCTGTGCAGCTCCAGTCTGCTTTATCTGAGCTCCTTGACAGACAAATTCATTTAAGATCCAGGAGAGTAGTAGGGTGCACACCGCATCCTTGGTTTCAAAACTGCAACGTTCAACTATGAGTATATGACCCCTGTACTTAAATCTTTGCGTTGGCTTCCTGTTCAGCAAACTCCGCCACTGTCTTTAGTCTGGTAGTGCCAGTCCCAAGCCTATGAGTATATGACCCCTGTACTTAACTATGAGTATATGACCCCTGTACTTAAATCTTTGCGTTGGCTTCCTGTTCAGCAAACTCCGCCACTGTCTTTAGTCTGGTAGTGCCAGTCCCAAGCCTGGATAAAGGAGGAGGGCGACGTCAACGGCCTTTGATGCCATAAGATGTCGCTAAACTGAGGGAACCTAACCTCCTGTTCAGTAAAGGATTTGTTTTAAATTGGGGCTTAAATAAAACATCGAACTCTGGCCAACCACAATAGTTAAAATCAGACGTCATTCCCCAGGCCTGTTATTATTCAACCAGGTCATCTGGTTGTCTTCTCCGGTTGTTTCAAAAACTAGAACTGTTATTGGTGAACGAGCTTATGCGATTGCTAGACTTAGATTTTGGAAATCTCTCTCTGTTTGTTCTGCTTGGTCTCTCACTTAAATTTTCTTTTTCAGTTGGCTTCTTCACCACAAGTTACCGCTCTGTTTCTGCTTATTGGACATGGGACCTGACTGCGGCTTGATTTGATGCGCCGTCGGTTGATGCTTTGTGCATTAGACATCGGCGCTATAGAAGTTGCTAATTGCAATTACAATTGCATTAAATTGCAATACCATGACATCTTTTCTACCTTCTTTCTTGTTCTTCTCCAGCTACTTCTCTTGCATCACATAACTTAAGCACCTCTTCCTAGTTTCTGGAATTAACTACTTACTCCTCTTACTTTACCCAGACACTCCTTCCATTATCTCTTCCAATCCTACTCCTCCTACTCTCAACTCATATCCTCCTCCAAATCCTCTCACTTTACATTGCCCGTACATCTCCGTTTTTCTAATGCTCTTCCTCCTTGTCGTCAGTTTTATCATGCTCTAAATCCTCTTGCAACACACCTTTTTCTTATTTATGATCCACTTATCCTACGCATCATCCTCATTCTCCTCCAATTTTCTGCCTTGAGGATGCAAGTGACTTACGCAGAGTCTTCGCGTCTTTTGGCAAAACGGCCGATGATCGGAAGTTTGTGTTCAGGTCGTAGGAAGAGACTTCGTGGGTCAGGAACGGAACTAAAGGTAAAGAATAACCCAAAACGACTTTAAGAGGTTCTTAAAATGCGCTATATAAATGCTTAGATACATACATGCGATGCATTAGTTTTAGTCTTATTTGAGAGGATCCTAATTTATATTTATGGCGACACGTACGTTTGCAGATTGCCAATGCGTTTTCCTTTCAACCCTACGTCTTGGGTCCGAATCCTAATCTTCTCGGTGGAAGAGTACATTACTTTATTTAATATTTTACATATGGAGGAATGGAAATAGCACGAAACGGAAATTAATAATAATTCTCTAAATTTCTTAATACGCTTGACGTAGGCATGGTTACAAAATTTTAAAAACATTTTCCTAAATCTCTTATAGAGCTCGACATAATATTTCTCACAGTTTTAGTACGTACTGACGTGGTTAATTATCGTTTGATTAAATATCGGATTGATTAAATTTCGCGTGATTAACTAGTTTGCTTGATTGAGCGTCGGGTATGAAGTTTTGCGTGATGAAATGTCACGTGATTAACTGTCCATACACCCCTCCGTACACGAGGGCGGGAGGCCAGCCCTTTCCCTCAACGCCTGATCATCCCACTGACGGTGTACGTTCAGTGTACTCAATGTAGCTGAGTTCGCTAGAGAGCGCTAGTGAAACCGAATTTTTGCCAAAGAGGAGATTTGAATCTCCACCCCTTCGATCGAAAATCCAGCATACTAACCGCTAGACTATCTAACCTACATTCAAATTAAGTACAGCTGAAGCGACTCCACGGTTCTGTCGAAATCGTAATCGTAATCAAGAATTTATAAAGCGCCACTTTAAGATAATCTCATCAGAGGCGCTCCCGGCGCGATAATCCAGAACCCCATGAGGAACAGGACGGTCTTCAAACGTTTGCTTGCAGAAGAGAGGAAGAAAAGCAAAGTTCATGTCGCAGGTCATTAGTTAAACCGTTTCAAGAAGTAGAGCCGGCCATCGCAAAGCATCTGCAATGAACTGTCGTCATTACATTACATTACACTATATTTCATTAGAAGGCAAAGAGAACCAACCAACCGTAGGCGGCTCCAGTCAGACCAGAGAGGGGCTGGAATGCGGTGTACGTTGTTGGATGTAGGAGAGATTCACCGTTGAGAAAAGCAGCACCTAAACAACATTCAACAAAGACTAACAGTTTACAAAAGACAGTTAACAGAGACTAACACTTAACAAAAGAAGCTAACAGAAAGACTACCAGAGCCGTGGTTCCTATACGTCGAAGATCATTCAGCTGTGTGCCAACACGACCAAAGCAATCAAACGGCAGGGCAGCGTTTAACCAGACAAATTGTGCTAGTTCTTACATACATACATACATGTACCTTCTTAGCGCCTTTATGAGGTTCTTAACAGGCGCTATATAAATAGCCTTGTGCATACATACATACATACAGATATACATACATACATTTACACACATTCATACATGTTATTATTTCTACATTTATTAAGCGCCACTACCTACATGTAATGACTCAACATCAATCAGTGGCGCTGAGCAATTGTGAGTGAATCCCTTGCTCAAAGCCCCTACACAGTAACCGTTTCAGGTGAATCTCGAACCAGTACACTCCACGTTACAAACAGAGCGCTCTAACCAATCGGCTTCTGGGTTCCACACATACACGCATACACACATACTCATATACACACATGCTTACACACACAGATAAATACAGAAACGTGTACGTAGATATACACATACACACATGCATATCCTCGCGCTTGTGGCCAAGATGGCCGCATGTTTGTCTAGCCTGTCGTATTTGATCAATTAGTTGGTTACATTCGAACTATGCTCGATAATTTCGTTTGCTCGGACATCCAATGTGGCCCAGTCGGCGTTATTGGACTTGTTTCTCTCTTTCACCCTCCATTTTGAGTGTTTTGACATCTGCTTTCAAAGCCTCGTGCGCTACGTTTCGACTCGTCCGTCCTGAGGGGGTTTAGGTTAGCAGCTGGAAAGTGTCAAGTTGGAGAGGCCTTGCATTCTTATTGAGCGTAATGACTAAGCTTCAATCAATGGCTACTGTTCTACGGCTGTTGGAGAATGTCGTCCTTCACAGAACTGGTGGTTGAGGGATGTTCGAATGCACCGTCTTCTACCGTCTGCGAGGGACTACTTGGCATTGGGGCTCGTGTGTTGAACCCCGTCATCTGTCGTTGCTCCTTTTCTTCTACGCTAAATGGTCCAAGAACGCTGAACGGTCCACAAGTCTGGATTGAAATCCGTTGGTTGGGCTATACGTGTCTGCGGGAGCCGGCCAATGGTGATTCCTCTTGTCATCTGAGCACTGCCTGCTCATCGATAATAACTTCTTGTTCTAAATGAATTTAGCATCATTTAGACTACCACACGCAGTTCTTTTGTGCGGTACTTAAAAGGCGAGACTATAATAAGTGTCTACATCCATACACACATACATACAGCACACAGATCCATACCAGGATATTGGGCGATGCACAGAGCCGGATCGATGACCGTTTGTTGACCAGCCAACTGCTGCTGCTGCTGCTGGTAGTGCTGCTGAGGAGGGATTGGGAATGTTGCCATGGTAATTGGTGACAGAACGGCCGTTGGAATGACCGTCCCTCCCCCTCCTCCTCCGCAGCCGATGACGTCATTTGAGACTACAATGTTTTGACCTCAAAACAATAACAACAAGAGCAGAGATCAGCGATGAAAAATCCTGATAGTAATAGAAGCTTCTATAGCGCCGTTATTATTACCGTAGGCTGGAAGAAGAATTACCATAGTATTCGACGAAAGATCGTGATCACATTTAGTCTGATCTGGAGACTTCTATAGCGCCATTACTTTAAAGCATAGGGTCAAATTTTTATAGTATTTTAATTAAATGACTTGTTCTTATGGTCTCAGTTTTTGGCGCCTGATAATGTGTTGTTCTGAATGAACCGTGACATCGATTGTGGTGTTCTAGGAACGCTTTCGAATTCGAATTCGAATGAATGGATGCTGTCTCGTGAAGTCTGCTCTCTTGAAAAAAATAAAAACAAAACCTAGTCCAAGAACTTCTATAGCGCCACCGTATTATTGTTCGTCATCAGTTTATGGTCTCTGCTACTTAAAATCGGTGTTCAGGCCAAATTCCAGGGTGAGTTCGGTCGAAAGTCAAGAAGGAAATACGAGATGACATGGAAACAGCCTAAGGACGAAATGATGAGTCCAGGAAGAGATGTCTGGAACCAGCAGATTCTATTGTAGACAGAACACTTAAGGACGCAAATTGTCTCGTAGTAAAGCACAGTGACCCATAGCCAGATATTAGGCCTACCGGAAGTAATTATCTTAACATACTTAGCGTTGATAATATAATCCAAAAACTTCTATAGCGCTGCTATCATAATGCCCAAGGCATCAGTCGATGGTCGCTTCAAGTCAAAATCGCAGTCAAAAATCATAAACCACTGAGAAGCCAATGGATCAGAGAAACCAGAAGCCAGGCTTCGGTGGGTAAGCAAGTTAGAAGAGATGCGTCTTAAGTTTAGACCTGAATGACATCAAAGAATTTGCAGAACGAAATGAAAGGGGTAGTGAATTCCGAAACTTTGGACCAGCTACCGAGACAGCAGCGGTTATAGAAAACTTTTGCCTTACCACACTTCACAATAAAACTCCGCCACCGCCTTTAGTCTGGCAGTGCCAGTCCCAAGCCTGGATAAAGGAGGAGGGCGACGTCAACGGCCCTTGATGCCACAGATGTCGTTAAATACTGGAACTACTACTACTTCACAAACACCGGAGTCAATCTGTTGGCAAACTAACCGGAAGTTGGCGTGGCAGTTGGCGAACCAAGGCCGTTGGCGATGGAGCAGTTGACGGGCGTCATATGGACGGTTGGCAGGGCCCCTGGCCCAACGTGGCGTATGTAGGTGGCGGGAACGGCTCCTGCCCCCGGAGGAAGCGGGGGAGACAACAGCTGTAGAACAACACAAGACCAGAATGATGGCGGCTCAGCATCACCTCTGCCTCCTAAGACGGAAACTTAGTCGGCGTCGGCGTTTTAGATCATTAGCAGAGCAATTAGAAACGGATTTCCTGCTTTTACAGAGGAAACTAAACACCGAATTATCAACCAGCTAATCCACTACATCGTATCGTATTACATTAATTTACATTTACGTTAGGTTACTTTGCAGATCATTACACTGGATTAAGCTGGATTACATTACATTGAAATACATTGCAGACCGTTATATTTACGATGGATTACATTACATTGTATTATAATGCTTTATGTTACATATTATAATGCTTTATGTTACATATTACATTAAAAGAGAATACAATAGAGTACATTACAATAAATTGCATTATAAATATTACGTTACACGAGGGGGCACTTACTGCTGTGGGGGTGACTGCGATCGGGGGGTAGGCGGCGTAGGGCGAGACGACCTGCGACAGGGCGATCGTCGGACTGAAGATGCTACTGGCTCCGCAGCCGAGGGATGATGCGGCAACCGCTGCCGCTTGGTGCTGCTTCTGCTGCAACCTGCGCACATGTCGCTCCTTTTCCGTGTCGGCGAACTTCACAACCAAACTGGAGGAGGCGCCCTGGAAAAGAGTGCGACAACCAGTGCTTTTTTCTCGAGAAAAAAGGTTCCCCGGATCTGAACAATTTTGGAATTTTTTGCTAAAATTTCATTATTTTTATCACCCAGTAAACACTGAAAACAGTGTAAAGTTGTAAAATCTGAAATTGAATTAAAGTAAGTTACATTATATTACATAATTAAAATAGCATAGTAAAACAATTCTTTTATTAAAAACTAAATTATTTTTTATTAGCCGAAAAAGGTGCCGGAACGCCGTTCTGGAGCGTTCCGTCTGAAAAAAACACTGGAGACAACCATAGATAGGCACCTACAGAAAGTATTTTGTTTCGGGGGGCAAAACATGAAAGCTTGAACACGTCATCACGGCCTGATGTTAACAAAATTTTTTTTAGCTATTTATTCCAGGAGGGGCTGGACCCCATCTTACCCCACCCCATCTTACCCCTATGTGCGGACGTCCATGGAGAGAACCGAAAATCGGCAATCAAACCAGCATCATTAAGAAACTGAGGGTTTTAAGGGGAGGTGTCGAACAACACACCCGATGTTGACAACGTATATTACAATACATTACATTGTAGTTTGTTGAAGGGTAAGGAAGAGCTTTCTTGCCTTGTTTCAGTCTATGTCGCATTCAAGATGCACTTCCCCGATACACTTAATGTCTTTCCCCACTATTCAGAGTACTTCCAAGTGAAGGTATATTTCCCCAATATATTTCAGATCTTCCCCCACAGCCTTAAGACTATCTCTCATTGAAGATATTTCCCCTTAGATATCAATCCTGCTCACAGGTCTTTTCCCACTGTTTCAGACTTGATGCCACATTTAAAGATACATTATCCCTACACATTTCGCTGATACCCATAGAAACAACGCAACGACTGAGACGGGCAGCAAAAGACAGGCATCGAAACAGATAGAGACACAAAGACAGAGACACACTGAGCAGAAGCACGAGAAAAGGAAGGGAAAAACGATAGGAAGAGCAAAAAATAGAAGGAGAGTGAAGAAGCAGAAAGAAAACGAAAGAACAAAGGGAGGAAAGAAGGGAATTAGGAAGGTGTGGATGGTTTAAGGCAGGATGTGTCCAAAAACCTGATCTAAGAAACCAGAACATAAATCAAAACTCCGAGAAACTTTTCTCAGCTGAGTCGAACGAATATCACAAACAATTTCTGGTCAGGAGATTATTAAAGAAACAAAGTCTGTCAGCAAGAATGATAGCTGGACTTAATCTGTGAGAAAAACCAGACCACAGACAGACATACAGACATACAAGCAAATATTGAGAAGATAGAGGCAGGCACAGGCAGATAAACAGAGAATTGAGACAAGAAAGACAGACAGACATCTCGGCAACCAAACCAGGACATCCATACAAGCAGTTACAGAAGCAGACAAACATACATTGACAGACATCCAGACATCCAGACAGATAGACATACATACCTGTACATACATACATACAGACAGACAGACAGATAGATATGAATATATAGCTATAAAGAGCGACAGGCAAACAGCAGACAGAGAGATTAATAGACAGATATACATAGATACAGATACACAGAGACACAGAGAGAGACAGATATACATACACTGACAGACAGACACAGACATGCCATACAGATAAATAGAAGCTACCCACAGGCATGGTCTGGCTTCCGTGAAGGCCCTTGATGGCCACGAGTGCTTCCGAATGGTGACTGAATTTGACGAATGCACAACCTAGAAATTCAGACAACATCCTAAACGTTATCATCATCGTCGTCATCATCATCATCAGCTTAACTTAATCCTTCAAATCCACCCGTCCCCACCGAAAGGCCAAATGAATGAATAACCTAATTAATTAATTAATTTAATGGACAAACTGAAGAATATGTAAGGAAGAATGCAAGGAAGAAAAGAGGTAACGAAGAACGAAAAGAACTAAGGAAGAGCAAAGAAGAAATAAAAGAAGGGAAGATGGATGGAATTATGAGAGGAAGAAAGAAGAGAGGGAGGAAAAAAGGAAGAAAGAAATCATGAACGGAAGAACAAAAGAAAAAAGAAAATATAGATGGAAGGAAGAAATTATTAAATAAATTGAGAAAGTCATAAGCTATGGTGAGATTTATGATCAGTAACCCAAGCAAACTAAGGCGAGAGTGATACACGTATCCAATTACAATTACATTTACAATTTACTACGATAGAAGGACTTGAAACAACGATTAACAGAAATAAGGGGGAAAAATCAGAATGGCTGAACCCTGTCGATTGATTTCCGGCCGACTGAAAATATCCTAGGTTTCTGCACATTAAAAAATCAAGTTTCATGCGCGAGGAATTGCACTGGTTACCGACTCAAAAACGCACTTAGTGGAGCATTATGTGCTCCATCTTATCCCATGGTGTTATGTTTCTCGGTCTCATCCATTCCTGGCCGTAGATCCCTTCGCTCTGCTGCCCAGGGGATCAGGATGTTCCTCTGGCCCGACTTTCACTGTGCAGTATAGAAGCTTCGCTGTGGTTGATCCAACTTTCTGGAATAGGTTACCTAACACCCTATAACTTGAGCTCCTTCGTTTTTCTTTACCTCTATTCCGTAAGCGCGTGGAGACCATTTTTTGTTCGATCATAATTGTAATTGTAATTCAAATTTATATAGCGCCACTTCAAGATAAACTCATCAGTGGCCTCTCTGCGCAAGCCGCAGTGATGTTAGAAACTGCCCCGCTTCTGGCGAACTTCTTCGCGCGACTCTTCAACACGTCGTTTGCCACAGGCTGCTTTCCCTCAGGATGGAAGCATGCGATAGTTCGACCACTTCCCAAGAAAGCTGGAATAGATGGGTCGGTACCAGCTAATTTCAGACCAGTGTCTAACCTGGTGCTCATATCTAAAGTACTGGAGCGAGTTGTACATCAACAACTGACTGATTCTCTGATGGAAAATCAATTACTTCCTCGATTCCAGTCTGCCTACAGGCGTGGCCATTCTATCAAGACGGCACTTCTCAGGGTCTTTCCCGACATTGTCGACGCCATCGATTCGGGTCAGCTGGCACTTCTGTCATTGCTGGACATGTCGGCTGCTTTCGACACTGTAGACCATGACATTCTAATCAGGCGACTAGCTTGTTCGTTCGGAGTCAAGGCTCAGGCCCTTTCGTGGCTGGAGTCATTCCTCCGGGGGCGAACACAGTCGGTTCACCTTGCTGAGGAAGAGACATCGCTGCGACCGGTTACCTGTGGTGTCCCACAGGGATCTGTTCTTGGTCCGCTTCTCTTCGTCTTATATACAGCTGATGTGGAGAGCATCGTACGCGCACATGGTCTTCTCCATCATTGCTACGCGGACGATACACAACTGTACATTTTCTGCGACTCATCGCAGGCAACCGATCTTAAGCAGCGAGTGCTGCTGTGAATAGAACGGATCTCCCACTGGATGTCGTCAAACCGTCTCAGACTTAACCCGTCGAAGTCAGAATTTCTGTGGTGCACTACCCCGCGTCGTCACCTTCTTATCGACGGAGATTGCTTTGCTCTCCCGGATGGAGACGTGAGCCCAGCGGACACCATTCGCAACCTTGGTTTCTATATGGACAGCCGCATGACAACGTTGACCCAAGTCAGTCAACTCGTCAAAGGCTGCTTCTATCAACTGCGCCAAATCAAATCCATACGCAGGCTAATTCCAACCTCGGCAGCTATTAAGCTAGTCAACAGCTTCATAGTCTCCCGAATCGACTACTGTAACAGCCTACTGGCGGGTCTGCCATCCTGCCAACTTGCACGAATTCAGTCTATGCTAAACTCTGCTGCTCGTCTCATTTACGGCAAGACACCATCCGACCATGTCACCCCTCTCCTGCAGGACAATCTTCACTGGTTGCGCGTCCCGCAGCGGATCACTTACAAGCTGTGTCTGATGACATACAAGGCCTTAAATGGTGGTGCTCCGGACTATCTACTCGATTTTTGCATTTGACCAGCGGATATACGGCGGGTTTACCAACTACGGTCGTCTACTAGTCACCAATTACACGTCCGCCGAACCGCAACAAAATTCGGAGAACGCTCCTTCTCGGTTGCCGGACCGGCGGCGTGGAACAGTCTTCCGGAGTAAGTCAAGTCGTCCCCTTCACTGGACACATTTAAAACACAGCTAAAAACTTTCCTTTTCTGCCTATCCTTCGACGGATGAATGCAATGGTGAATGTACAGCGTCCTTTTTTCGACCTTCGTCGTGTTACGGCGCTATATAAATTGTCTTATTATTATTAATATTATTATTATTATTATTATTATTAGTAATCGTGGTTTTGTATTGTCAGTTCGGGAGCGCCTCTGATGAGTACCTCTTGAAGAGGCGCTATATAAAAATGTGATTACGTGTACAATTACAAAACCTACTGTTACAATTTCCTTCTTTATATTCATCATCAAATCACCAAGAAACTGGTATAACAGCTGAAAATGTCAGGAATATCGTTCAGGTGAGAATTGCAGAATACCGTAAATCGGTTTTCTACGCAGTTACTTATGCACTTGTGGAGCAATGAATCATTTGTGTAATTATTCAAAAGTAATTATTCGAAGTTCTAAATCACTGTGACCTTGTTATGACTTAATGATTTAAGCGACAGGTTGCTGACTGTCGGTACAAACTGCCAAGGTGGCATAGTAGATCAGCCAGGAATGACTTCTAAACATCTGGACATTTTTATAGCTCATTTAAGGTATCCCTCGTCAACGAACTAGTAAACAGTTGTTGTTAGAGACTGAAGCCAGCCTCCACGTTAGAACAACTGGATGGACGGAAGGACGGAGATAAGTCGCAGTGGATTGAAGGAGGAAGAGGAGGAAGACATGTATGAGAAAGAGGAAGAGGAAAAGTAAGACAAAGAGGAAGACGAAAAGGAGGAGAAAAGGAAGAAGAGAAGGAGCAAAAGGAGGAGGAAGAGGAATGGAAGAGGACAAGCATGAAAGAAGATGTATAGGAGAAGGAGAAGGAGGGAGAAAAGAGAAGATAAAGAAGACTAGGAGGGGAGTATTAAAAGGAGGAGAAAGAGGAAGAGAAATAAAAGTGGAAAAGGAGGAGGACGAAGAAAAAGAGGAAGAATAAGAGGAGAAGGAAACGAAATAAGGGAAAGAGAAAGCGGAGGAAAAGACGGAAGAAAAGGAAGAGGGTCATGAAGAGGAACAGGACGACGAGAAGGAAGAAGAAAAATGGATGAAGGATAGAACGAGAAAGAAAGGAAGGAGAAGATGAAGAGAAAAAAGAAAGAGGTGGAAGAGAAAGATAAACAAGAGGAGGAAGAGGAGGAAGTAGAGCAGGAAGGAGAGGATTAGAAAAGGGAAATACTAACGAAGAGGAAGCGAAATAGAAAGACGAGGACGAGGCAAACGAGTAGGAGGGAGACGAACAGAGAGGGCAATAGGACAGTTCCTGGGTTGCCTAGCAACCACATCCGTTCAGACATCGATAATTGGCGCCCGAGATGCAGACATTTCGCCTGCCGCTGTAGCCGCCGTCTCTTCCTCCCCCATCTCCTCCAAGGCCGCTAGTCTTGCCAATCGGTCTAACCGCCTCCTCCCAACCCTCCTCTATCAATTCTCCTCCATCCCAACCCTCCTCTCATCCTCCTGTTTTCAAGAGCACCCCACGACGGCTTCTCAAAGACGGCAAGACATCAATAACTTTCCAATCCCGTCGTCCTTTATGCAATCTATACAGCCGATTGCACGCAGCCGAGCAATATACACGGTTGACCGCCCTGCTCAGCTCAGCAATATACACTACCGATTGCCATGCTCAGCTGAAGAATATACACGGTTGACTGCTTTGCTCAGCTGAAGAATATACATGGCTGACTGACCTACTTGGACAATAACATACATAGCTGATTGCCCTGCTCAGCTGAGCAATCAATACAGAAGTATACTCGGCTGAGTCCTATGCATTTCTGCTCATTTAGCTCATCTGCTCGCTTGAGTCATTTCTCTGATAGGGTTGATGCATTTCCAACTGAAGAAAACATTATTTATTAATCTTTAATCATGAATTATACCAATCAAAAAATTCTTTCTCGCCAGTCGAAGCTGATGATTCATACGACGCTTGGATCATAAACTTTCATCGATAACGAAGAAACAGACTCACACTGGCTGCCAGAAACAGGCAAACAGACATACAGACATATATAAATATAGGAAAAACAGATCCAAAGGCATGGTCAGACACACAGACAGACAGACAGACAGACAGACAGAAAGAGACAGACAGACAGACAGAAAGAGACAGACAGACAGAAAGAGACAGACTGCCTTTATAAGTACATGGATATACCGAGGGAGATAAAGAAACAAATGAAAACAGACAGACAGACCGATGGAAAGACAGAAACAAGACAGGCAGTGACGCACACAGAGAGTGATAGGCAGGCACATGAGCAGACAGGCAGACAAGTACACGAACATGCAGAGAAAGAGATAATAGCCAACAGTCAGAGCGCAGACAAACAGAAACGAGGGTTGACAGGCAGTCAGAGACAGACAGACAAACAGACAGACAGACAGACAGACAGACAAACAACCAGACAGACAGACAGACAGATTGAGAAGGACCTTCGCTTGGTCTTAACTGAGTCGACCATAGGAGTAAACATCATATCGTCGTGCAGCATTCAAGCCCGTTATACGTCATTGTCTCGAGGGATTGGCTCTTGGACCGGATGAAACGTTCCAACCACAGTATTTCTTGATTAATATTTAATTACATCGCTCATAGGTTGATGTTCCAGCAAAGGTCAACCCCCACCGTAGCCTGAATTCTGGTTTTTCTGACCTATCGGAATTCGATCTGGCTTCTGCAATGGATTATGATTTTGGTTACGATTCACTTGGGCATCATGATAACGACACAATAGAAGTCATTAGATTAGATTAGGTTAGCCACTACCATTGTAAACATCAATTAACTCTTTCATTAATTGATTAATTCGTTCGTTCGTTTGGTCATTTCTCAAATTGTTAGTTTGTTCCTTCCTTCGTTTGTTCGTTCGTTCATTAGTTAATTAATTAATTCATTCATTAATTCGTTAATTCATTCATTTATCCAGCCAGTCAGTCAGTCAAACAGACAGACAGACACACAGACATACACGCAGACACACAGACAGACAGTCCGGAAATTTATATAGCTCCCTTTCAAGACGTCTACTCCGATCCAGCGGAAGGTCATTCGACGTCGATGATCCAACCACAGAGTGACCACTGGCCGACCAAGAAGCCCAGAAAGAGACCAAGTAATTCAGGTTGTAGGTCTACTTAACTTCATCCATCCATATTCTGATGAATATTTTCATTAACCAGGAATTCTGACGCATTTTTTGTGTTGAAAATTATTTCATGTTTGGTGTGCTCCAAATCAAATTGGCACTCGACGACTTCTTATCTTCAGCATTTTAAGTAAAAAAGTAAATGTAAATGTACACGTTTTTCTATAGCGACCGTATGGCCTCGATCCAGTTCATTTAAATAAATTTATCCCGGGTGGGATCCTTCACCACCGCTGCCCGTTTGAATGGGCGCCACGCCATTTAAGGTACCCGAGTACGGACCGTGCTAGCACGAGTTTCAAATCTCATAAATATAGCCACTATCGGTATGCGAACCAGCATCCTCACGCACAAAGGCGCCTTGACGTACGCTTTAACCAATGTAGCTAACCAGGCCAATAACCTTTTCAGTATGCCTTCTAAATCAATTAGGCACTTTTGACGATATTTTTATCTTCAACATCTTAGTGACACCGGCTTACCTATATGCCAAATCAAAATAGGTCATGACCGGATTTGCCCATGAAAAGCACGACGCTGGAATGGGTCCATATTGAAAGTGGCAGAAGGTGAGATGGAGGCAATGAGGACAGGATGAAAAGAAATAAAGGATGACATAAATAAACACAGGTGCAGAGGACATGAAAGAACTCGGACAAAGAACGACGACGCCAAGTCCAATAAATCAACCGTATAAGCGTCGAGCCATTGTAGCCGTGGTGATCACCATGGCGACCATTTCTTTCGCGGGCAGAATTTCTGCTAGGCTTTTATAAAATTGCATCGATGAAGATGACAGGTAGAAAACATTGCTGCGCATCATCATCACCATTGTCATTGACATCGTCATATGCCATCAGGAAACGTTATCATCAAACGCTATCATCAAACGTTTTCATCATCATCATCATCATCATCATCATCGTCATCGTCATCACCATACCATAACCAACACTGCTACCACAATCCGCCACCAGTAACACCACCACTAATACCTCCACCACTGCCACTATTACCAACACTACCGCTTTCACCACCGCCACCAACGACAACAATAATAACACAACAACATCATCACCACACCACCTACTAATATCGCAATCTACCATCACCACTACTACTACCACCCAAATTCTCATCATCGCCACCACAAGCACCATTATCACCATCATCACACCAAAATCGTTTCCAAAAGAACGAACGAGGCTGGACAATTTGGAAACCGAATTTCCTGAAGTCATAAGCAAAGCGCAGGAAGCCACAAACACGAACTACTTTCGGCCAAGATAACGCCATGAAGACATAGCTTTAGCAGCTAAGTCATTAAGATAACCAACCCCTACACAGTCTGTCCCTTTCCCCCTCTTCTCCCCCTTCTCACAACAGTTCATTCACTAAATCAGGGCATCGGTTTTAAGTACAAGAAACATTCACACAACCATAGGGAAGGGTGGTATAATCGGCGGCATATCTGTTAACGAATTTGCGGTTCGACGCTGCTGAGGGAACTTCGTGCTACGACCCTGCAGGCCTCTAAGTTATTCGTGTCTTGCTCCAGATTTGCTGACCTTGAGCGCGTAATAAGTGAAATAAATAAATAAATTAATACTAAGAGAAATAAGTATCCTAAGAGAAATAAGTACCTGAGGTAAAGTAGAACTTAAGAAAAGCAGCAGACGAAGCTGGAAGAGAAAGTGGCGAAGAGGCAGATGGAAGAGAAAAGGGAATAAATAGAAAAAAATGGAAGAGGCAATTGGGGAGAAAGGTAGGTGGAAAATAAGACAAAAGGTGAGAAGAATAGTAGGAAGCCCTGGAGGTTAATAATAAATGGAGGAAGAACCTTCGAAGATGGCGTAAGTGGCGACACACAAGAAACGCGAAAACAAGGAAAGGGGAAGAAATATCAAACAGTTCTAAGTAAACACAAAAGGCTAATTCAAATATAAACGGCGATTTTTATAATCTGTACAACAGTATGACATTTATTCAGCGCTTTTCAAGAACCTCACAAAGGCCTCCTGAGAACCCCAAATTAGAATCCCGCCATACTAAATAATATTGTAGCTCGATAAGAACAAAATTGCGACTTGAGCTCCTTTCTCTCCCCCTCTCAGTGTTCCGCAGGCGCCTGAAGACTGTACTGTTCAACAGTGATTTTACCTTTTCGGGTCGGAAGCACCTCTGTTGAGTTTATCCTCTAAGAGGCGTTTTATAAATCTCAAATTACAATTACAAACGAATGCAGCTTGAATAACGGGACACGTCTACGTTGAGAAGATCTCGCACACACTTAGAACCTGACCAAATGATCATAATCTATAATCAGCAATAATGATGCCACGTCTATACAGACATTATTCATGGCTTTCAACCGACCAAGACTTTATTTCGGCAGCGATTGAAGATCATTCTATTCAATGGAGGTCTTGTTTTATCAGGTCGCTCGCACCTCTGAGGAGTTTTCTTGAAAAGGCGATATAATTGTACATTTACGATTACTTTTTATTAGCTAGTCCTGGGATTTGAAAGGTCTTTCGGCACAAACACGACCAGGACAATCTAAAAATAGGACATGTTTAACCTGCCTATTCAACGACTGACCCAGGAGGGATGGCGGACCGAGTTGACGCAAGAGCCTACCTTTGCTGTTTCCGTTCTGGTCGCGTAGTATCGTACATTCTTCGATGGTTCCATAGACTTCGAAGAGTTGTCGCACCTCATCCTCTTGTTGATGCTTGCTAAGCATCCCAACAAACAACTTCCGGTCATCTGTAAACAAAACAAAACAACAAAGATATCATAGAATGACAGCTTATAGTGCTTTTTACAGTGGCATATTAGATGGTTTTTTGTGTCATACCCAGCCCTGTTTATTGGCAGTTTGAGTTTTAAAAACAGAGGTACATATGCAGTGGTACAAACCTTTACAGAGGTAGCTTACAGTGCTATTTATAGTCGCATTTAAAATGCTTTTCATACCATACCCTGCCCCTGCCCTACTCAATGGTGATTATGAATTTTAATAGGGGTATATAAAGTGGTATTTACATGATATTTACAGCGGTATGTTTTTCACACAAGTAACGGTATGGAATTTTATAGGGGAATTTAATATTCTATTCGACTAATCATAGCGATTACTTGATTTGAACAGCAGGAGTAAATAGAGTGGTATTTAAAGTATTACTTGCAGTGGTATGGTCGCTATATATAGATGAAATTATACTGTTTTTATAGTCGGATTTAAAATGCTTTTTATACCATACCCTGGCCTGTTCATTGGTAATTAGGACTTTTAACAACATGGAAACGTAGATGGTATTACAGTGGTATGAGATGCACTTAGAGTGCTCTTAGTAGTGACATTTAAAATGGTATTCAACTGCAGTAGCAGTAATAGGGTAAAGTAGGATAAAGTAGGCTCGCGTAGGGTAAGTTGTTGAGATACAGAATATATGTACATAGATTAAATGACAGAATTACCTCCTATCATGGTGTCGTTTCCTCTTGTCCTGATAAGAAGATAGTCCTGCTACCGTCTGCTCCTCGTCACACGATATTGCTACTACTCAGAATCGTGCTCTTGTTCCTGCTGTTGTTCTGGCCCTTACTAGTGTTCCTATTCTTTGTACTCCTCTTGTCCTTGGTAGCACTCTTGTCCCTATTATTCCTTTACTGCTCTTGCCCTTACCACTGCTCTTGCTGATTCCCTCTTTTCCACGTATTACTACCCCTAAATGGGTCAGAATCCTGTTCTCCGACGCTAAGTAGATCCACTCAAGAAGGATCGACTACATACACGTCGTCCACTGGATGAGTCCAACGCAAGTATGGGCTTTGTATCTGGCTCTGCCAACTGCTAGTGGCGCTGATGCCTCTGCTCTTCCTGCAGCCGCAGAATCCGTACAAATATCTGCTCAGTCGAATGCGCCTGTTTCGAGAACGATGCTGCTGACGATGTTGGTATCAACGATGCCGAATCTGTGTAGACACTATCAGATGAACATAATGTTACGGTTTCTAGAGGCGTGCTGCTGCTGTTAATGATGCTTTGGCTGCTGCTGGTGGCAATCGTTATTACAACGAGTGTTTCTGCGAAAGGGACAGAGTTTACAAATCTTCTAGACAGCAGGTATTGGTGGAAAATCTTCATCAGAAGCCAGCAGAAAGTGCAGCTAGTTTAAAATGCTCCAGTGCATGAAAAAAGTATACAAAACACGAATCCAGACGCAACAGTCCTAAAACAGCGATAGTCCATTTGCTTTCATCCACCGTGTTAGTCCTCGTATCGCAGACGAAGAAAGAGATGCTGTTGTTGCTGATACGGAAGCTGCCTGTCGAACGGCAGCACTTGGAATTCTACGCACAACGTATGGCATGCAAGATATGCTTCTCCTGACTCAGCAACCGACCCGGCTGCATAGAATCTGGTTCTGCTTTAGATTCGCCCATCCCGCCGCCTAGGATTCAGTTCCTGATTTACGATCTCTCCCCCCGGCTTCTTCTCCTCTCCTTCTTTTCCTTCTGCTCCTCCAGTTTTTAACTTTTTCATCTTCCTCTGTCTTCCTTCTCTTTTCTCATCTTTCTCTCTTTTTTCTTTACTCCTCCATCTTATCTTTTTCCTTCTGCTCTTTCTTCTCCTCATTATCATCTCTTTCTAATCCTCCTCACATGTTTTCTTCTCTTCCTCCTCTTTTTCTTCCTCCACTTCTATTCATTGTCCTCCTCAACTATCCCCTTCTTCGTTATTCTTCCATCCTCTAGCTCTCTCTGCTCTTTATCCTCCTTATTGGGTTTCTCTTTCTCCTTTTCCTCCTCACCTCCACTCCCTCACTTTTTTCTTCTACGCATACTTTTTATCCTCCTTAATCTATTTTTTCTCCTGTACCTCACCTCATCCATCTCCTCTTCCTGGATCATCCCCATCCTCTCTATTTTCTTCTTTCTCCTATCAATAGAGCATTCCTAACTTCTCTGCATATTAACAACAGACAAAATATGTGGCCACATTAAAACTGCACTGATGTAATGTAATGTAAATTTTCAAAATTTCTCAGCGCCACACAAAAACTGGGTCAGGGAGACCACTCATTAACCGGCGCTATATCAAATGAAACCCACACTAGCCAGGTTGTCGGGTCAGTCTCGGTGTCAGTTCAGAATCCGGTCATGCAGAGAAAATCAGTAAGAACCCAAGGCGTAGTTAATAGATCCCTGGTATCTTGGATACTGGAAGGATAGTGAAAGAAGAGAATCAATATCAGACAGTTGGAAGAGTTCAGTATTGGGTTTTGAACGAAATGTTCCATGAACAAAAACACCCAAGCTGTCACATAAATGCAGATAGCATCTTGATTCTTCAAGTATGCCAAAAATTGTCTGCCTTTACGCCACAACACTTTATGACGAGAAATATGTGCCTGATATTACATACAGTACTTTTAGTTATGCTCACAAACATAATAAAATCTATATGAAAAAATTCTAGATAGAAATCGATTAGCAAACCAGAGGAAGTAGATAAGGGCAGCAGGAAGAGAAACAGAATGGAGAAAAGGAGCAGGAATAAGAGAAGGTGGAATAGGAATATAATTAAGTACAAGAAGATTAGGAAGAATAAATTAAGGAGAAGATGAACAGCAGCATAGAAGAATATGATGAAGAAAAAGAGGAGGAGATGGACAAAAGAGGAGGAAGACGATACAGAAGATAAAGAGAAGGAGGAGAGGAGGAGGTAGGACGGCTGCAGAGGATCAGGACGATGAGGAAGAAATGAAAGATCAAAATACTAATATCATTCGTTTGCAATGTACACAACAGCAGCAGCAGCATCCAGGAAGCAGGAGGCAAAGTCTTGCATTCTAACCTCCGCGGTAGTAGCAGTAGCATCATTAGCCATTATCTATGACCATTTGAGCGGAGCGTGGAAGCTGCAAGACAGGTCAGCCAATGAGGTTCAACGTATGAATAATACGGTTACAAGGATGCTTCTTGTTGATGCTGCAGATGCCTGAAGCATCTTATAGTCCTTACTCACCTCAGTGTTACAGATGAAGAGGAGAGTCCAAGAGAAGGACCAAGAGAGAGAGAAAGACAGACAGACAGACAGACACAGAGACAGAGTAAGAGACTGAGACAGAGACAGAGAAATGTATGTGTTTATGTATGCATGTATGTATGCATGCATGGATGTATGTTATGTATGTATTCATGTTAGTATATATGTATGTATGTATGTATGTATGTAGGGTAAAGCATGTATATATTTATGATTGCATGTACGTATGCATATATAACTTAGGCGTAGAAAGAGAGAGAGAGAGAGAGAGAGAGAGAGAGAGAGAGAGAGAGAGAGAGAGAGAGAGAGAGAGAGAGAGAGAGATCTTCCTTGTTTGCCGACAGTAATTCCAGTCATAGCTATTCCCAACTTTAGACTGACAGACTGTCCCCTCCTCACATAGGGAACGAAATGTACGAAATGTACGAAATGAGGGCTTGTCTTTGTACACCCGTCTGTGTGCCAGTTCGCCTGTCCGTCTGTCTGTCTGTCTGTCTGCCTGTACGTCTGTCCATTCGTTTGATGCGAACTGTCTGTGAGTGTGTGAGTGTAGGCCTCAGTCTGTCTGTCTGTCTGTCGAGAAAGTGAGTGAGTGATTGAGTGAGCGAGCAATAGAGTGTCTTCTTGCCTTCCTGTCTGTCTGTCTGCCTGCCTGCCTGTCTGTCTGCCTGCTTGCCTGTTTGTATGCCTGTCCGTTCGTCCGTCCGTCTGTCTGTCTGTCTGCCTGTAGGCCATAAAAATAAGCCAATAGTAAAGAAACATAGGAAACATTTTATCCTTTTGCATTCTTTTGTTAATGCTTCGCTAACATTTCTTTCCTAGTTTAAGATTAATTGCCTGTTAATCCGTTGGCAGAGCCTGCTTCGTTTACTCCTTTGTTGCTCCGAAGATAAGCACACACTTAAAGCCAATGTCTCCAAAAAGCAGACCCTAGTGTGACTAGGCACAGACACAACTGTCTAGTTTTACAGCGCATTCTTCTAACCTTTATCTGTGTGTTCTTATGGCCAAGGATGCTACATGTACCCTTCATCAACACTTGAAGACGGTTCTCTTTCGTCGGGGCTGGGCTCGAGCACCCCACGAGTAGTTATCTTGAAGGAGCGCTATGTACACCTTGAACTAAAAAACGAATGGCTCAAGTTATTCCAAAATTATTATTATTATTGAATTGTTACTCAATAGCTGAAATGTTATGAATTATTATTGATTTATTGTTTAATTATTTAATTATTGAATAACTGGAGTATTAATCAAATTTAACGAAAACTGGAAAATTTTAGCTAAATGATTTCATATTTAATTTAACTATATTTTAACTGTAATTTATGTTCGAAATGTCCTGCAGCCTCAATACAAGCCTCCGAATATGGCAGCACAGATTATTATCAGTTGATCGCTATTTTGCAATGGCATTATTTACAAATGATGACATTATTTTTAACATGGACTGTTTTAAATTCAAAATTATAATCCTGTTATAGTAAGGATTAAAGCAGTTTTATTTCAATAAAAAGTTAAATAATTTGAAAATTAATTTAACAATAAATTCAGGGTTGATTTTTTCCGTCCACAGTGTAAATACTCCGAATGAACTACAGAGTGTTGCAGTGGTGTCTGGTTGTAGACTGTGAACGTGTTTTATTACCAGACATTTATGGCTAAGTTAGTGTCTGTTGTTTCCCGGCATACTTTTGACAGAGCAGCGAAGAGATTTGCATGTGCTGGTCGGTCTGGTAGACGCCTGAGTTGCGGCTCTTATCAGAGGTTAAACTTTGACCTCTGCCAAGTGGAGTCTGGAATTAGGTCACCCCTTCTTATCGGGAACCGTAGAAACGCCACTGAATCCACGAAGTGCTAGCAAGATTCCGCTAAAAGACAGCTTCAAGATGAATTCAAGGGCGAATCCATTGGGTCTCCTCCGACCATGCCACCCCTTAAACTCCGATGTGGGCCCTGCTAGGCGTGTCTCCTCTCTAGATCCGCCCTTGTGGTAGTGTGCGAATTCGAGAATCTGGGTCAGGACATTGGATTGGGGTCGGCTGCTGATGTTGAAGAAGCCGAGACAAGATGTCTTTGAGCGTGGTGTAACTTGTGGTTGGAAAGTGCTTTGAATGACATCTAACTGAAAAGGCATCGCTCCTCATTTACCTAATCTTACCTTACCTTGTATTGCCTTGTCTTATCTTGTCTTAAGTTACCTTTACCTGTGAATAAGCTGGTTTTCGCGACTTAGCATTCGTTGGGCGCTGCAGAAATCTCGAGCTTTACGATTACATTAGCTTACACTACATTATCAGGTATTCATTACTTTTTCTCGCATTACCTTACTGTCACAAAACGCGCTATAGTAAGAGACCTTGCGCGAGAAGGACTTACCAGACGGGCGCAAAGGTAGGATGGGGGGTGAACGAGAATGAGCCGGGAGGTCTGGAAGGTCTGAAGGTCTGCTGGGTTTAGTCGGTCGCTGAGGGACGGAGCGAATCGAGGGAGTGGTTGGTCGAAGCGACAGGAGCTACTAGATGAAGAGTTCGGGAAATTCGAGGAGGAGTCCGTCGAAGGACAGGAGGATCGAGGCCTTGACCGAAGTAAGGGGGAAGCCAAAGTGCTTAACGTCCCATAGTCTTCGTCTTCGTAAGTGTCGATGTTAAGTTGTGCGTATTTAGAGTATATAGACCCCCCCCCCAAAGTCCTACCTGCACCTCACCGCGGTGGGGGGGGGGGGTGAACAGCTAAGTAGGGGATTGCCCGGTGGGGCTATGCCATCAGTGGTGAATGTCCAGGGGAAACCCTGGGCAGAAGGACCACCTTGGGCGTTTCGCGAGGTGGACAGGCCTACCGGGAACCCTGAAAACAGCTGGCTAACGCAGGAGGCAGGCGCTGGAAGGACACCTGAGGGCGCAAAAGGTCAATAAGGCCCACCGGCTTCCTTACCCTGCCAGAAGAGGATTGGTCACCGTCTGGCTTAGAGACCAAGAAACCTCATCATGACTATGTACCTGACATGGATGGACAACATAAGAGAAGATCTGGAGAGAATGAAAATAAGCATGAGAGAAGCAAGGGACAAGATCAGCGACAGAGAACAGTGTAGACGACAGGTTGAGGACTCATCGTCGGCGGTGGTCTGACGGAGGAGAAGCAAAGAAAGAGTATATCGACGCTTGCTTTAAGGGTTTTGTTTATGCTGTAGCTGTATTTATGGTATCGAGTGCTTGTACAGTTCGGTATAAGGGTCGCCGTAGCTAAGCTAAAGTTGATATATTTAACTGATTTGAAGGTTGCTTTTGTAAATATTACAATAGTTCTGTATAGTTTGTTGAATGGGCAATTACAGTGGAATTTTGACTGAGAGAATTTAAGCCAACAGTTTGAGACTTTTTGTGTATAAACATTTTATTACTTAATACTGGATAGTTAACGACAATTTGCGTGAATTTATACAGCATGTTGAAGGCTGTTTATTGTAGCATATGTTGAGAAGTTTATTTTGTATATATATATATTCAGCTCGGTTGGTTGATTTCGAGCGAATCCGTCGTCCAGTTGAGTTCTTGTGGGAGTGGTTAATCGGGTGATGAAGAGGGTGGAACGGAGATCAGATAACGCCGGATGCTCTATTCTCTCTGCTGCGTCCTTTGTACTTGGTGTATTTGTGATTTCTTCTTGTTAATACCACTTTGTGAAATTGTAATCACAGTAAATAATTGTTTTGTAAATAGAATGTGTAAATAGACATCTTAAATGAAAACTGGGCTTTTCTTAAAATTAAAATTAATTCGCGTACCTCACCTCACATCACCACCTCACCTCTCACACCTCACCTCACCTCTTACACCTCACACCTCACCTCACACCTCATCTCACCTCACACTTCACACGCACACATCACCTCACCTCTCACACCTCACCTCACCTCGCTCACTTCAATTCACCTCACCTCACCTCACTGTTCCACTTCTTTTGCTACCAGTCATTACCGTTAGCAAAGGGAACTACCCCAGCAGAACTGAACCCCAAACTGACTTTCCCATTGCCCGATAAGCCGAGTACACCGACCATTGCTCTGGAGGGTGAACATATCTGGCCCACTGTTCCACTTAATTGGCAAAATCAAGCGCATGGCTTCTGGCTGATAAGCTAATTACTAGTGAAATTTAATTCCCTTCTGCTAAGTATCCGAGTGGTAAAATATCAGTTCAGAGACAAACAGACATCCAGACAAACACAGCAACAATCAGGCAGACAGACAGACTGATTGACTGGTAGATGGAAAGAAATGGATGGGCTAAAGACGCTATATTAAGGATTTTCTTACACACATACATACATACATACCTACATACATACATACATACATACGTACATGCGTACATGCGTGCCTGCTTTTATACTTAATACATAAGTTGTCTTACTGAGCAATCATTCCTTACCTATCTTTGCTATATAGAGCCGTCTTATCCATTAAGCACAGTAGGCACTGTGCCTAGGGCCTACGAACTCTATAGGCCTACGAAAGTCAAAAATGAGATAATGAAAACAATAAGTTTATTGATTGACCCGAAAATAGAAAAAGGAAATACAAATTTAATAACCTTAAAGTTTGTACTGAAACAGTTTAAGTTAAGCTGTGCTACATTATGTTAACTTTGCGGCTCTTTGCATTAGCAAAATCACATATGATGTCCTCAAATGTCATTTCAAGCATTAAGACGTTTTCAGTTGAAAGTAGTGCAAGGGAAGATAGAAAAGTCAAGAAATAATGTGAATGTGTTTAGGTCTAATGCAGAGTTGGCAGTTGGGGCCTACGAATGCGAGAGTGCCTAGGGCCTATGACGACCATAAAACTGCCCTGGGTCTATATGAACTTTAAAAGACCTGACTTATAAAAAAAGAAAAAAGATATTAGTTGATCGAGATTCTCGTGTTTGAGCTCAAGTAAAAAAATTTCAAGCCAAGCCCCAAAGACCGTATCTCAAAAGGCTATTGTCGGAAGAGAGGGTTGTCTTGCGTACTGCCGTGCATGGACTGGCTCCATCCTACCTATCCAGGTTCTGCATTCCGGTTGCGACAGTTCCTGGTCGATCTTGCTTACGTTCTGCAACCATTCGAAATCTCATAGTTCCAAAGATTTACACAGCATTTGGCTCTCGTGGATTTTGTTACTCTTGCCCCACAGTGTGGAATGCCTTACCGACTACCATCAAAGATAGCACTCTTCCAATAACAAGTTTTAAAAGAAGCTTAAAACATACATGTTCAATAGGTCTGCCTCGATTTCTGTGCATTCCTATTTATCTATAAACCATATTAAGATTATCACTAGTTTGTATTTTCGATCGTCCACACAGGACATCAAAAGCAAAGACTTACCTTCGACCCTCCCTACTCTTCTCTGCATTTGTCCGTATTTGGCATTACCGCCCATCCTCTTTGCCGACGTCCGCATTTCAACGGAGTTCTAAGGCATATAGGTTGGGCTTCCCTGTTGATCTTGCAGGGCTAACTAAGCTATGTATTGAGTTACTTACTTTGATACTGCTGCATCCAGCAGTTAGATCTAATCTAATTAGATCCAATGTGGTACGGACAGCTGTCTGACTGAAGTTGGTGCTAAAGGTACAGAGTATACAGAAATAACAATTTAGATTTGGACATCCGCATTTGGGCATAGTCCCCCCGCTTGTCTGCATTTGGGTGTTCCCTTCTTCCGCCCTTTTCGGACGCCTTAACGGACGACCCTTTGTGCAATTGCCAACGATCGTAAACATGATCCAGGTTGATTTCTTCCAATGCACGTCAACTAGGCTAAAAAAACAGGTATGGTCAATTCATGGAGCATCTTGAAAATCTAATCTAATGACTTCTATAACGCCGTTACCATAATGCCCAAGGCATCAGTCGATGGTCGCTTCAATTGAGAAATCGTAAACAAAATCATAATCCATTGGAAAAGCTAAGTCGAATTCCTATAAGTCAGAAAAACCAGAAGTTAGGGTACAACTGCTATGCGAGTTGAGAGAGATGATTCTTAGGTTTAGATTTACTTCAAAGAATTGTCATAGCCGTCCAGCATCGACACAGAACAGATCAGCATCGACACAAAGCTGGCCAGCATCGATCCACAGCCGACCAGCATCGACCTATAGCCGGCCAGCATCGATAACCAGCCGACCAGCTTCGATGCACAGCCGACCATTATCGACACCCAGCAGACCAGCATAGATACACAGCTGGCCAGCATCGACACAGAACAGACTAGCATCGACACACAGCCGAACAGCATCGACACCCAGCAGACCAGCATCGACACCCAGCCGGCCAGCATCGACACACAGCCGGCCAGCATCGACACATAGACGAGCAGCATCGACACAGAACAGACCAGCATCGACACACAGCCGGCCAGCTTCGACACATAGCCGGCCAGCATCAATAACCACCCGGCCAGCTTCGACGCACAGCCGACCAGCATCGATGCACAACCGACCAGCATCGACCCAGAACCGACGAGCAGCGACACCCAGCCGGCAAGCATCGACACATAGCCGGCCAGCATCGACATACAGCCAGAACCGACCTTCATCGACACCCAGCCGGCCAGCATCGACACACAGTCGACCAGCATCGACCCACGGCCGGCCAGCATCGACACATAGACGAGCAGCATCGACACAGAACCGACCAGCATCGACCTACTGGCGGCAAACATCGATACACAGCGGCCAGCATCGACACACAGCAGATCGGCGTCGACACCCGGCCGGCCAGCATCGACACCCACGGGGCCAGCATCGACACCCAACCGGCCGGCATCGACACATAGCCGGCCTCATCGATACACAGCCAACCAGCATCGATACACAGCCAACCAGTATCGACACAGAAGCGACCAGCCGACCAGCATGGACACACAGCTGATACAGTGTGTGTCGATGCTGGTTGGCTATGCGTCGATGCTGGTCGCTTTTGTGTCGTGGGTTGCTGTTAGTTCATTAAGCTGAGTCTTTTAGATAAAATGCTGCGACCAGTAGATGGAGGTGTCATTCAAGCATCCTTTATAAAGAGACCAGATTTCATAATTCAAACGGCGCGCTCCCCTTTGGACTGGTGACAACTAGTGACCAGCTGTTTGGCTAAATCTATTATGTGGAACAGGCGGGAAGGATTCTTCACATACCTGACAGCTGTATGGCTTTGCACTGTAGAGTAAGGAATATTTTGCCGTCTGAGCTAAGTAGGACAACTATACCAGAAGCTGTAACAATGAGCTGAATTTAACTTTTAAGTAACTGGAACGCTCACAAAATGTGTGCGCTGGCAGAAAATTGATGTGCCCGCTATCCTTAAAACTTGTGCGCGCGCGCGCA
The DNA here is from genome assembly GCA_964023275.1 of Norana najaformis. Lineage (NCBI taxonomy): Eukaryota > Metazoa > Annelida > Clitellata > Crassiclitellata > Hormogastridae > Norana > Norana najaformis. The sequence continues at coordinate 10,108,640 of OZ029924.1, read as the reverse complement.
GCTTAGAGGGAACATTGGTCACTTGTGAACTCATACCTTACCTTGCGTTACCTTACCGCTTACCTTGCTTTAACGTATCTCACAGAGTTGGAGATGGAAGACTGAAAGAGACAGAGAAGGAAAGACAGAGAACAGCCACGCAGACGGAGACGAATACGGTCATCTGCAAGCGCAGTATTTCATCCCTGACAATTGACCTACTACATTGTCGTGGTCGAGTTCACGCTGCAGCTGCCATCTATCGAATGCAAGGTCATTAAATCTTTTCGTGTCAGTCGATAGGTGGCGACTTTGTACCATGGCTGCGAAATTTTCTAGAGACGAGCCATTCTTTAACTTTTAGACGCGCCAATCTAACTCTAACCTGAATTTCAACGATACATTTTATTACATGCTTTTTATGTAACGGCCGTATAGCTTCGTCCATGAATGCCTCCGTCTCTGTCTCAGTCGGTCTCTTCCTCTGTGTCTGTCTGTCTGCCTGCCTGCCTGCCTGTCTGTGTCTGTCTGTGAGTCTGTATGTTCCTCTGCCTCTGTGCTGCCTGCTATCTCTGCTTCCTTTATCACCGCTACCTGTTGGAATGGGTGCTACCCCATATTGCTTCTCACAGCTCAAGGAGATTCGAACCCCAAACGCAGAATCCAAATGCAAGCATTTTAGAAATGATCAGCCAGTGTACCACGAAGCAAGATTGCCCCGAAAACAATGACATCCATCTGCGGGAATGAATATGACCATCCAGTTGAGCCTAACGGTCGCCAATAGACCAACCTTCATCTTGTGACATATGGGAGATTCGTTGCTACGACGATAGCGCCATCTGGCCTTCGGTGTATACAGTGGATTAAGAAAGAGGATGAGGAGGAGGAGGAGGAGAAGGAGGAGGAGGAGAAGGATGAAGAGGAGGAGAAGGAGGATGATTTAGAAGAAGAGTAAAAGGGAGCAGAAGGAGTAGTGAAGAAGAGGAGGAGGACAAGATGAAAGAAGAAGGAAGAGGAGAAGAAGGAGAACAAAAAGAACGAATAGCAGAAGGCTGAAGAATGAAAGGAGGAGAAGGAACAGACAAAGAAGGAAGAAGAGAAGAAGGAGGATGAAGAAGAAAAGGAGGAAGAGAAGAGGAGGAGAGGATGAAGAAGATGTAAGATGAGAACGAAAATGAGAAGAATTAAAAGAATAAGAAGATGTAGAACAAGAAAAGAAGGAGGAAGAGGAGGAGGAGGATATAGAGAAAATGAAAAATGGAAAGGGGAGGATCGTATTTGATGAAAGCAGAGACGAGGAGGAAAATGATGAAGTATTAGGAAGAGGAATTGGGGAAAGAAAGTGGACAGAAATCGGACAAAGAAAATAAAGAGGATGCAACAGATGAGGAAGAAGATGTGAAAGAGGAAGGGAGGACAAACAAAAGGAAGATGAGGAGGAGGCGAGATGGAAAACAAGAAATATAACACGATAGATGAGAACGAAGAAGAAGAAGATGTGAAAGAGGAAGAGAGAACAAACAAGAGGAAAAGGAGGAGGCGAGAAAGGGAAGAGAGAGTGGGCGTCTGGACGGAACAAGGAGGCAACTGGATGACGATGATAATGTTGATAGATGTCTTGTAGAGGCAGCGAAAGAGGCAGTGAAAACCACGTGAATGACGCTTGAGAGGGAAAACGCAGACTTGTACAACGTCATCTTCACCTATAAATTGTGTTATCGGATTACCACGATGACGCAGTTGCCAAAAAACACCTCCCTTTCTCGCTTCCTCTCTTTCTAAGTCCTTTCTTCCTCCGTCCTTCCTTTGCTCTTTCTCTCTATCTCCCTCCCGCCATCATTCCTTCCCTGATTTCTTTTCACCATCCACTTTCTCCTCCATCTCTCTCTTTCCCATCCACCTTTCCCAACCTAACTTCCTCCACCATCGACTTTCCTTCCATTGCGTTCATTTCTGCTTCCATTCTTTCCTCCATCAGTGTTTCCTTCTCCTCCTTCCAAACCATCCCTTCCTTCTCATTCCACCATCCCTATAACCCAGTCCCCCATCCCGCCGCTCCTCATTCCCTTCCATCCTTCCCCCCTCTGCCTTGGTTCCCCTCGTTTCGTCCTTGAGCAGCTGGTTCAGTCTTCATCGTCGACTGAACAGTTTCCGGTTTCTCTTCACTTTATCAACCCCTTCCTTCCCTGCCCTCCTTCCTCCCTGCCTTCCGTCCTTCCCTGGGCTCCTTTCTTTTTTCCCTTTTTCCCATTCCCTCTCCTTCCTCCATTCCTCCTCATCCTTCCCTTTTCTTTATTTGCCCTCCTTCCTTCCTGCTCTCGGTCCTTCCGTGAGCTCCTTCTTTCCTTTCCTTGCCTTTCTTTTTTTCCTCCCCTCCTAACTCCCTGCCCTGGGCTCCTTTCCCTTCCTCCTTTCTTCTCCACCCTTCTTCTTCCCTGCCCTTTTCCTTCCCTGGCCTTCTTCTTTCTTTCCTCAAAGGCCGACACACCCTCTCCTCCCTCAACCCTCTAGACGCCAACACTACTGGACTTTCGTTGACCACAATGCCATCCACACCTCATTCCGCAAAAACAGGCCTCTATGCGCCGGTTGTTTAACTTCTATAGCGCCATCTATCCAATGCAAACAACTCAAAAAGAATCAACCAAAACTCCTGTCGTAGTCTGTATTTTTTACTTCAACTCCGATTTCTTCTTCCATTCGATCTCCTCCAATTCCCTCTACTCTTCCCAGTTCTTCCCCTCTTTTCCATTTCCTCTCCTCCTCCCATTTCTTCTCCTTCTTCCACTTCCTCTCCTCCTTCCATTTCTTCCTCTTCTTCCACTTCCTCTCCTCCTCCCATTTCTTCTCCTCCTTCCACTAACGTTCCTCCTCCAATTTGTTCTCCTCCTCCCATTTCTTCTCCTTTCACTCCGTCTCATCTTCCCATTTCTTCTCCTCCTTTCAATCCCTCTCTTCCTTCCATTCCCTCTTCTCTATTTTCATATCCTCAGAATCTTTCCTCAAAGAACGAAGGCCGGCTACCCTGCAGCAGCTGGCCGAGATTGCCCAAAAATACTCAGAGGCGCATCTTCAGATACCAGATAATGAACGTGGAGACTCATCTCAAGAAGGACCGCCGCGAGGAACTGACGGGAAATCCAGTGCACTAATGAAGTACCCCGTTAGATGTTTTGCTTCATTTGCAACAGGACGAAACACGTTGTAAGTAGCTGCCCGAGGAAAGTGCAGGCAGCAAGACAGTCTGCGAAGGCTGTAGTTCTCCGGAAGAATCTAACCTAAAGACTTCTATAGCGCCGTTATCAGGCGTCAACGACAACTGGAAAGGGTGCAGCCGCAGCGTAGTTCAATGCGTCATAATCAATGTTAATCGATAATCAATCAGTGTTATCATAATGCCCAGGGCATCAGTCGAGGGTCGCTTCTAGTCACAATCGCAATCTAAAATCATAATCCGTTGGAGAAGCCGGGTCGAATTCCAATGGATCAGAGAAACTAGAAGCCACTACAGTGGGTAAGCAAGTTGAAAGAGATGTGCCTTTATTTCAGACCTGAATAACATCAAAGAATCGACAGAACGAACTGTTACGGGCAGTGAATTCCAAAGCTTTGGACTTGCTACCAAGAAGATCCGAGAAGCAAACACTGTTCGGGTGGAAGAAGGGAACTGGATGCCGTTGGAGAAGAGGAACCACCGAAAGAACTCTTCGGGAGCGATTGAACAAAGCAGAGGCGTTGAAGAGGATCGCGGTAGAAAGGTACAGCAGTCTTCCTCACAGCCATCTCAAATGAAACAGCCCGCTTACCCCCATTAATCGGACTTCTGTTGATGCGGACACGTCCTTGTTCAAAGGAAAGGTAAGAGCCATCTGCATGAGGAGGAGGACGTTGTGTGGCCTGATCAGCAACAATGTTTCTGAGACCAGCTGCATCACGGGTCATGGCTTGGGTGATGCTATTGGACATGAATATAATAGCTGACGAGTGCTCGTCGCTGACGGGAAGAGTTGAACGGCTGTGATATGAGACCCCTATCGAGGTCAGTCAGTATTTACTCTCGGTTAGGGTAGAGGTTCGGCTTCCTGCACTCGACGAACAGAGAACAGAGGCCGACTGTGTTTCTCGAAGGATGGAGAATTAATTCGGCAAGAGACTTGAGTTCATTTATCGATGGGCTGAGAAGATAATCTTCGATGTGCGAAGTGCATATGATTCACATTCCTGTTAGGACCAAGATAAATCATCAGTTTTCTTACAATGAACGGTCAAAACGACGAAGTCGAGAGTCTTAATGTTTTGGATGAAGTTGGAGAAATCCTGACACTCCCATTCCCTCTCCTCCTCCAAGTTTTCTCCTCCTCCTCCTATTGCCTTTCCTCATTCCATTCCCTCTCCTCATTCCAGCTCCTTCCATTCCCTCTCCTCCTCCCATTTCCTATCTTCCCATTCCTTCTCCTCCTCCAATTTCCACTCATCCTTCCATTCCCTCTATTCCTGCAATTCCCTCTCTTCCCCAATTCCCTCTCAATTTTTCCTCTCCTCCTTCCATTCCCCTCTTCCTCCCAATCCTTCTCCTCATTCCATCTTCTTCTTCTTTCCTTCTACCCTTCTACTCCTTCTCCTCTTCATCCCATTCTATCGCCTCCTCCTTTACTCTCTCTTTCTTAAGTTCCCTCTCCTCCTCCCATTCAGTCTCCTCCCATCCTCTCTCCTCCTGTCACTAGGTTTCGGTCTCCTGTCGTTCTCTCTCCCTATGGTAGGCTGCTAGGAGGAATCTATGACCTTCCACGCACCTGTGATCTTTCCAGTGGAAAAGAGGAATTTCCACGCATCACTTGTCATATGGAATATGACAAACGCTTCATCCACCCACTGGAATTTCCTGTCAGGATAGGATCCTAGGGACAGGAAAAGGAAGGGGTGGAGATAGAAGAAAGATGCAGTGAGAGAAAGAATGAGAGAGGAACTGGATTAAATGTAAATGTAAATGATTAAATGTACATGTTTTTATAGCCACCGTATGGCCTTGACATTGCTAATTTTTCAGTGAATTAATCGGGTGAAATCCTTCACCATTGCTGCCCGTTTGAATAGGAGTCACAGAAGTATACGGAGGAGCGCGGAAACAAGAGAATGTAGAAAAAGGGAGAGGAGAGAGCAGGAAAACTGAGAGGAGAGGAAAGCTTAAGAATAACACAATGAAACAGTGACAATGAGAATGATAAAGAATGAGACGGGCAGAAAAACAGGCAGACAGATAAACAGACAGACAGGCATACATACATATAGGTTGATGGATGGATGGATGGATGGATGGATGGATTGAGGGATCGAGAGATGAATGGATGGAGGATACATGGATGGAGGGATACATGGATAAATGGCTGGATGGATAGAAGGTTGAATGAATGGATGGAGGGATGGATGGATGGATAGAAGAATGGACGGATAAATAGCGAGATTTAAGAAATTGGAGAAAGAAAAGAAATAGAGACAGAAATAGGCGTAATAAGAGGTGGAAGATAGACAACTAGTGGGAGTAAACGGAAGAGAAGGAAGAGGACGAATAATCGGAGCAGTATGAGGAAGAGTAGGAGAAAGAGGAAGAAGAAAAGGAAGAGGAGGAAGTACTGAGAACGGAGGATGAGTCTAGAGGATGGAGGCAGTCGTGAGGATAAAGATTAAAGATTTATAAAACGTCACCGATTTGTCTTTTCTAAGTCGAGTAAGTTCACACTACAGTAATCATTCGGTTCGTTGGAACCTGTCTGTCTGCTTCTCTGCCTCTGCGTCTGCCTGAGTATGTGTTTGCCTATCTGTATTTCTGTTTTGCTGTAGACCTGTCTGTTCGTCCGTCCGTATGTATGCACTTCTGTCTCTCCGGTTGTCAAGCCTGGAGAGTGATGATATGATAATGAGGTTGATTGTGTGATTGTGAATATGGTAGGAGGTTTTGATATGCTGGACCATGATAACTGATGATGTTAAGATGAGGAATACCGAAGCAAATGTATCGGAAGGATTATCGACATGTCTTTCCGTCTATCTGGTTTACCACACCGACCACAAAAAGGTAGGCAAAAACACATCCACCGACTTCCACTCCGTTGCAAGCACTCAACCTGACCTACCACCAATCCACCACATCACCCACCCACCCTGTCGCCCAATGGCATAGGACAGCGACGATGCAAGGTGCATGCACATAGAACATCAATCGATTCGTGTGGTGCTTCCTAGGCTAGTCTGAGTGACATCAAGGCTAATCAAGGACAAACGTTCATCTGTTAGCTATAGATTAACTCTATTATAATCTATCGCCACCCATTCTCCTCCACTTCACATCCAAGTCCTCCATCTGTCTTCTTGAAATAATTCACCACCCTCCTTTCCAATGCCGCCACTAAACCTCATGAATTCTTTATTACCGGCGATTTTAATATAGATGTATATATACCTTCCGATACGTTTGCTTCAGTATTCCTCATCTTAGCATCATCAGTTTTCATAGTCCAGCATGTCAAATCCTCCATCCATATTCACAGTCACACAATCGACCTCATTATCATATCATCAGTCTCCAGGCTTCATATCTCTTTCTACTTTGACAACCATCCCATCATTGCCCCATCTTAACACTCCTTAACATCCCATCCGTTCTCTATTCTTTTTACCGTATTAAACATTTAAGCCTTCATAAAAGACACCTCCCTATGATGACTTTCTCACTTTCTACAACACCACTCCTTTCACTATTCATGACTGTAGCGACTCCCCTCCCACCGTGTCCTCAGCTCTGTGCTCTTACTCACTCACTTCAATTTGTTCAGTGGAGAGGACGTCACGGCGCCTAGCAGGGATCTACTGCTGGACTTGCGTGAATCACACATGTATATATCTATACATCAAGCAAGAGTTCATTTGTTTCTAATTAACAGTTTTAATGTGTGTTAAAAGACAAAGAAAACAAACGATAACAAATGATAATACTTTACATATATATATACTAAAACGATATCAAAGTTCGCCTTAACTAACCTACCTAGGCCAGCATTGTCCTACTAATTGCAAAACGGTTATTGACATTACTAATTCAAAGGATAATAATAATAATAGATAAAATGAACCTCCCACGATGGCCGGCAGGTGTTTGATTTGAGTGATCGCTCAGTACAGAGACATTCGCGCGCCACCAGATAGTAATCTCTCCTCGCATTGGTTGTTCCAATTGCCGCTCAATTTTCACCCGGCCAAGCGGGTGATTTCAATTGGTCTGAAGAGATCGTGTCACGACAGAATCGATAAAGCAGAACAGCGTTTATATCATATCTCGGCCGCTCAGAGAGTTGCTCATCGAGCCGACTCCTTCGCAATTTCCTTTCTTTAACGAGTCGGAGGCAAAACAACTTCAGAAGCCCTCACGGTTTCTTCCAAGACTCGGAGTTTGCCTCGAGCGGAGACGCGAACGCTCGCACGATCCACGTCCTCGGCAGAACTGCTCTTTCGGGCGCGAAGAGTAGCGTCCTCAGAAATTCTTCCGCCTGTAGGGTAGATCAGTCCTGCCCTACCCTGGCTCAGTACGGCCCCATCACACAGCCCGCGCCAGTTTAGCGTTCCCCTTTCCCACATTTACATACATATATATATACACATTGCAATGCTGACCGTGGCTAGACAAATATATATCTACAATGCTGGCCACTCAGTACATCTATACCACTATCTATACACGTATCTGTACCCACTCAGTGAGTCACTCACTTCTGCAAGACGGGATGTGTGCCTACAGGGGAATCGCTACAATGACATACACGCTCCTGTTATTATAAAATCCTGCTTTCACTCTAACAATCCTTGGTAGGCCTACCATTCCTATATCCAGGCCTTAAAATCTTTCTGGCGACACCTTGAGCGCGCTTACAAACATATCCGTGATTCTCAGCTTCTCTCTGCCCTCAAATCTACCACAAAATAAATACCGTCACCTTCTGCAGTAGCTACGGCTGAAACGAGATTTTGCTCCTGACCAGTGCTTTCCCGATTCTCTAGTCCTCGCCTTAAAACCGTCAACCAGTTCCATCGGAATTCTCCCAACCCATTTCCAAATACTTTCTCTTCTTGAAAAAGCTCACTCGTTCGCTTCTTTCTTTTCGGACAGAATTAGTACTTTCCGTCTTTCTCTCTAATCCCTCCTTTCCAAAATCACCAACAATCCAAAACCTCAGCTTCTCTGAATTTATCACCCATCTGTCCGCTTCATGCATACTCGTGACCTTCGCAAAATCCGCCCTATGCTGGGCTTAAAAACCGCATCTGCTGCAATTCATTTTTCTTGAATATATATTGACTCTACCCAAATAAACCGCCTTCAAGCTATCCGGAATGCTCTCATTGTGCTGTCATGAAAACCTCCAAACACCATCACTTCATTCCTCTTCTCAAACACTTCGCTAGATTAAAGCATCTGAATGAACAAAGCACGAAGTCCTATCACTAACCTACAACACACTTCAATCTACCCAACCCTCCTATTTTCGTCAATTGTTTACAACCCAATCACTCCGTTCAGTCCCCTTTTCTTGAGCCCCAACACTTCTCCGCCCTTGCTTCACCTGACTCATAAAAGACGGAAATCGCTCCACATTCATAGCTGCTCCATCCCTCTGGAATAAACTCCCGCCTGAATTACGACATTTATCTGACTCATCCTACGAACTCACCAACACTTCACCTCTTGCAATTTCTGCGCATGTCTTTCACTGAAAACTGAAAACACTCATCTTCCACAAATCTTATCCCGACTCATCCTCTTCCCCTTATCTATCTTACCGCTCCAATTCAAAACATCATCCACCATAGCCGTCTGACTTTCTGCCTGCCTGATCCTTGACCTGGAACTGAATCTAACCCTTCCTGCCTATCGATCTTGTTTTGAATAAGCGCCTGTAAATAAGCTGGTTCACGTGACTCAGCTTTCACTGGGCGCTGTAGAAATGTCCAATTACCAATTACGATTACGATTGTATTGATTTTACAGCTGAATTCGCTAGGGGGTGCTGAAAGAGAAACCTCTACATGCCTATCTGTCCTGGCGGGAATATGAACGCCCTACTTCAGTACAGCACGCTAATAACTAGACTATCGCGCATCCCATGCATTTATACACACACACACGCACACACGCACACGCACACACGCACACACACACGCACACACGCACGCACTCACACACACACACACACACATATATATATATATATATATACATATCGGAGTCGGAACAAAAGAAGGCGACTATGTGGACTATTTCAAATGGCCGATGAGAAATGAGGCATAGGCCTGGATGCATTCTACCGGTGAATTATGATTTATAGCGATGGCCAATTTGCCCATTCAGAGAAACCTAATCAACTTTATGGACGACGCGGAGAAACGGAGGCAGCCAGAGAGGTGGGCGTACACACGCAGATAGAGGGACGGACACAGTCTGCACACCTGAAATTTCGCTTTATCCTCTCCCTGTTTCTCTCTTCTCTTTCGCCTCTCCCGTTTCCATGCGATACGACAGTTTAAACTTCTCCAATTTCTCCTCCTCTTCTTCTGTATCTTCTTCAATTCCTCTTCCTCGTTTCTCCTTTATTCCTTGTGGATCTTCCAATTGTTCTTCTGCGTATTGCAGTAATTGTGGGACATTGCGGCTGATTGGATAGAGCGCTCGGTTTATAGCACAGAGAGTACGGGTTCGAGTCTCTTCCCCTGAGATGGTTACTGTGCATAGACCTTGACTAAGTCTCTCACTTCCTCCTTCTTGTCCTAATGCCCCTCCTCCTCTTCCTCTTCTTTATCGTAATGCTCCTGCTCCTCCTCTTCCTCCTCCGTCTCCTAGTGCTCTTGCTCCTCTTACTCCTTCTGCTAATGCTCCTCCTCCTCTTCCTCTTCCTCTTCCTCTTCTTCTTCCTCCTCCTCCTCCTCCTCCTTCTAATGCTCTTCCTCCTAGTTGCCTATAGATCACCCAATACTGTTTACTTAGTCGGTTATGACAGAATTGATGCGCAAATTCTTTCAATTACCGTTCGCCCGGTTTCATTCAGCTCCTGCTGCTGCTGTTGCTGTTGCTGCTGCTGTTGATGCTGCTGCTGCTGATGTTGCGGACTACGACAGAGATGGAGGACGCGGCCGCAGTTAATACTCGGATGGCGATGCCAAATTTTGGACTCTATTAGCCATTGTTCGCTGGCTTTCAGGCATTAAGGTAGATCACAAAAGTAAGCTAGGTCACCTTTGTACACAGACAGGCAGGCAGGCAGGTAGGCAGGCAGGCAGGCAGGCAGGCAGGCAGGCAGGCAGGCAAGCAGGCAGGCAGGCAGGCAGGCAAGCAGGCAGGCAGGCATCTACAGATTGACAGACTTGCCTGCCTGCCTGCCTGCCTGCCTGCCTGCCTGCTTGCCTGCCTGCCTGCCTGCCTGCCTGCCTGCCTGCCTCCCTGCCTGCCTGCCTGCCTGCCTGCCTGCCTGCCTGGCTGGCTTGCTGGCTGGCTGACTCACCGACTGACGGCGAAGGCTAGATAAGGTAAATGCAAATGTAAATGTTTTTATATAGCGACCGTATGGTCTCGACTCTGCTCAAATTTCAATGAATTTATCATGAGATCCTTCAACTCTGCTGCCCGTTTGAATGGGCGCCACGCCATTTCAGGTCCCCTTGTACTGACCGTGCTAGCCAGAGATTTAAATATCTGATAGATAGCCACTATCGGTATGCGAACCGGCATCCTCACGCATAGAGGCGCCTTGACGTACGCTCAAACCAATGTAACTAACCGGGCAGGTAATACTAGTTAAGGTAAAACGAGGAAAGTTAACGTGATAATAAGGTAAGTTAAGGTAAGAAAAGGTGAGTTAAGGCAAGATAAGGTAAAAAGAGGTAGGGAAAATGGAATTAGGTAGAGTAAGTAAGAAGAGGTAAGGTGAAATAAGACGAGTCAAGGCAGGGTTACGTAAGAGCAGGTTGTTTTGGGTTACGCAAGGAAAGGCAATTAAAAATTAAGGTGACAAGAAGTAAGTCAAGGTAAGAATTAATGCAAGGTAAGGTCATAAGAGGTAAGATAAAATAAGAAGAGGTAAGTTAAGGTCCGAAAACCTAAGATGAAGTCAAATCAAAGTTAACTTTTGCTGCAGTCCAGCTGGGCTGAGTTTAATCCCCCGTCTCAAACTCTTTTCTTGTTCCTCTTCTTTCTTTTCCATCTTCTTCCTCCCCTCCCCTTCTGTTCCTGTTTCTTCGTCTCCTCCTCTTATTTCTCCCCTCCTCGTCTTCCTCCTAATCTTTCTCCTGATCCTCTTACTCCTCCTCTTCTCTTTGCTCCTCTCTTCTTCTCCATTTTTTTCTCCCCACTAGTCTTCCTTCTCATCCTTCTCTTCTCCCCTTCCTTCTCTTTCACCTCCGGTCATATTCTCCTTTGTCATGGACACGACCGGAAGTTGACTCCATATCCGGGGCTTCGTTCATGCTTCGATTTCTTTTGACTCTGTCGACGAAATAAAGAAGAATTTACGACCATAGCTCTCTCGATCGTCGCCCAAATTTCCGGGCAAGCTGCCGATGGGTCAGCAATTCATTTGGCGCCAGCTTGAGCACTCCGGCGATTACGAGAGCAGCCGGAGAGATCTAGATGGCAATCCGACGGACGTATCCCTGTCCCTCTGGTCGACACCTGATATGTGCTGATGGTGCGGCGAAAGATACGGCGGCTGGCACTTGAGGATGCTTTCCCGCATGAAGTTGATGCGTCGCTATGTTATTCGCTGGCCGTCGATAGCTACATAAATTCGACGCTGCTCAGTGGCCGAGCAGCTGAGCAGCTGAGTCCGTCGAAAGTTGGGGTCGTCTGCGGAGCCTGAAAACAGCTGCTGCCACCTGTCGATCAGCTTAAGATCCGGATTTATAGCCTGGAATCAAATCCTAAACAACCTGTAGTCTGTCTGGTTAACGACTGTCGATATTTGCGCTTCAGATAAGGTACTCTTTCAAATCCACATTTGACATTTGCTGCTGATTAATTTATTGTAAATAATTTATTATAAATATTATTAATATAGGTGTTATTAACTGTGATTCCACATTCGCTGATTAATAACCGTCTATTTAATTTAAAAAACCTTAGATTCCTGGTCCATGTAGTCGAACCATTTTTGCCTATCGATTTTGTTTTGACTGAGCGCCCGCGACTTAGCTTTCGTTGGGCGCTATAGAAATCTCGAGATTACGATTACGAATACGATTAGGAAAGGCGACATACGACGCAGGTGCCATCTCGATAACGCGGAGCAACAGGAGTTTTCCCATGAGGGAACTTTGCCGAGCTACCACGCAGCACCTGCGCTGTTAGAGACTAGTATATTTACTTAGTACTTCCTGTACAGGTCTACACATCGGGCAACGCAGCTTCTCATTTCATCTCTGTCAACCGCCAGTCTTCCTGCCTCGTCCCACGATATCTAAAAAATCCAAGATCGTCTATGATGGTCACTGGCCAGTTCTTCCTTGGTCTATCCTTCCTCCGTTTCTCTTGAGAAATCCAGTTTATTCCTTGATTGGCTCTTCCATCTTTGTTCATACGAATTATATGTCCTATCCTTTTTCAGTCTTTCCTTTCTGATGATATTCTCTATATCCTCATGTCTCGTCCTTTCTCTTATAGTTATACTCGATATTTTATCAAGCCCCTAAATGTGCAAAATTCTCCTCAGCCATCTATGATGTGCAACCTCCAGTCTTTTCTTGTTTGCCACTGACATTGGCCAGGTCTTAAGTGTGCTTAATACTATTGCTTCATGGAGATGATTCGTGGTCCTCGCACTACATCCATTGTTCTTCCATATCTTTTCAAGTCTCCCAAAAGCAGCAGTTGCCTTTTCTATGCGTATCTTTACCTCCCAGTTACAGCTGGGGTTTGCTTCTGTTAAGCTATTAAGGTAGCAGATATCATCAACGACCTCAACCTCCTTGTCGTTAATCATGACCTTGTCCATTTCATTTCGTTTTTCTATCTTCACAATTTTGGTCTTTTCTGGATTGACAGTGAGTCCTACCTACTCTGCCTTATTCTGTGTCTTTGATGTTAATTCTTTCATTACTTTCCAGGTGCTGTCCAGCAGGGCGATATTTTCCGCAAAGTCCAGGTCTCTTAAGTCTTAGCCTATAACCGTTTATCCATTTCAGTGCAATGCAATGTTCTCCGTCACTCTCGCCACAACCAAGTCAAAAATCATCGGTTACATTGACCTTGCGCAATGACCTTAACTACTGTAATTTCAATCGTAACAGGACTGTCAAAGCTCAGAATACATCAATTTCAGTCAGTTCTCAACTGTGCCGCCAGAGTAGTGGCCAATACTCAAATAATTATATTAGAATACTGAACAAAAATACTGCACAGGTTTCCTGTGGAGGAAAGGATTCGAATCAAAATCCTTCGATTTGGATGATCCTCCAAGGTCGGCACTGCATCGGCATACATCAGAAAGCTTTGTGTTCAGGTTATGAGTCAGAGCCTGATCGTCGATTACTGCGCTCTGCTGCCCGTGGAGATTTGCATCTTCCTTGCTTGCGCACGTTTTTTTAGCTCATAGGGCTTTCTCGTGCTTTGGAACTTCCACTTGGAACAATCTTCTTTTATACCTATTACTAATCTATTCAATTGGTTCAGCTCAGCACACATTTACCACTATCAAGAGCAACAGACCAATCGTTTACAGACACCAGCAAATTAGAACAAGTTGAATGCCTGCGCAGAAACCTATGCTGGTGTTTTTGTGATTGACCTATGCTCAACTAGATGGTCTATAACATTGTGGTTGATGACTGTTCCATGACTTTGGAGCAAGTACTGGTAAGAGCGATAGGCCGATAGTTTTCAGGTCAGATAGTTTTGGATAAATAATGATTTGACAAGTGCGTGGAGCCATGTGTTTGCCAGAGTATGAGAAAGAAACTGTAAAACAGGAAGGTCAAGGTTTGCAGCTTTTATGAGGTCATTAGGGAAAGCATCCGGGCCAGAAGAGTTGGTGGGTTTGCGAATAGAAAGAGCATTAAACTTATTTTCAGATGTAAATTCATTGTCAGCTGATTCAGGGGTGGGTTTGTGGAATTCACTAGGGGGCTTTTGCCATCATAAGCTATATGAACACTGGTAAAGTGGTTAGCAAGGATATTGGCTTGCTGGTTGGGATCAGAGAGTATGCTGTCATGGATGTCTTTGAAGTATGCGGGACGCTGGCTAGTGTTAAGAGCTTTACTTACATGCCTAAATCATTTCTGTTAATCAAATTGGTTCCAATTGCAGCAAAATGGGTTTGTTTGGCTTGCTTACATTTCAGGGCATAGCTATCATAAAGCCTTCCTGTGCTTGGGCTCTCTCGATATATATACCAGCGTTTCCACAAATGGGCTTTGCGATTCAGCATCTGTCCTATTTGGGGGTATTTCTTACATTTGATTAGGCGAGGAAGGCGGTCTCGCTTCTTGGAAGTAAACTAATGGCATGCTTTAAGGGAGCAGAGAATATTTTTTAAAAATCTTCAACGCAATACACAAAGAAGAACTCGAAAACCCAGTCGACATTGAGGAGATTGTTCTCCAAAACGCATAATCAGCACTATAAGTCATATTCAACCGGCACAATTATTTTTGCCAGACGCCAGCGAATGAAAAGGATTCATTTAAGGATTACAGACATAGGTCAGGATAAACATTTACTTGTTAGCATAGTAATGCATCGCATGACATAGAAGCATTATGCAGTTGAAAGTTAGTCAACCAATGGAACCAAATACATGAGGTGTAGCAGGAAATATCTTGTCATTGACTGTGTTGTTAGTGATTTACTTAAATAATAGCATTCTTCAGACTTATGTAATATTTTCAAATGTTGGTAGATGCTGCTCATATTTTTCTGGTAAATTTATCATGCTGTTCCATGACTTTTGTCAAACTTCATTATAAGTATTGATTGCTCAGGAGGTAACATGCCCTATTGATAATTTATTTTTCTCAGAATTATAAAATTGGCGGCTGTGATGATCAACTGAGAATATCTCTGGGACTACTTGGAATATTTATATAAATTATAAACCATTTTAAACAGAATTGAATGCTCTATTTTGCCACATAAAAATCTAAAAATGTGATAAACCCGACTTAAGACTTCTTTAACCAGGGCCAGTCATCTATGTACATGTATACCAGGGCTGCTCAAACAGCGAACCGCAGTCCAAAATCTGGTGAACCAAACCTGTCCTTATGGACCGCACACAGGTCCATGAAACAGACAATTTCCATACTAATTGCTTACAATTCAACTCGCTTAAATATTTACTTCTGTCCAGTGTTGTGCTAGAAAAGCCTGCTAGTCCCATGTGTCTGGTTCCATTGGATAATTATCCTATAACTGCCTGATGGAATAACTGCTTTTATGTCACGCCATGCGTTACTATGCTAACAAGTAAATGTTTATCCTGACCTGTTTTTATAACCCTTAAATAGAGCCTTTCCATTCGCTGGCGTCTAGGAAAATAATTGTGTCGGTTGAATATTTAAAACGGACAGACAATATATATGTCTATATGTCTATTGTCTATGTTATTCATCTGAGGGTGACAAAACTGTCTATATTAGAACGAGAAATAGGAGTTTTAATCTACGCTGGTCACAGTTACTGCACTAAACTGGTTAATTTCGAGGAGGATCTGAAGTTTTACGAACAGTATCTGAGTTGTTAAGGTTGAACTGGATCACTGATGCATCGTCACTTGTGCTGAGAGGACAGTAACAAGAAGCTCGTTAGCAAGGTCCTCACATTTGGTTAAAACAAGGTCAAGGATATTAGTATCACGTGTTGCAGAGTTATAGACTAAAAAAGTCTTTGTCATTTACAAACCTAAGAAAATTAGCATAAAAGTTATTGTATGTTTGTGTGTATGTATGTTAGTGTGTAGGTCTATGTATGTATGTATGTTTGTATATGAGTGTGTTTGTATGTATGTACGCATGTATGTATTATGTAGTCATGTATGTATGTATGCATAGTATGTATGTATGTATCATGTACTATATATGTATTTATGTATGTATGTATGTATGCATGTACTATATATGTATTTATGTATGTATGTATGTATGCATGTACATTGTATGTATATATGTAAGTACAGTATATGTATGCATCAAATGAATGTACAAATGAAGGAACTTTAAATGGTTTGTTTTTCGGACTTTTGTCTTCTAGAACTCGTAGCATTTCAGCCGGAAACAACCGAAGATGCTTAGAAACGCTTCCTCTCTTTTCCCCAACCTCCTCTTCATCGTCTTCGTCCTCCTCACCTGTCTCCATCCGTTCGACGCACTACGTTTCGACGCGGACACTTACGAACGTCGTTCTCAGCCGGAAGCGCCGACATTTCACATTCTTTCGCCGCACGTGGGTCACGCAAGGGCAAAGCGTCAAGCGTTGTCCGTCACGCAGGATCTGATGTCACTTGCCGACATGATACATGACGAAGCCATACGACGTAGGGTTAAAAACGCCAAGCACCAGTTGGCAGCTCTCGGTCGCAAGAGATCTTCGCCTTCATTCGCAGCTGTCCATCACCCTGGATACATCAGTCAAGCGCAGGATGCGGGACAGTATGATGTGGCGCCATGGTACGACGATTGGGACGAGTCAGCATAGTGGCGACACCTTGCGGGCGATTGCTACAACTGTGGATCCTGGAATGCGACAATAATATAGTCTAAATGTAAATGTACACGTTTTTCTATGGCGACCGTATGGGGTCGACCCCGCTAATTTTTCAGTGCATTTATCGGGTGAGATCCTTCACCACCGCTGCCCGTTTGAATGCTCGTTACGCCATTTAAGGTCCCCGTGTACGGACCGTGCTAGCCCGAGATTAAAATCTCTGAAATAAGTCACGGCCGAGAGTCTACGGTCTAAAGTGACTGAGGTGGTGAAAGTAATGGTGGTATTGAGAGTGATGGAGGTGGAGGAGGTGATGATAGTGATGGAGGAAAAGGAGGTGGAGGTGGAGGAGGCGCTCAAGAAAAAGCTGCAATTACTGAACACTTAATAGATGCCATTTCAAGGTCTTTTCAAATTCACTAAGGATGAATACCTTAGTCAATTCAAATGAAGACTATTCCATAATGTTGGTCCTGCACAGTTCATTGAAAATTGCTTTACCTCCAAGCGAGCTACGTATCAAATTTCGTTAGTTTGTCGACGTTTTAGCATAATGTTCATTCATAGCAGATCCCTGATGAAAATAACTATTGAATGATACAGGTACCATTCTGCTATGAAAACGATGCATGAATAGACATATTATTTGAATTTGTTTAGATTATCAAATCTTAATATATGAAAAGTCAAAAGGTTGGACTAGTGCTATCCTTCCAATACAGCATAAATATTCCACGTTCGAAAGAATTACCAGACACTTTAAGCTGGAAGCACAGTGAACTGATTGAGGTTTTGGCCTTGGTGTGCCATTGGTTGATGCCTTGCGCATTAGACATCGGCATACGATAAGTAAGGAAATATTAAGGAATGGTATAGATTTAGCAGGGTATGTTTAGGCAAACAGTGTCTCATACGAAATGACGTACTGATGTTTTTGGCAAGGTTTCTTTTAAACGTGAGCATTATACTCTTTCCGTGTAAGATGATGATCTAGATTAACACCCAAAAAGTACATGATGTAACTCGAGTAATCATTTTACCATCACTTGCAACTGTCACGTCACATGAAGAAGAAACCTTCGTTTTAGAAGCAGCTTCTTTCACAGTATAAAATTAGATTTAATAAATTGAGTTTATTAGCTCTAAACCACCAGGCAATAGCTACCAGTTCTCGATGTGCTCTTGTGAAGAGTGAGTCTAACGATTCATCATATACTTGTAGCATCGGCGAACAATAAGAATCTAAATTCTGTAGAGATTACTGTTAAATCATTTATATAAAGTAAAAATAGTAGTCCTAATATGGATCCTTGGTGTAATCCACAGTGACTATACCGATATGTACCGGTGCATACTCTGAATACTGTATTCTACCGCTTAGATAGTCAGAAAACCACTGAAGACTTTTCAACTTATGCCACAGTGTTCCAATTTCTTTAATCATTAGATAATGATGGTGCGGGAAGAAGAGATACCTGTAATAACGAAGAGTAAGAGGATGATAGTGATTACATGAATGGATTATGATGACGGTGGTGAGGCTGGTGAAGGAGGAGGTGATAATAATGATGATGGTGAAGGTGATGGTGGTTGTGATGATGAAGATGATGACGATGCAGAAACGAATAGTGCTTTGCACGGATCTGATTATATTTGCAGAGAAACAATACTTGTGTCCCACAGTCGTTTTTGCTCTTAAAAACCTCACGTATAAGCAGTGCCCTTGACTTGACATATAGATAGACAAACAGACGTACAAACAGGCAGACAAACAGACAGAGAGACAAGCATAGCATAGCATGCACGCTGCACAAGCACCGAAGCGTAGAGACAACTATAAAATGGGATCGAGACACGGAAAGACAGAGACACGTAGATAAAGGCACATACATAGGCGAAGAAACAGACAAAGAGAGAGATAGACAAGAAATGGATTGACAGTCAGATACACACACAGACAAGAAGACATAGAGGAATAGACAGAGACAGAGAGACGGAGAAAGAGACGGAGAAAGAAAGAAAGATAGATAGATAGATAGATAGATAGATAGAGAGAGAGAGAGAGAGAGAGAGAGAGAGAGAGAGAGAGACTCAGACACACGCAGACAAACAGAAAAACAGCCAGGCAGAGAGTGAACAGGTTGATCGACAACAGAGCCATCCAATTCATTTAATAAGGTCGCTGATCCAAGAGATCATAATCAACAACTAAAGCGGTTTCTTGCATAAGCAGAGGTTATTGTGATTCATTCCTCAAACAAAGATTCATCAGACGACTGACTGATGATGGGCAGTCTGAGGTGGAACTGCCAGCTCCAACAAACAGATGGAGCAAAAGAACAATGGACGAGGGAGAGTGTCGGAAGAAGAGAGGAAACTGAAAGCTAACGGGATTGCTAAAGGTAAGGTCTCACACTTGTCCACATGACTCTATAAAACCTCACGGAACATTGCTCCCGAGGTCGAAAAGATAGCATAAGATGGTTAGTCTGTATAGCTACATCGATGGAACGTCACATCTCGATGTAAGAGATTATCGGATCGCTTCCCCATCGTGACCATGCTTCCAAGGTTTATATCTCGTACTAGCAGGTTCCCGTACCTGAACTGAAGGGGCGCCCATTCAAACGCACCGTGGTGATGTAGGATTGTTCCCGATGAGGTCATTGAAAATGTTGATGGGTCGAGACCATCCGGTCGCTTTAGAAACGCATGTACCTGCGGTTTTGCATGATAAATTCATTGAACAAATGAACAGGGTCGATGTCATACGGTCGTCATAGAAAAATGTGTAATCGTAATGGTAATCGAGATTTCTTTAGAGCCCAACGAAGCTACGTCACGGGAACCAGCTTATTCACAGGCGCTCATTCAAAAAAATCTATAGGCAAGTGTTCGGTTCCAGGTCAAGAGTAGGGCAGAGACAGCAGCTACGGTGGGTGATGTTAGGGATTGGAGCGGAAAGATGGATAAGAGGAAGAAGTAGTTACCTGCGCAACAGGAATTGGTTCACGAAGCGACCATCAATTGATGCCTCATGCATCATGACTAGAATAGAATAATCGAATCTAATGACTTCTATATCAAATTGTAATTGTAATTGTAATCTGACATTTATAAAGCGCCACTTCAAGAATAGACTCATCAGAAGCGCTCCCGACCCGAACCAGTGAGACCACTGGCAAATAATACAGACTTCAGGCGCTTGCGAAACTGCGGAAGAGACTAACTGAGGAATACTAGCCGGAGCTCTCGGGAAAGGCGATTCCAGCTATTGGGTCCAACATAGGCAAAGCTTCTAGACTGAGCTGTAGCAGTGCGCATACGAGGGACAGTCAGAAGTCCAAGGGAGGCCGACCGGAGAGTGCTACGGCCTGGAACCAAGGAGACCGAAATGCAGAAGTCCTTAAGATATGATGGAGCAGAGGCAACGAGACAATTACGCATAAGCGTTAGGATCTTGAACTGGATACGCTGCTGAATGGGAAGCCAGTGTAGAGTGTCCCGTATAAAGGAAGTTATATGGCCATACCTGGGGACGCCTCCAATAAGACGGGCAGAAGCATTGAGAACAGATTGAAGCTTGGAAATATTGGCAAGTGAGAGTCCAGCAAAGATAGCGTTACCAAAGTCCACCCTGGTGCAGATAAGGGCATGAATTAGAGTAGTAACGGCATGAAAGGAGAGGGAGCGGCGGATGGTACGAAGCTGACGAAGGTGGTAGAAGCATGAGCGGGAGACACTGTTAACATGATCGGTCAAGGAGAGTTCCCGGTCCAGAACAACCCCAAGATCACGGACTTTGGAACAGAATTGAATGTCCGGAAACCTCTGACGTAAGGATGATGAATCTATCTTTGCCAGCTGAGCACGACCACCAAGCCAGATGAACTGGGTCTTAGCAGAGTTCAGTCGGAGGCGATTGGAGGACATCCAGAGACCAAGGGCAGATGTTGCGTCAAGAATACTCTCAACCAGAGAGGAAGCCGCTTCCGCTGGGCCATGAACGAAGGCCTGAGTGTCGTCTGCATACTGATGGACAGCAACACCCATGGGAAGGAGAACCCGTGCCAGGTCGGCAGTGTACAGAATGTAGAGGAGATGCATAAAGCGACTGAAGTAAACTTGAATCAAAATCAAAATCCTAGAGAAGCCGGGTGGGAATCCAATAAGACAGAACATAATGGTTGGACTGAATGGCCACGTCGGTAGAACGTCACGCCTCTATGTCAGAGGTCTCGGGATCGCTTCCCTATCGTCAATAGATTAGATTAGAAATGTAAAGAAGACTAGAGTAGTTGATCTCTAGGGCTGTTCATGGCTTTTGGCCGACTTTTCTGCTCCACTGATGACCTCTATCGCCCTCTTTCGAGTCCCTGAAGCGAGTGTTCTGGAATATTCACTAGATGGCATGATCGTTGGTTCGTATTGGAGCTCCTTGTGGTTTTGTAGGTGGAGCTTTTTGTAAATTGACAATCCAAGACAATACAGTGCAATACAATACAATATACAAAACAATACAATGGAATACAATACTAGAGGCGTAGGCGACCTTTAGCCAGAGGGGCCCCATTATCTGGACAAAGACTTGATCCAGGATTTCAGCATGGGAGAATCACATGGTGAGCCCGAAGCGCTAACCTACACGGGATCTGGGGCGAAGCCCACAGTAGAGTCCAGGGGCAAAGTCCCTGTTGAGGAGTTAGAGGTGGTAACCCCCTTAAGCTGGGCCATTTTTTTTACAAAATACGGTAATTTTAGGCTAGTTTTCTTGTAGCTGGTCCTTTTTGCGTCTTGATGCACAATGCGCTGCACAACTTAATAAAAGCTAACAATATTTGATATCCAATTATGGGGACATTTTCTTTTAAAAAAGCATGAAATGAGCACGAGTCCGAGCATTTTAAGTCATTCTAGGGCATACGCTTTTTGGAGACGTAAGAAAAAATCCTTGATCATGGTTTTTCTCGCAAAAATACCAAACTTTCGAGTATGCAGGAACTCTGCTGAAATTGCCAAGCTTCCTTAAAGTCCTTATAAAAAGAAAAGCAGAAGGCACAGTGAGCTCGAATTGATTTGCGAAAGTGCGGCACATACATATCTGGCTTTGGGGCATCGCGCTGGAAGGGCTTCTGTTGAGCCTATCTTGAAGTGGCGCAATATAAATTTTCAATTACAATTACAATCTCCACGAGCAGCATGACACAACGATCGCCGACCCATTGACACAAGAGGGCTTCCTAATCTATACCGATGCGGTGTCGACCAACAAGCCCCGTCCCAGGACGAGAATACTGGACTTAAATTAATTATTCACTCCTCGACTGGCAGCCAGTGGGTGTCTGTCTCATAATCCGATATGAGAGTACTTCGGCAGATTGGTCAGTTGTCGGGCGGCCCAGTAGAGGACAGACTGATTCTGAACTTCGTCATGCCTTCAAGGATGGAGCTCCAGTAGTCGAATGAATGAGTGAACGACAGGCACGGTGGCACTAAACGATAAACTGCAACAGATGACCGCATTTGAAGCAGCTGGTAATAAGAGGACCTGCAGAGAGAGAGAGAGAGAGAGAGAGAGAGAGAGAGAGAGAGAGAGAGAGAGAGAGAGAGAGAGAGAGAGAGAGAGAGAGAGAGAGAGAGTTCACGTGGTCAGCCATTGATAGTCTGTGTCCTGAAGCACAGCAGACTGCTGAAGACGAATTGTTGATTCCAGTAGTCACGAAATCATGGACATGATTGTCTGGCCGTAAAGGTGCAGCAGCAGCAGCATAAGTAGTAGTAGTAGTAGTAGTAGCAGAAGAAGAAGAAGAAGAAGAAGAAGGAGAAGAAGAAGGAGAAGAAGGAGAAGAAGAAGAAAAACAAGAAGAAGAACAACAACAGGAAAAACAAGAACAACAAGATTAAGCTGCAAAAGGTGATGATGGTGGTGATGATGATGATGATTATAATGAGGATAATGCTGCTGCTGATGGTAATAATAATAATAATAATAATAATAATAATAATAATAATAATAATAACAACAACAACAACATTATTTCTAGCAATAATAAAAATTTGTTATTGCTTTTGGACAGTTTGTGTGTATAAGTGTTTTTGCGATAGTAGTGTCTGCTTTTCGTAAAGAATAGTTTGAAAGGTGTGGTCGGCGGTACGGCGCACCTGCAGTCGTGCCCTGTGGGAAAGATGGAAAGCGGCTTAAACGGCACAGAGGGACATTGTCTTCAGACATCAAGGTAAACACTTTGTCCGTGGAAACCACCTAGATCGATGATGGATTCGGTCTTTAAAAGCAGCAGACAACTGGAGGAAGATGCTGACGACTACAGTGCATTCGATGGGATAAGCAGCAGGTGGAGGGAGGCAGGGAATGAGGGAGGGAGAGAGGAGAAGGGAAGACTGAAGGAAGGAGTGAGGGGAATGACCCTGAGCGGGAAGATGAAAGGAAGGAGCGAACGAGGTCTTACAAGTAATGCCTGCTTAATACAGACATTAATGTGGCAATCTGTTCTCAAAGCACATTCAGCGTCGCTTGCTGAGGTGTAGGGTTTGTATTTGCTACAAATTACAATTACTGTAAATGTAAATGTGCACGGTTTTATATAGCGACCATATGTCCGCGACCCTGCTCATTTTCAGTGAAGTGATCGGGTGAGATCCTTCACCACCGCTGCCCGTTTGAATGGGCGTCACCCATTTAAGGTCCCCATGTACGGACCGTGCTAGCCTGAGATTCAAATGTCTGAAAGAAGCCACGATCGGGTTGCGAACCGGGGATCCTCACGCATAGGTGCTCATAGACTTAACGCGTTTACCGATGTAGCTAACTATCCAGTGTCCAGCTGTCTTTCGCAGCGTCTATGCTTTCTTATCAATGGCCTTTTTGCAAATGTCGTGACCGATCTGCAATTCTTGGCAGAAAAAAGATAGGTTCTCTGGCAGATCAGATTTCGACCGGGCTTCTGCACGGACCGCGACTTTGACTACGGTTTCACACGAAGCGACGATCGTACGATACCCTATGCAATAGAATGGCGCTATACAAGACAAACACAATGATAGACTACCGGCATTTCAGATGAGATGTCACAGCTGGAAATCACACATAAGATGGCAACAGAAGGTCACAAACGCTGAGGTGCGATGACGAGTGGATTGTGCCAGAAGCATTGTGCAGCTAGTAATGGGAAGGAAACTAAATCTCTTTGGACACATCTCTAGAATGGAAAACACCAGGATGTTCAAACAAGTGGCATTTGGAATGATGGATGGCGGAGGGATCAGAGGTAGACCGAACAGAGAATGGTTGGATGACGTCAGGGACTTACGCGGGACGGACATGCGTAGGTCTGTTGGTTGCTGGCACTGAATAGGAGACGGTGAAAATCTAGTGAGGTGCATGATTGAAACCAACGGGCGATGACCCCATGGACTTAAAGAAGAAATAAGAAACAAGCAAATAGATTGGATTAGATTAGAGAAAGGTTTTGGTACACGTTACAGTCAATAGACACGACTTTAAATTAAATATGGACGTTTGGTGAGCGTTAAAGGAGCTTTACAGTGAACTTGAACAATAATCTTTTGTAGTTGTCAGCGATCGGGCTTAGGGCCGTCGACTTGCCTGATTCGCAGCATAGCGTTAACTATAGTAAAGAAGGAAAGAATCTTTGGTTTCCGTAATTGTAATTAAGTAAACAACTCAATCACAACAGCACTTGAATCGCCACATTTTCTAAACATACATCTATCAACCACATTTATAACTCAAACTGTCAACTTAGCACACGACAGACCAATGCTCCAAAATCTTTCATGCCTTCTCTACAACGCAACCACAATCGCATTATATATGCTGTTTCTCGCCAAGACAGCAGACAAGTTCATCGCCTCGCTGCTCGCGCGAGCGCTCACGTGATAAATTCCGCGCCGTTGATTAGTGCAAAAAAAATCTACGACGCACTCACAAGTTAATCACAACATGTAAACAACCCGGTGAATCATCGGCATGACGTAACTAAAACTTCTAATACATACGCGCATAAAACATGCTGAGTCATCACAGGCAAAATCACTCATAGAACTCTGTAAACGAACATATGAAAAGTGGCAGAAGATACTTAAAAACGCTGAACCCAAATTGATATTGATGGAGTGTCTGGGAAGATCAAATCAGAAAATTTGCGGGTGTTGAAAGGGTAAAATGGCCAGGGAGGTAAATTCAGAAAAATTTCCGGGGTAAACCAACTGACCTTTCCTTAAATACGGCCTTCGGATGGTAACTGACTAGGGAGGGTTAAATCAGAATAAAATGGGAGTTGGTGCCATAAACTCTTGCATTATTGAATACCGCCTTTTCTGGCAAAACATTAGTGTCTGCTCTTTCAGACTTCGCCTGCGATAGTGCCTTGATGCCGATAGTAATTGCAAGAGGCATCTGCAGCAGACAATTAGTCGCCAACGAAAAACATGCGCTTCAATCGATCGGTCAGCTTTTCCAACGGAACAAAACAATGGCAGAAAACAGAAACAACAAGTGCAACTAAAATAGCAACAAAGACCAGCAAACAACAACGACAACAAAGACAACAACGACGCTGTACACCAATCTTAATTAGACCATTAATATTATTGCTATCACTGTCGTTGCAATCATTCTATTATTAGGCCAATCATCGTTATTCTTATTACTACTGTTATTATTATTATTATCATTGGTATTATTATTATTATCATTTTATTATTATTATTACTATTATTATTATTACTACTATCATCATCAGCATCATAATTATCATCATCATCATCATCATCATTGCTATTATTATCATTATTCTTTTAACCCGAGGTACATATGATCCCTCAGGATTACAAAATCATGTGACGGCTAATCTTTACTGATGGCTGTTTCAGCTGAAAAGGTGCTGCAAAACCGACTGCATTAAAGCATTATAATAATAATAATAATAATAATAATAATAATAATAATAATAATATTATTATTATTATTATTATTATTATTATTATTATTATTATTATTATTATTATTATTATTATTATTATAAGTAACTGTTAATTAACAACTTCTAAAGCGCCTTTGTTTAATGCGACCAACCGATGGCGCATCAAACTAAGCCGTAGTCAGGTCAATACGAGAAAGTCACCAGGTGGTTTCGCATCACTTATTCGCTCGTTCCTTTGGTCGTTTCCATGGTAGCAGCGAGCTTGTGTGACCGATGAAGCGTGACTGCGTTGGTCGGCGTGTTTCTGGCGGACTGCGGCGGAGGATTTCCGGCGGAAGTGAATCCATCTCGCTTCCAGCTTCCGGTAGCGTTCGACGGGCCCTTGGGTCTCACGGCCTCAACCGGAAGTACCCTCTGGCGCGTCTTGGGTAGCTTTGCCCTGGCCTGTGTGTGCGAGTAGAACATTGCGAAGTTGCTGACGATGACTGGAACGGGGAGGGCAATCGTTAATACCCCCGTCAAGGCACAAATGGACCCGATGAACATGCCGACGTACGTCTTCGGGGTCATGTCACCGTAGCCGACCGTCGTCATGGTAACGATAGCCCACCAGAGTCCGACTGGGATCGAGGTGAAGTCGTTCGTCGGGTTGTACTGGATGCGTTCGGCATAGTAGATCAACGACGCGAAGATGACGATGCCGAGTATGAGGAAGAAGACGAGGAGACTGAGTTCGTGAGCGCTGGCCTTGAAGGTGTGGATGAGGATCTTGAGCCCCGGGGAGTGGCGCGTCAGCTTGAACAACCGCATGATTCGGATGATGCTGAAGAACTCGAGGATGTCGTTGTCGATGTCCAGCTGGTTGAGGAGGCTGTCGAGGGCGAAGGACAGCGTCGCCACTATGTCGATGATGTTGACAGACGTCCGGATGTAGACCAGCTTCTGAGGACTGACGACGAAGCGAATGAGGATCTCGAAGGCGAACCATCCGTTGCAGATGCTCTCCATGTAGAAGAAGGCCTTGTGCGGCTCTGAGGACAGGCGCTCAAGGCGCCAGCGCGGACTGTGGTCCACCTCGAAGGTCACGTTACGGAACGCCGGAACGCGGAGGTCCGGATGAGTCTTGAGGCAGAAGGACAGGATCGACACGATGACGAAGAACACCGAAACGAACGACAATATCTTAAACCAAATACAAATGAAACTGTAAAAATACATATCATCATATCATCAATACAACTGAAACTGTAAAAATACATATCATCATCGTCATCATCATCATCATCATCAAATGCATACCTTCACTCCTTGACTGTCATTTCTCCATTCTCTCGTCGGTCCGTCATTTCGTCCGTCTGTCCGTACACCAATACATCCATTCATCCATCCAACTATTCATTCATCCATCCACCCTTCCATCCATCCATCATTCCTTCGTTCTTTCCTCCCTCCCTCCTTCCATCCATCGATTCATCTGTCCTGCAATCCTTCATCCATCCAATCACCAATCCATCCGCCCTTCCACTCATTCACTCACTAACTCAACAACTCACTCACTCGCTCCCTTCCTCCCTCCCTCCCTCTCACTTCATTCACTCATTCATTCACTCATTCATTCACTCATTCATTAACTATCTAACTCATTCATTCACTAGCTCACTCACTAACTCAACCACGCACTCACTGGCTCACTCCTTTCTTCTCTCCCTCTCACTTTACTCACTCATTCAATCACCCACTCAGCAACTGCACGCATGACTGACTTACTTTGGCAGCGAGCGACGAGTTGGGTTCCTCGAAGAGCAACCAGATCCTCGGCTTAACAGTCTGCCAGCAGTTGAGCCGACCGCATCGATACTTCTCCTCCAGCCCAAACTTCTTCATGATCTCCTCATCAGTCGGGGTATCACTGTCCAGATCGAGTCGATCAAGGATCTGCAACGTCTCCCTCGTGTCACGATGGGTCGTGTACGTCATCCAGCAGCACGGCTCCACCTGGTTCGAATCCAGTCCCCAGAACTCCAGCTCCTCCTCGAACAACGGTCCGCATACGTCCGTCGGATAGTGGAGCTTCCCCGTGCGGTAGTAGTTGAGGATCTGGGCAAAGACCCCCGGGTGTCGATCGAAGAAGTATTCGTTTAGAATTGGGTCATAGTTGGCCAGGGCCTCCGTGAGACGGGACAGACGTGTAGCTGGGATTTTCTTCAAGGTCGCCTTGTAGGTCTCGTGTCGGATGCCTCCGACGTTCAAGGTGATGCGATTATCAATGTCCGTCATCATCATCATCATCATAGCTATTACTGTTATCGTCAATGGCAGCTACTGCGTCAGCAACCGCAGAACTGCTGCACTCATTAGGAGTGCCGCCGAGCGCGTGCGCAGTGCAGTCACTGAATTGAATATGGCTGTGAGTGGCGTACTGTTAATTGGCACTGCCTTCGTCTCAGTCTTTGAGGACCGTCACGCCTTTCACTGTTTGCTTTTACGGGCAACAGTCTAAGGGCGAATGGCGGGTGAAACGCTGACAAAAGACCGTGTTTTAGAGCTAAAATATGACAACGAATGTCATTATCATCATCGTAGAAGTCACCGTCGTCAATACTCTCATCATTGTTATCATTGTCATCGTTGTCGTCGTCATCATCGTCATCATCATCATCGTCATCATCATCATCATCATTGTGATTATGGCGAATAATAAAAATAATAAAATAAAAAAATAAAAATTCTACTACTACTGCCACCAACAACATCACAACCACCACTTCTACTACAACTTCTGCTACTACTACTACTACTAAAAAATTAAGTACACAATGAAAATTTTGACGCGGAATCGTCTTCCTTAGTATTCTTTTTCCTCCAGCATACCTTCACTCCTTGACTGTCATTTCTCCCTTCGAAGTCACCACCTATCCTATGCTTTCCTTTCTCTTCTTGCCTGCCGTTGCCTCCCTTGCCTTTTTTCTCTACTTTCCATTCTTGCCTTGCCTTCCCTTGCCTTGGCTTCCCTTGCCTTACCTTGCCATTGTTCCTGCCTTCCTCTGCAGCAGCAGTCTCTGACGGTGATGTCATGCGAATGGGCAATTCCATTTCTGTTGTCTGACACTAAACAGACCTTCAAAATGGCCTTTAGAATTTGTTCGACTCACAGGTGAACCCCAAGGCCTGCTCCTACCTCCTTGTCTTTATCTCTGTACCCCTAAAGCTCCATGTTTTTCTCTCTGTACCCCTAAATCTATCTCTCTGCTTCTGTATCAGCTTGCTTGCCAGTCCCTCTGGCTTCCTTGCTTACTGCCTTCATTTTTTATTCCTGTTCCATTCCGACCACACCGTGTGTCGTCTTGTCTGTTTGCCTCTGTCTGTTTGTATGTCTGTCTCTCTCCTTCTGTCAATCTGCCAGCTTGTCTCCCCCAACTAGCTCCTACCTCATTCCCTCACCTCTCATACTCTCTCGTTGTCTCTCTCGTTCCCTGTCTGTCCGTCTGTCTGCGTCTCTCTCACTCACTCTCTTTCCTAACGTTTATCTATCGTACTTTCGTTCTGTCTCTCCTTATCATCCTCTTCCTATAATTCTCCTCTTATTTTCTCGCTTCCTCGCCTTCTCTCCCCACACCTCTCCGCCTCAGTACCCCGCCCTCTTTTTATCGAATTGTGCACAGCGCTCTCTCTGACAGGTCTCAGAGGCTTAACCCTTTGAGTCCACAGTCGATTATTTCTATGAACGCACTCTTTTGGCGCCTAAATCCATCGATTATAATTATTATTTATATGGCCAACCTGTAAAAACCACATAAATGTATTGACAAAGGAGAGAGAGATACAACGACAGAACGAATGAGAGAGAACGAGAGATATACAGACAGAAACAGAGAGAGAACGAGAGACAGACCAAAAGAGTACAAGAGGTGAGGGAAGGAGGTCGGATTCAGTTGAGAGAAGGGGAGAGAATTGAGAAGAGACAAGCAGGCGGATTGACAGAAGGAGATAGAGACACACAAGAACACAGAGGTAAGCAGACAGGTAGGTGGAGGAAAAAGCGCAGAGCCTAACAGCAATGCAACATGGCTCGTTGCTTAAAATGGATGTGAACCTGAGCTAGCCAGCGAGTTAGAGAGTGATTTAGTGAGTTAGCGAGTCAGCAATCGAGTGAATAAGTAAGCGAGTGAGCGAGGAATGAAAGAGTGAGCTAAGCACGTGAGCAAGTGAGTGAGATACTGAGCAACAGACTGAGTAGCATCGATCTCTCAGTCAATCAATCAGTCGGTCAGTCAACCCGTCAGTCAGGAAGACTTTGTCGACGATAATCGAATGACTCGGATGAAAGTCATAACTATGTAATGTCGTTTGGCAGCGAATGATTCGATTTCGTTTTCATTGGAAATTGACGCTAATGATTTGATCAGTAGGTAGAAGATGGTTTACTCTCGATTGCAGCCTCAGGGGCAGGCTTTTCTTTCACGATTCCATTCAAACTGATGCTAAATCATGCGGATGAGTTGGCACATTTCCTGTGACGCGGATCTTTGGCTAAAAGGGATGGGGATGGTAGGGTGATGCCACTGTGGAGGTGTATTCCCGCGGGTGGGTTGCAGATCCTGCTGCAGGGTGCGCCTCAAAAGAACGCTTGATGCGATTATGAAACGATGAAAAGCGGTGAGACATCAAAAGATACGAGAAAAACAAGTCAAAAGAAGAGGAGAAAAGAAGAAAACGACTCACAGTCAGCTAGAAGAGTCTGAGGAGAAAAAAGAAGAAACACGAAAAGATAAGTGCTTTTTAAAGAGGCACTGTATGAATATGCAGATACATACATATATACATACATACACTGCCTGCGAAAAGAGGAAAAACTAAAAGCAGTAAAAACGATGACTGAGAACAACTACAACGATGATGAAAATGATGTTCATATTGTTGTTGTTGCTGCTGCTGCTCCTCCTCCTTCTCCTCCTCTTCCTCTTCATCTTCTTCATCCTCCTCTTCCTCCTCCTCCTCCTCCTACTACTACTTCCACTATTACTACTACTACCACCACCACCACCACCACCACTACCACTAATACTACTACCACTACTACTGCTAATAATAATAATAATAATAATAATAATAATAATAATAATAATAATAGCCCCTAACATAATTTGTTGTCCCTGAGAAATTAGCCTTACCGATGTTGTTGTTGTTGTTGATGATGATGATGATGATGATGATGATGATGATGATGCGATGATGATGATGATGATGATGATGATATAGTTATAATAACCTATTCAATACATGAGCCACATGACTCCAATAGTGCACTGTCTGACCCTGAAAAGGGGTGATGAAACGAGATCCAAGGGGCATCATATTTCGTTGAGCTGTTCTACTGACCCTCAGCCAGACAGCGATGGCTGAAAAACGTCGGCGTCGATTGCGAAATTCCCGGATGAGGCCCCAGAAAAATAGTCCCGAAAAAGAGGTCAGGTCCCCGAAGAAATATTTTCCGAACCGAGTTGCGAATGCCCTTCATGTCTGTCTGTCTGCCTGTTTGTGTGTATGTATGTATGTCTGTCTGTTTCTCTATCCGCATGCCTCTCTGTGTGTTTGTTTAACTATCCTTCTACGCTTCAGCTTCCGTGCCTTTCTGTCTTTCCACATTGCCATGACTGTGTGTATATATGTGTGTGCGAGTGTAGTTCTCACTGTTCATCTGTTTGTCTCTCATCTTCTGTACCTGTCTGTCTGTCTGTCCGTCCGTCCGTCTGTCTGTCTTCATGTTTCATGGCTCTCCCAAATACCTGTATGAAAGTCTCTTTGTACCATTCCACATTTCTCTCTCTACCCGTCTCTGTCCCACTCTGTCTGTTGATCGGTGGTCTCCATCTCCCTTACTCCCCGCAGTCATGCTTTCTCTTTATCTCTCTCGTGGCCTGGTTATCCCAGTCCCCGGGGTTCGCGGTGCGTGACGACTCGCGCAAGACTCCCCCATCACTCCCATCAAAACAACCATTGCTCTCTCCATCTGTATCCCTCATCTTCCCCCCTCCTTCCCTTTCTCCCTCTCTCCCTTCCTCCCGCTTTCCCACTATCACCTCTGCCATACCTTGGCCCTTCGATCTCTCCGTTCCCCAGCTCTACCACCTCGATCGATCTTTCCCTCCGTTTCTCCCTCTCTCCGACCTTCCTTCTCATCCTTCCCTCCCTTCTGCCTTCCCTCCGTCTCTCCATCAGCCTCCCTAGCATCGTTCCTCCTGCCTTCCTTCCTTCCTCTCTCATTTCTGTCTCCCTCCCTCACCTGTGCCCGAGTCCGTGAAGGTCGCAGTCGGTTGGTGGGACTCAGCTAACGGACTCGTCAAGCATGTCTGAGGCCGTTGTGGCTCTACGTACCTTAGGGTAAATTGCGCCGCGAGGGTTTGACATGGTAAATGGCGAGGGTTCTGCTAGACACGACAGCCGACCATAATTGGCTGTAGGGGTCGGGGAAGGGTCAGAGAAAGCTGGTGGAGAGAGAGAGAGAGGGAGAGAGAGAGAGACAGAGACAGAGACAGAGAGAGAAAGAGAGAGAGACAGAGAGAAAGAAAGAGAGAGAGAGAGAGAGAGAGAGAGAGAGAGAGAAGAGAGAGAGAGAGAGAGAGAGAGAGAGAGAGAGAGAGAGAGAGAGAGAGAGAGAGAGAGAGAGAGAGAGAGAGAGAGAGAGAGAGGCAGCTGCTTGAACAGTGCTAGAGAGAGGTTGAGTAATCTAATCTAATCCAATCTGGAAACTTTTATAGCGCCGCAATCAAAATGCATATATAATAGCGTCCACAGATATTTGTGCAAAAAGGAGCAATACATGAAGACTGGAATACATAACGAATGACGACTGCCCGATGTAGGCCAAACATGTTCTGAATTGAATTCCAGGAGGGGCATGTGCCCCCCGCCCTTTGTCCCTATGTACACATGGCATCAATCGATGATCGCTCCTAAGCAAAATCGCATTCCAAAAGCATAGTCCACTGGATAGAACCAGTCCAGATTCCCCAGGCCTCTGAAGAGAGGCTACGGAGGATAAGCAATACGAAATAGATGGAACTTTGTCCCTTCTCTCTCTGGTCTTCTGGCAACCGGCCTTAGTTCTTCACATGACATCGCAGGACAACCCCTCTGACTTGACGCAGCGCTCGTGCCCTGCGCTTAGCTTTTAAGTAGAGCTTTAGAAATTTTGAGTTTACGATTACGATTTGAAGTAGGAACAGATGAGCAGTACTTTTAGCTAATCCCGAGTGGTAGTTATGGGTATGAAGTGTTAGCGACTGACTTCATTTTATCGCCCTCGGTACATCAAGGCGTTGGGCCAGTATTCTTCCCTTCTTCCCTCGCCCCTTGTCCTCCCACCAACAGTTGGAGAATAAGGGTCGAGGGAAGAATTCTCATTTTTAGCTGAGTTCGTTAAGGGTCGCAAGTGAAGCAGAAATGTCTTAGAGATTGAGTAAAGAGCAAGAGAAGCCTTTACAGCAAGAGGACCAAAAACAAGACTCCGTTTAGGGAGCTATGTGCTCAACCCATCTCTCGTAGTTTCCGGTTTAACCGTCACTGAGTGGAAAATAAAAAGTCAAGCAAAACCGAAAAGTAGAAGAATAGGCCATACGACACCTTAATAATAATAATAATAATAATAATAAGACAATTTATATAGCGCCGTAACACGGCCGAGGCCGAAGAAAAGGGCGCTGTACATAAGTTCAGGCGACAATAGAAAATTAACTACCTCACCGTTACTCTTAGTTACCTTATATAATAAGATATATATATATATATATATAGATATATATTATCCTGTGGCATTTCACCTCATCTTATCTTACTTTATCTTATCTTACTTTCTCTAATCTAATCTAATCTTATCTTATCTCATCTCATCTCATCTTACCTTATCTTATCTTACTCTTCGTTGCATTATCTTATCGTAACTTTAAGGGTAACGAGCTACGGAGGAGCCAGTTATGGTCGTAGAAGGATCAAGGCACAAGAACGTATCCATGGGGAGGCCACTCCAACCATGTTTGTCCCCTAAACTCAAATGAGATGCCATGGCATGCGTGCTCGTGTATTCGCCCTTGGCAAAGACTGCAGGGCACAAATGGACCGGGACTGTGACTAATTCCTTCTGAGAGCTGACCAGTGATGTCATCACTGGTCAGTGTTTGGTCAGTCGGCCACCAAATGGACAACTGGCCGAGCGAAAAGCCTTTGTCTGTCGGTGGGTCGGCGGTTAAGCCGACGATGATCTAAAAATCACTTGATCGGATTTAAAAGGCTTTGCTCAGTGTTGCTCTCCGCATTTCTCTTATGTAGCCCTCGTCTACATAGCGCTACATAAATGTCCGTTTGCATTGCATTAAACTTATATTGAAGCTACATTGCATCTGCATTTACATCACAGTTACATTGTAATTCCTTTACATTTGCATCTCATTTGTTTCACAGTTATATTAAACTTACGGTATATTTACAGTACATTTTCATTACGTTTACATTACACTTGTATTGAATTTGCACTACATTTACATTGTGTTCACACTCAAGACAGCGTCAGGGAGACCAGCTTAAACACTAGCGCTATATCAAATCAAGTCCGCGAGAGCCATGTCTCGGTTTGGCCAGTTTTGGTGTCAGTTCAGGAGGTCAAGGCGGGGAGAGAGCATGGTGCTACGGTGGAAATCGTTGGTGATGGTTGTCATGAGATGGTATAGGAGCAGATGCAGGATTAGCTTGAAGAGTTTGGTTTTCAGTCCTTAGTGAAAAGCTGCAGGAGAGAGGGTGAGCAGATGAGTCTCAGATGGACAAGAGCGGTACAATGATGCACGCCTGTATAGATATTAGTAAACAGTTGTGTCATTTTAGATTTAAAAATCGATTTAGTTATGGGGCACTTCCTTTTCCTGCCTGGATTTCTCCCAGCAGGTCTTCTAAATAGCGTCACTATTGTAGTTGAGTATAAGCCAGTTATGCATCACATCGTGTGTCAAGCTGAAAAATATGGGCTAGAAAACAATTTAAAACCTAAAAATAATAATGCAAGAAAGTCCAACTGACGTTGGTTGTGAAAAAACCTCTCGGTCTTAGGGTGGCTTCGCCTCCCTGAACCCCGAAAAGGGGCTTTGCCACTAAACTCCACTGGGACTCCACCCTATACCCCCGTGTATACGCTTGCGCTCTGCGCCCGCCATGTGGCCGCCCGTACTGAAATCCTGGGTCCGCCTTTGCCAATAAATAACTCAATCAATCATCTTCAATCAACTCTTCTGCCATCCTCGATCCTGCTCCTCTGATTCCTCTTCATTCTCAGGACTGGCATTAGCCCCCCGTGGCCCTTTTCCACCATAATATGGCCGCCTCATCGCTTCATTCCCTCTCCTCTCTCCCCTTACATCCCTGCATTAAGTCTTTTTAGACCACGGTCTTCCAAGGCGCTCTATAAATCGTCTGATTATTATTATTATTATTATTATTATTATTATTATTATTATTATTATTATTATTATTATTATTATTATTATTATTATTATGATATGCTGAAGATGGTCGCAGCTTTGAATTTTTCAGTAACATCTTACTTCTGACGTTTGATATAATTCTGCGTTGTGCCTGCTCATATGAGAATGATGTGCAGGTCAAAGGGTATTATTATTATTATTATTATTATTATTATTATTATTATTATTATTATTATTATTATTATTATTATTATTATTATTATTATTATTATTCAAGTACGTCATTCATGTCAATTGACCAAAATATTAGTGTGATTTGGAGCCCATTAAGCGCTGCGCATCAGGACGAATTAGTTGATTCGTGAATTTTTTGCTTATCACTTTGAGGGGGTTTAATGGACCCGATGGACAGTAGGTTATGAACTAAATATCGATGTTTTTCTATAGCGACCGTATAACCTCGATCCTAATTTTTTGCTAATTTTTTCAATGAATTTATCGGGTGAGATCCTTCGTAATAATGAGAAGGAAATTACGCTTGTTTGGGCATATATGCAGGATGGATGACAGTAGAAAAATAAAAAGCGTGATGATGGGAATTATGGACGGAAATGGGAGACGAGGAAGACCTAATAGGGAGTGGACAGATGATATAAGGGATTGGTGTAAGCAAGACTTGCACGCCTTGATAAAAACAGCAAAAGACCGGGAACTGTGGAGACAAGTGACAATGCATGCAGTGGACACCTACGGGCTCTTGGCCCATGGATCATGATGATGATGATGATGATGATGATGATGATGATGATGATGATGATGATGATGATGATGATGATGATGATGATCCTTCACCACAGCTGCCCGTTTGAATGGGCGCCACGATATTTTATGTCCCCGTGTATGGGACTAGCCCGAGATTTAAATCTCTGAGATGTAGCCACGATCGGTATGCGAACCGGCATCCTCACGCACAAGGACTACGATTGACTGCAACCACCATTCTCGCCAATTTTAATTTAGCAAACATTTATGGCCAAGAAACCAGCGGATCTTGAAATCTGTGGCCCTCTTTGG
The DNA here is from genome assembly GCA_964023275.1 of Norana najaformis. Classification (NCBI taxonomy): domain Eukaryota; kingdom Metazoa; phylum Annelida; class Clitellata; order Crassiclitellata; family Hormogastridae; genus Norana; species Norana najaformis. The sequence continues at coordinate 10,072,419 of OZ029924.1, read as the reverse complement.
CTGAACACGTAATCGTAATCGTAATTCCGAGATTTCTACAGCGCCCAACGAAAGCCACGTCGCCGTAGAACATGCCCAATCCTAATCGCAAACTCGATATATGTAAACTCGAGATTTCTAAGTGCCCGAAGAAAGCTAAGTCGTGGGAACCAGCTGATACACAGCACTCAGTCAAAACAAAATCGATAGGCAGGAAGCGTCATATTCGGTTCCAGGTCAAGATCCGGTTGTCAGGCAGACAGACAGTCAGACAGTTGCGGTGGATAATGGTTGAAAATAGAGTGGGCAAAATAGACGACGAGAAGAGTAGGAATGAGGATAGGGTTTGTGGAAGGGGTCTTTCAGAGATTTAAATCTCGGGCTAGCACGGTCCTTACACAGGGACATTAAATGGCGTGGAGCCCATGCTCCTTCTTCTCATTCTTCCTTAATTCTTCTTCATCCTCCGTCTTATATCTCACCATTCCTCGGTGCCTTCTCCTCTTTTTCCTTCTCCTCCGCAGCCATGACAATAAAAAACAACGTCAAGGACAACAGTCCAACAACCAGACACACATTCCCCAATGTCCAATGCGCGTGCCATGTGAAATTGATATTGAAGATGGACGGCATGAGAGGCATTTCACTTCGTCCACTGGGAATCGAACTGGGATTCGAACCAGAGGTGAGCGGCAAGCGCACAGGGATCGCCCATAAATTAAGTCCGCATAAATGACCTACTTTGGACTTCTGCCTACCTCGTCCGCATATGGCACTACCAATCGCCATCCGAACCTCACCTACGATAACTGCATTCAAAGTTGCACTTAAAACTCATCTATTTAGACTGTATTATGATTAACTTAGTTCATGTTACGCGCTTTCGTGCAAGACTAGTTTTGTTTAAGCGCGCTATAAATGCTAGCTTACTTACTTACCCTCCCCATCTAACCTTGCCGATATTTGCACTCCAACAGAGTGCTAAAGCCTATTGACTGTTGAGCTTGCAGGGCTAACTATGCTACGGAGAGGGGTACTTCGATACTGCCACGTCCAACAAAGAAATCAGATCCAATGCAGTCTAGATAGTCTGCTTTCTCAATGAAGTTGGTGTTTAAGGGACAAGCTGTTCTGAAATAATTGTAGGCCATGTAGGCTCATGCATCCCTCTCTGTCTGTCTGTCTGTCTGTCTGTCTGTCGACGTTCGCATTGGGCATAACCCTCTTCCCTTGCCCACATCCCCGCCCTTCCCCTCTTTGCGGACGACCCGCATAACACTCTGCCACCTTGACTACAGATAATACTGAATTGGTTCTTGAGCGCTTACCTGTTGCAGCTTCGAGAGACCTGGACTTAGCGAAGACACCTCTTCTGACTGCAGAAACCGTTTTCCTAAGCGCATATTCAACAGGTTTGTCCTCTAAGAGATTGAGGAGTTTCGATGCATGTCCTTCGATCTCTGCATTTAACGGATAGGTTACTGTGTAACCTGCCTATAGACTGAAGAGTTTCGATGCATGTCCTTCGATCTCTGCATTTAACGGATAGGTTACTGTGTAATCTGCCGGTAGAATGTTTGTAGGTGTCAGCTTTACTGCAGGGCAGAGTTTACATCGGTATGTTGCATGGAGCACAGTGACACTGCCGCCGTGGCGCCGTCATCTGCAGTACCAACACCAGCAGCAGCAACAGCAGCGAATATCCTGCGAGCATGACTGCGTCTCCCCCAACTCTTCCTCCATCGCTTCCACCTTCTCTTGCTCCTGCTTCTGTTCCTCTTCCTCCTGCTCCTCTTTGTCGTCGTTGAAAGAACTGTATGTGTTTTACTCTGTCTCCACCTCCGCCACTTTTTCATTCTCCTCTTCTTCTCCTCGTCTTCTTCATCCTCATTCTCCTCCTCTTGTTTCTTCTGCTTCTGCTCCTCCTTCTCCTCTTCCTCCCCTCCACTTTATCTTACTCTTTCTTCTGGTATGTCTGTCTGTCTGCCTGCATCCTTCTCTTTCTTCTTCTTCCTCCTCCTCCTCCTGTTTTTGCTCCAACTCTTACTCTTCTTCCTTCTCCTCTAACTCATTATTTTCCTTCTCCTTCTGTATCAATTCTTCTTCTCTTCCTCTTTCTCTTTCTCCTCTTCTACTTCTCGCCATACTCTTCCTTCTCTTTTGGTCCCTGTTCTATCCTCTTATTACTCCTTCTCATCTTCCTCCTCTTCCTTGTCCTCCTCCGCCTCCTCCTGCTCAGCATCCACCTCCTCCCCTTGGTCGATGTAGACCCGAGCCATAGATCGCGACCGATGAACGGACCGGCGCAGTGTAGGACCAAGGACCGGACCGGACCGGAATGACCATGGCAGACAGACAGACAGACAGACAGACAGACAGACAGACAGACAGACAGACAGACAGACAGACAGACAGACAGACAGACAGACAGACAGCATGGCCTCCGTGGAATTGCTACTCTCAAACGCACATTCTGATGATGTATTTATGAGTTGCCGAGGATGCTGCTGGTGCAGCCATTGATTAGAACATCCTTCTCTGGTGCGTCAATGGCGGCTGCTGCATCTGCTGATGTAGTGAGTGGACAGGTGCTAATGGACGTTTGGTTTTTCGTCTCCGATGACGAAACACCAACCAGCACGAGCTAGGCTCCCCATTCCCCTCCTCCTTCTCCTCCTCCCTTCTCCTTTTCCTCCTCCTCCTCCCCTTCTCCTCCTCCTCCCCTTCTCCTTCTCCTCTTCTCCTTCTCCTCCTTCTCGTCCTCCTCCTCCTCGTCGTCGTCCTCCTCCTTCCCTCCTCCCTTTTTCGCCATTTGGGCAATTCGTTTTCGTTTGTATTCTCGTCCTGTTCCCATTTATAGTCTATTTGTCCGTCTGTCTGTTCATCTGACCTATATCTGTTAGTATGCATTTGTCTGTTTGTCAGTCTGATTGTCTTTCTGTCTGTTTTATGCCTCTTTTATTTTTCTCTCTTTGGCTGTCATTCTGGCCCTCTGGCTGTCTTCTGTTTATCTGACTTTCTGAGTCTCTTTCCTTCTTTCTTTCTGTCAGGCTGTCGCTCTGTTCCTGCTATTGGTTTATATACTCACCCACTCTTTTCTCCTTCTCTCTCTTTTCTGTGTCTTCGTCCGCCAATGTGTCTCTGTATATCAGTCAGTCAGTCAGTCAGTCAGTCAGTCAGTCAGTCAGTCAGTCAGTCAGTCAGTCAGTCAGTCAGTCAGTCAGTCAGTCAGTCAGTCAGTCAGTCAGTCAGTCAGTCAGTCAGTCAGTCAGTCAGTCAGTCAGTCAGTCAGTCAGTCAGTCAGTCAGTCAGTCAGTCAGTCAGTCAGTCAGTCAGTCAGTCAGTCAGTCAGTCAGTCAGTCAGTCAGTCAGTCAGTCAGTCAGTCAGTCAGTCAGTCAGTCAGTCAGTCAGTCAGTCAGTCAGTCAGTCAGTCAGTCAGTCAGTCAGTCAGTCAGTCAGTCAGTCAGTCAGTCAGTCAGTCAGTCAGTCAGTCAGTCAGTCAGTCAGTCAGTCAGTCAGTCAGTCAGTCAGTCAGTCAGTCAGTCAGTCAGTCAGTCAGTCAGTCAGTCAGTCAGTCAGTCAATTAATGACTAAGTTAGGCAGTAAATCAGTCAAGAAGTGAGTCAATCAGTCTTTCGATAAGTCTGCCTGTCTAACCTGCGCTTCTGCATTGTACTAAAAGGCGCTACGTAAATACTACATAGATATCCAGATACACACATACATGTCTCACTGCCTGCCTGCCTTTCAGTGTGTCTGTCTCCTTGTTTTCCATTTCCTCTTGATTTGTTTTCTTCCAAATGCAGAGCCATGGAAGAAACACCGAAATAATCTCCTGCAGCGGAATTCTCTTTCATCTCTTACCGGAAGTGGTTCCTGGCTCTGGATAATTACCGGAAACGCTGGTGGACTCCCAGGTCGGTCGGGTGTCATATCCCCGCAGAACATAAAGACCTAGATATAGAGGGCGTGCAACAGTCTCGTGGTTGGGGTCCTGGACTGTAAGTCCAAATGCCGGGGGTTCAAACCCTGCCATGGCAGAAAGTTCGAGCTTTCAGCTCCACTTGCAACCGCTGATGAACTCAGCTATAATGAGTACACCGACTGCACATTGTCAGTAGGAAGACCAGGCGGCGAGGGAGAGTGTTGACCACCCGCCTTCATACGCCGGGGCTAAGCAAAATGAAGTCGCTAAAGCTTCATAAGCATTGCTACCTCTCTGGGCTAGTGTAAGGAGCTGCTCTTCGTCTTCATCTTCTAGCTCCACCACTCAACTAAATGATAACAGTTAGGACACCAGACCGTACAGTAACTCGCTAGGTGGCTCACAGATCTAGCGAGTCGGAGGCCCAACTAGATACTCAAAAGGCGCTATAGAAATAATTAGATACAAGATACGTACATGTATGGACACAATTCATACACATGTAGGCCTATGTATATGTATTTGAATATACGCACATATAGGCTGGTGGATGGTGTTTCGGACTGGACCGGAGAGAGAGAGAGAGAGAGAGAGAGAGAGAGAGAGAGAGAGAGAGAGAGAGAGAGAGAGAGAGAGAGAGAGAGAGAGAGAGAGAGAGAGAGAGAGAGAGAGAGAGAGAGAGAGAGAGAGAGAGAGAGAGAAGAGAGAGAGAGAGGAGAGAGAGAGAGAGAGAGAGAGAGAGAGAGAGAAGAGAGAGAGAGAGAGAGAGAGAGAGAGAGAGAGAGAGAGAGAGAGAGAGAGAGAGAGAAGAGAGAGAGAGAGAGAGAGAGAGAGAGAGAGAAAGGGAAGAGGAAGAATCAGGATAAGATTTTTGGAAGAGCAGTGTTTTCAGTTTTGAGTGAAAGACCAGCGCAGAAATTGCAAGAGGTGGTGTTGGCGAGTTCACCTATGATGGGTCAGATAATTGTCGTAATTCTGGCGGGAGTTTATTCCAGAGGGGCGGGGCAGTTATGGCTAGGAAGCGGTTTCCAAATTCTAAGAATGAGGCGACGGGAAGGCGAAGAAGTGTTAGGACAGAAGAGGATCGGGTTGAACAGATTGGTTGGATTGCAAATAACTGACAAAAACAGGAGGGCTGGGAAGACAGAATTGTGTTATAGGTAAGGTTGAATCCCCAACTGTTTGTTAGGTCACAGAAGAAGCGGGCTAACTGAATAAACCAGTGAAGACCACAATGTCGCAAGCCAGTTTATTGACTAATTGCTTTGGATTATCCGAAATACTCTCCACAAGAGGAGGGAACAGAAGACGATACGACGAACTGAAAAGGCTATAGACGAGCCAATTATTAAATACATCAAAATCGTTAACACACTGACTTGGGATTCATATGAAACACTGTCGTCTGTAACAAACTACGATTGTAACAAACTATGTAACAAACTACGATTAGAGTTCGTAGAAGGTCGTAATAAATTTACATTAACAGTTCAGGACGCTGACTATGTACAATTTTTACATTTGCAAATGACAAAACATTCTGGTCCAGTAATTAGAGTAATGTTAAGTCAAGTCTGGCATGCAAGGTAAGCTTTGCCGCATGTCTTTTCAACTGCTGCCTCAGAGGAGTGGTCCTGGGATTGAAGTGTATTCTGACTGAAGTACACACACGGCAACAGCATGTGAGGCCTCCTAAAAGGCGCTAAATAATGACCCAGATGCATGCATACATACAAAGGCATTCCAACAACCTATGATCTACACTGAACTGTAGGCCTACTTAAATACAGTGATGGGCACTAACGACTTTAAAAGTAATTTAACTATAAGTGTTTTAACTACTTCTGAAGTAGTTTAACTAGTAGTAACTAGTTTTAGAAAAAGCATATGACTACTTTTGTTACTACTCTGCAACTAATTTTGTTCATGCCATAAGATGGGAATGAAGATGAAGAAATCAACTAAACACTTTAAAATTATTAATTTACAATCAGACAACTAAATTAACCCTAGGATGAACTATTAAACTATACAAGATCATTTTATTAGTTTACAATCAAACGACTATTTTGTAACTGGAACTGTACCATAACAAGAAGCATTGCCAACTGTGACTGAAAAGACAAGTTGGCAAGTCTACGCAAAAAAGTCTGTCTGAAGGAGTAGTCAGAAAAAGTAGTTAACTATAAATTCAGATTTTGTAGTTTAACTACTAGTTACAACTACTTTCCTGAAAAGTATTTAATTACTGGTTGACTACCTAAGAAGTAGTGCAACTACAAATTGTTAACTACAGTAGTTAACTATTAACGTCACTGCTGAAATTTGATTACCTAAATACTTTCCTTGACCTATGAGATTCTGACTGAGCTAAGACAGCTATGATTTTTTTATTGCAGCTATGATTTTTTATTGTGGTTTTGCCTGAAGTGAACTTCATTGCTTGGTGCCTTGTGCATTTGATAATGGCACTATAGAAGTCATTAGATCTGAGTAGTTTATCAATTATCATTAAGTACTGAAGCCAATTTCCTATGCATACTGCCAGCATTTAAGCATGAAATGTATGAAAAGTTGAAAAGACCCTACAAACTTAGATCCTGCCTAGAAATCAAACAGATCAACACAAACTCAACAATACTTGTCATAGAGATAGCCTTCTATGTCGACTACTAGCAGCACTTGCCTCATGACTAAAGACAGCACTCGCCTTGAACTACAGGCAGCACCTGCCTGTTAACAGGGACAAGTTCTGACTAAGCAATTAAGTGAAGCAGCTTTGTGTGAAACAGAGAAATTTATACACTTTACATTACATCACCTTCCCTCATAAAACAGGAAACCAAGGCTCAAAAGCCAAAAATGTTGGACAGGTTTTTATAAAAGAAATTAAAACACTTGTAAAGGAGGGGATAAGTTTGTGAAAATTATTACACCAACATGAAATTTTTCTGATTATTTAACTCAAAGTTTACACACAAATTCCAGAAATACAGAACAGTTATCAAACTTGTCAACAAAACTACATGTACAACTTCCATCCTAGTAACACAAATTTGGTGTTGTATTTCGTAAAACACGATCAGTGGCTCACTCTTTACAAAGCCTCATTTGAAGCAGTCCTGCTGGGGTTGAAGGATACTTCAGTTGCAGCATAAACACAACAACAAAACTTCAGATTCACATTTCTATATGACTTTGGGTGTTGACCAATTTTAGTAGTAGTAGTGGTGGTGGCGGTCACAGTCATAGTAGTAGAGATAACAATAATAATAATAATGATAATAAGCTTTGCCAAACCCAGATGAATTCTAGATGTTCCAGAATTTTTTCACCCTATGGACAATTTTTCAATTCATGAGGGATAATGCCTTGGGTAAAACAATAAAAACAAAATAATAATAATAATAATTACACCAATAATAATAATAATAACAATAACAACAATAATATTAACAGCAATCCAAAAGCTGGACAATCTTTTCTTGTAGGTTCCATTGCTTCATAATGGATTGATTGCACGCACCAGTATTCAAATCCAGTCCCAGAGTGCGAAAGCCAACACATTAGCAATCTGCAAATTTACTACCCACAAGAATATTAAACAAAACTGGGATGTTCCTGGAAAGATCCGGGAAACTGAAGATCTTTGGTACATGTTTTGAAACATGACTAGAAAATGCAGCATGACCTCTGCCTTGAGAGGTCATGAGTGGTGCCCTAAAAGGACAGACCACAGACATAAACCTAAAGTAGAATATCAATCTGTAATCATATGACTAGCTATACAATTGGTTTTCTTGAGAACAGTCCAGGTCTGTACATATATACACACTCACGCACCCAACTCCCAACTACAGTAATTGTAATTATTACAATGCTATGCAAACAAACATTCATATAGAGTCTTTGTACATAAGTGAATAAATTATAAATATATTATACAAATTAATTAATATAAATATTATTATTAAATAAATTTTTATATATTAATATTAATATATATATATACATATATATATATTAATATTAATAATGATATATATATATATATATCTGACAGTAAAACTTCTCTAGCTGAAATCTTTCAAAAACCAGACACTTAGGTGTCTGTTCACATAAGTTATATATTTAATATAAATTAGTTTAAATAATATATATTAAAATAATATATAACACAAGCACATGACAGATATATATGCAAACATAAGACTTCCTCAGTTGAAGACTGTAAATGTAATCAACAGTCTTGTTGCCAAATGTTGCCTCAGATTCAAATTTACATAATAAGTAAGTGCTGTGCTTAAGTCCTTTAAAGTACTTGAAAATAGTTGCTGGAGTTGTTCTTAAACTTACTACTTTACGAGCTAACAAGTAAACACTGCAACAGTTATGGCAGCCATTTTTATTGCAGTCATATGATCAACTTGAAATTTACTTTAGTTATCTAAGTAATTTAATTAAACTAAGTAACTCAGTATTCTAAAAGAATTTTCTCGGAGCAAACTTATAATTTATTTTATATAAGTTGCTGCCACAAGAAATTTTTGCGGTACTTCAAAAATTTATTTAATTAATAATTTAATAAGTAGTACAACAAAATTTGAAATTCCCTTCGTATAACAAGCTGGTACCACAAAATAAATTAACACCACAAAACCTGAAATTCACTGCACATAAATTAGTGATCAAAAAGCATTTCCCCACAAAAAAATCCAAAACAAAGAAGTTATCTAGAAAAATCTGTAGTCATAATTTGGTCAGCGCCAAAAACAAACCAAAAACTATCGTCAGTTCATGCTCAGAAATTCAAAGATACACAGAACAACCCATCAGGTCTAAAAAACTTGTGACACAACCATTTGTAGTATCATTTGTGCAGGTTTCTCTTAGAAAAATGTTAAGAACTTGGCCAAATCACTGCACCGCTATTCAAACACAAACCTGCGTACAGATTCAGATATTTATACATCACCAGTTAATGTCACACCAACCGATCAGTCAGTTAGGGTGATGTGGTGCCCCGAGCTGGGCAAAAGACAGTGATGAAGGGCCAGGCCCTCAGTGGCCGGAGGGTGAATTGCCTCTGGCAACCAAATCTACGCTGAAGGAGCAGGCTGTTGATGACACACTGATGACGAAGCTACCGTGTGGTGCCACGGCTGAGACTGCACCACAAAGTGAGATGAAAACGACGGTGCACAAGAAATGAATCCCACCACTGCTGTGCCTCTGTTCGAAACATCCAAAACCTGTTAGAAACACCCAGTGGCTGTACAGTCATAAATGTGATCATAATTTAACTGTACTTGGTGAACGTGCTTTTTTGGTTGATGGACTTACACTTTGAAACTCTCTTCCTGCATCTATCTGTTCTCCTCAGACCCGTAAGTCATTTATGTTGCCTTATCCCCCCAGACACTACCTCTCTGTTTCAGCAGACCGATTGTCTGGATGTTGACCTGAATGTGGCGTGATTTTGGTGCACCATCGGCTGATACCTGATAAGGCATAATTGACATAGCATGTTAACAAAAACATTACTTACTTGCCTTGTGTATTAGACACAAGTGCTACGGAAGTTTCTTATTACAATTACAATCTAAGGATTTCTTCAGTACCCAAAAAAGCTAAGCCATGAGAACCAGCTCATTCAAAGACAAAATCAGTGAGGCAGATTTGGTTTAAATTCCTGATCCAACTGTCAGGCAGGTAGAAAGGCAGATGGCTATGGTGGATGGGGTTTGGAACTGAAGTGACAAGGAAGATACAGAGAAGACAAGGAATTAGGATACGCAAAGATAACCGCATTTCCTTGGCCTTTCTATGCCGCTTTTTGGTAAGTAAGCACAGAAGCATTTGTTCATACACCATAATATGTCCCCTGGCTGAACGAGGAATCACAGGCATAAAGTGTTTAAATCATTCTGTTAAACCATGGTTCTGGGTTGTGAGGTGAGAAGCACCTGAGGGAGTTTCCTTTAAAAAGGCACTATACAAATTTGTATTACAATTACAATTACTGGTTTGGTTAACTTATTCATCAAGAGGACGCTGGTTGCCGTACCAGCAATGACTATATTTCGGAGACCTGTATTATCAAATACTGTATTTTGCTACAGTAAGTTTCTGAAAAATGTCGACTTGCATAAAAATTTGTTGTCTGAAGAAATTTTAAGCAACCGTTTTGAACATGTATGTTAATTCTCATCTCCATTTAAAATCATGTATTCTTGTGAGAGATTCCAACTTCATGCAAGCTTTGTTGACATATAGATATATATGCTGACATATAAAGTATATGCCAAAAGTCAAAGGGGAAACTTACAGACGTCTCTTTTCAAGAATGCGTCTGTGCTAGTTTCATTACCCTACGTTACAGTTTACATAACTCTAAGTGTAGCTTTTTGACATTCTAACCTGTCTAGATGACCGTTTCTGGTTTTGCAGCCAACTTTGCTTCTTCAAAGCACATCTCAGCCAACTCCACTTCCTGTAAAATAATTTTGAAAAAGAAACATTTTACTGACTCAACCTGTCTGTACGTTTAACAGTTATTTGTCTTTAGAACCAGTATGCATTGTAAGCACCTCATTTACCCCTAACTTCATTTTTCATCCCTGAGGAATCATGCAAACCTTGGGTTTGAAAAAGAACAAAAGGAATAATATAATAATAATAATTATTAATAATAATAATAATAATAATAATAACAACAACAACGACACTAATATTAATATATAAAATTTTTTAAAGTAAAAGACAATTAAAAAAATGATAATAGGCCAACCCATTGATGGCCTCTAAAAAAGCCAAGGATTCTAGATTCTGAATAATCTTCTAATCTAATCTAATGTGATTATATCATCATTATAATAATGTACAAGACACGAATCAACAGTCGCTTCAAGTGAAACCATAGTCAAATACTGAAATTTGTTGGAGAAGCCCGGTTGAAAACCGATGACTCCCTTACTGCATTCATCTCCTGCGTTAACTTCTCCATCTGTTCCTGGTGCTGCTTCTGCAGCTGCTCCAGCTGTCGCTGCTGTATCACTGCCTGGCGCTTGCGTTCATCGATGAACTTCTTTGTGTTGTTCTCATTCAGTTCTCGTATCCGCCTACAAGTGCAGAGCGAAATGGTCTCTTATAAGATCAGATGGTACATGATTAGGTCAGGTAAAACATTATGAGGTCAGGTAATTATAATCCATTATAAAGTCAGGCAATACATTATTAGGTCAGGTAATCCATAATCAGATCAGGAATACATAATGAGGTCATGCAATCCAAAATCAAGTCAGGTAATCAATAATCTGGTCAGGTAATCCATAATGAGGTCAGTGATACATTACCTGGTAAGGTAATACATTATGAGGTCAGGTAATACACTGCAACCTAGTTTGCTATGGACACTAGTGATGCAGAAATCTTGAAATTTCTTTCTTTCCAGTTTATTTAGATTGAATTTTAGTTTATTTAGATTGAATTCTACTCTACTTAGTTTGAATTTAAGTTTATTTGGACCAAATTTTAGTTTATTTAGATTGCGCGAGGCAACAAAGAATGTACCTGTCTCGTTCTGCTTTGTTTTTGATGGTTTTATCACAGGTGACAGACTTGACAGACTCCATCGACTGTTTCGCCTGACGACCCTTCAGTTCCTTGTTTTCTCTGCACATCAATATTTAAAAGCAATGAAAATCGAGAAAATAAATTCTAAAAAACAAATGACAGATAGATAAGACAGAGAATGAAGATTCTGCCTAAGAAAAACAAAGCAAAAATGGACAACTCACTGTGTTATCTGAACATCATTTGCTTAAAGATGCACTTTTTCTTTCTTAACGAACTTTACTGCTACTTCGGCCAAAGTAGGCAGCACTTTGTGAACTACCTGAAAGGTTTTTTATTAAGTGTATAGACAGTCAACTTACTAAATACAAGAATGAGGATTTAGTTATTGACTGGCTGACTTATTGATTGATTGACTCATTCATTCAGTGAGTAAGTGACTGATTCATTGCCTGATTGATCACAGAAAAAACCAACAGCTATATGAGCAATCACAGTGTGAACGAATGAGTGTACAGCATCTGAAACACCGAACTGTTCTTGTCGGAGTTTGAGGTCTTTCAGCTGAAGGCTCTGTGACTCCTCCATGAGCTTCTTGAGCAACTCGCTCTGCTGAAGCACGTGAGTCTTGAGCAATTCGTGCTCCTCCGTCATCTGACCAAACACCATCGCTGACCACTCCTTCGTCTGGTCGCCCACCAGCTCACGAACCTACGACCATCCAAAACTTCAGCTTAAAACTAAGAATTCTTTCATGAAGTTACTCCATCCAAGGCATTTTACAGAATTTATTGATACACAAATCTCATAAATTAAAAATACGCTTAACTGGAAAACAAGAATGTCAACTTATCAAATGTGTGGCATTGTCATCTATTCAGTATAATGCTCCATTTGTAATCCAAGCGTACGGATTACCAGGACCTTGTGGGTTTGAAGCATGTTGACCCTGGACAAGTTGTTCATGCAAATATGCATCTGTCACCAAGCAGAACTCGGTAACAGCATCAGCTGTGGGAAGTAAACGGCAAGTCCTGCAATGCACTGACTCCATGCCCAGGACCTTGGGATTCATACACTTCCAGTTTAAGAGCTCTCATCTATTGGTAATCTAATCTAATCTAAATTTTTTCAAACCTGAATTAATCCCATCTAATACATCTAGTACAAGTTTTGCCTGAAACAAGTCTCCTAATCTAACATACCAGATAACCTAACCTAATCTGAGTACAGCCGGACCTGACCTAATTAAATCTTAATTGAGTCTGATCTCATTTCATCCAACCTAATCTAATCTAAGGAGTTGTAACAGTCATTTCGTTGCTAGAACCAATTGAATCAGGTTGGATCAAACTGACATTTGCCAATAAACGTGTGATAAGCATATTATCATTTTCAAGATTATTATTACTAATAATAATAATAACTAAAGCTCGGTTAAAAAGCAAATGACCTCTGACCTTAACCTTATGTCCGCTGACGAGCGACTGAACCTTGTCTTCAGTTTCACATTTTACGTCATTGCAGTTCTTTTCTCTGAAATCCAGAATATAGCACAGCACAACTGAATATAGCATAGCATAGTACACCTGAATATAGCATAGCATGGCATAGCTGAACACAGCATAGCTAGTAACACAACAGAATATTGCATGGGACAGATGGCTGAAGCATCTAGTCCAACCTTGCCACCTCAAGGTGCCTTAAAACTGCACAGAAACTGAGTTGAGTGAACTTTCTTTCCGATGATGGTACAACCAAATCTGTTCCAGTGCTGCATAAAGTGAGGTTTACACTGCACACATTCTTCCAGAACCTTGAAGAAAGGTGTACAGGGTAATATGAAGGGTAACCTTTCTTTCAGAATCTAGAAGAAATGGTAGAGTGAAAACTTACTTAATACCATCTACAATCCATTTGACTGTAAAGATTTTTAAAAAAATAAAGATTGCTCTTTAGAGTGTACCCTTTCTTCGTAATGATGCTACAACAAATCTGTATTACTGATGCACGCTATACATTGAGTTTTCCCTGTACCCAATCTACTGAGTGCTCCAGTGAATCTGCCTGGCAGCAGACTGGGTCTGTAACCCAAGGACTGCATCTACCAGCCGGCTGAGCAGACTACAAGTAACAGCCTTAGTCAAGATATTCGTGCATGCTTTTCTAGCACCTGTGATTCACACTTACTGACCCTGTGCACCTAATAAGTGCAATAAATAAAACAAATAAACAAATAAAGAAAACCTAAAATAAATACATGAATAAACAAATAAAATAAACCTTTATTGGGTTTTCCCTCTCCCTATGTTGCTACTGTTATAAAGGGTTCTAGCCTCCCCTGAGAAGGTTACTGTATAGAGAACCTGAGCAAGTCTTTCGCTCACAATTACTCAATGCCATCGACTGATGCTTAGTTCTTAGATAGGAGTGCTTAATAAATACAGAAATAATAATAATAATAATAAATAACTTCTGATTTCCCTGACCTATCATATTTCTACCATGCTTTTCCAATGAATTACGATTTCTGACTATGATTTCACTTGAAGTAACCACTGATTGATGCCTTGTGCATTATGATAACGGAGCTATAGAAGTCAGTAGATTATATTAGATCAATCAGTCATCTGGAATAAGTTGCCTAGCAAACTGCGACATAAGCTCCTTGGTCTTTCTCTGTCTCTTTTCCATAAGCACATGAAAACTATTTTATTCAATTGTGGTTTTGTGTCGTCAGATTGGGAGCGCCTCTAATAAGTTTATCTTGTAGTGGCGCTAAGTAAACATGCAATTACGATTACCATTACAGTTAAGTGAGTTTTCAAATGTACCCTTTTTTCTTGATGGCACGTTCGAGCGACTTTTCATGCTGGACTTTCTCGCGATCATGTCCGGCAACCATCTTGTCGAAGATCATGCAGTGCTGCCTCTGCAATGTCGCTCGGTCTTTGACGTGGCGCTTCTTGACCGTGTCCAGCTCCTTCTGCTGCTTCTTCACCAGTTTGATGAACTGTTTGTCAACACGCAGGACCTCTACAGTCACAGGGTCGAATCCAAGTTCCTCTGCCACACAGATAAATATGTAAAGTAAGGAAAGGTAATGAAAGGCAAGGAAAGGAAATGCAAGGTAACAAGGTAACATTGCAAGGAAAGGTAAGCGCTCCAGTGTTGTACAAATAATTAGATTAATGAGTAACTATGGTAAGGTAAAGGATATTATTGATATTACTGATATTCCTGACAAAGTAAGGCACGATAAAGTAAGGTAAGATATGAAAAGGTAAAATTGCATATCATCAAAATAGTGCTATACAAGTCTTTAATGAAAACTAATTTAACTTTCAGATTGACCTATTGGCAATTGAACTTCTTCAATCGTCTAACTTAAATCCAATCATCTATGACCCAAAACCAACTTCAGCAGCATTTTCAGCTTATCGTAAGGAACATCTTTTTAGAACTACACAAATTTAACCCACCTCAGCCCTCTGGAATCCAGCCCACTCAGGCCCACTCTAACCTAATCCAACCAAACAACCCAGGGCCACTCCACTGCAATCCATCTCTGCCCCAATGCAACCAAACCAACCCAGGGCCAATCCACTGCAATCCATCTCTGCCTGAATACAACCAAACCAACCCAGGGCCAATCCACTGCAATCCATCTCTGCCCCAATACAGCCAAACCCAATTCCAAAGGGACATCAGTAGATCAGAAGCTGTTGCATGGTTGCACCTTTCTTTTTGTCAGCAGCAACCACATTTTGCAGCGTAGACGACATGGAATTTGATCGCTGTGCCACCAGTGGAGCAGCAGCAATGGCGATCCTTCCATTTGAAGGACCTGTCTCCACGACAGCTGCTTTCTTCGATGTGCTCGGGATGTCGCTAATGTCATTCTCATCAATCCCCATTTCCTGCATCTGCTTAGCTCGTTTCTCTTCCTTCGACATGAACTGGATTGGCGCCGAAAGTGCATCCACAAAGTCTGAAAACAACAAGTAAATAAGTAAGTAATTTTTATTAATGCGAGATAAATGCCCACACCTTACAAACAACAATGCATACAAAACAGCAAAACAAGGAAGATACAAAGACGGTAAAAGCAACAACCAAATACAGCGGCTTAAAAATCAAACTTTAACAATGCACACTCCTCTGGTTCATCCAGTCATAGCAGATAACTTTGCTAGTGCAGATTCAGCTGATTTAGCTAAGAATTCTTACACCACAAGGCCACAGAGGACTTCTTTGTAGACACAAGTGTGCATCAAATGACCTAATTACCCAATCTTACCAGAACTTAACCTACCTGCCTTGACCCTGACCTTACCTTAACCTACCTGCCCTGACCTTACTTAAACCTTCCTTAACCTAAACATAACTTCATCTTACCTCATCTGGCCTTAACCTACCTGTCCTAACATCACCTAATGTCGCCTTACCTTACCATAAACTATATGACCTGCCAAGACCTCACCTTACCTTTCCCTGACCTTACCTAATTATACCACACTTGACTGTATCCTAGCTCATATGACCTTACCTTACCTTATCCTACCTGAAGTGCCCTTATCTTCTTTAACCAATCAAAAAATCTTATTCAGCAAAAACATTGCTAAGTCGAATTCTTTACTTACCTCCAAAGCCTTCTGGGACATAAGTCTTGAGAATAATCCGACAAAATACGGTTGGCAGTGACAGCGGAAAGTTGCCTTCAGTGCGTAGGGAAATATGACGATAACCTAAGGATGGAAATTTACAAAATTTCAAAGTAAGTGAAAGCGAAAAAATGTTCTCAGTGAACATGGAAATATGATTACAAGTGCTTTAATAAATAAATAAATAAAATGACAACCTACAGATGAGTATTTTCAAAATTTCAAAGTATAGTGAAAATTGCTGGTGGAAATTTACCAAACATCGAACATAAATAAAAGTAAGCAAGAAATACTTCACATTCATTCAGTTGAGGTTGAACTCTTTACTCAGCTACAACATTATTTAGGGTAGTGAGGACTGCCTTCAAGAGGTTCTTACAAGGTCCTCACAACATAACTATTAATAGTCATAGCAGTACTAGTATTTGCTTTGATTGTTATTATTATGATAATAATTATAATTTATTTTTATTATTACTTACTTCTCTACCCAAGGCAAATGATTCCTCAGGATTTCATTATTATTATTATTATTATTATTAGTAGTAGTAGTAGTAGTAGTAGTAGGAGTAGTAGTATTATAATTAATTTATTTTGTTAATGTCATTAATTTATTATTGCTGTGATAAAGTCCTGGAAAAGCATATGGAATTTCTTAGATGGAAAACCACCAAAATTCTCTAAGAACTGATAGCAGCTCATGGGTTGCACTGTTAGTCTGTAAGTAATATTATTTTTATTATTATTATTATTATTACTATTACTATTACTATCAACTAGTTTCAAGAAAATGACCAACATACCAGCTTGTAGTCCATCAAGAGGAAGTATCCTTTGGCCAATCAATCTCCCAGTTTCCTCATAGACAGCGATTCTTAACACGGCAAGGTCAGGCAACACAACCTACAAAGCAAAGGAACAACAGTCACAAATATTTCACAGAATCTCCTAACAATCTCCTACGACCTCACTAACACTTCATCCCTTGCAATTTTTGCGCATGTCTTTCACTCAAAACTGAAAACACTTCTCATCCATAGATCCTGTCTCGATTCTTCCTCTTCCCCTTATTTCTCTTTCCGCTCCATTTCCAAACACCATACACCATCTGACTGTCTCTCTGGGTTACTCTTGGATCTTGACCTGGAACTGAACCCTTCCTGTCTATCGATTTTGTTATGACTGAGCGCCTCTGAATAAGCTAGTTCCCATGACTTAGCTTTCGTTTGGAGCTGTAGAAATCTCATGTTTTCAGTTACAATTCTATTGTTAAGTGATTGACTAACTTTTCTAAAGACAAACGACTCCTCATTGTAGACTGGGTTCAATCCGTTGTTTGGAACCGTTCTCGTGCGGAACTCCTTTCGGATCGTGTCTGTCGGAAGGCCATACATGTCCACCTCAACATATGTTCCAACTCTCCTATCCGACAAGAACTGACCAGATATGACCTGGAAAAAGAAAGCAATACAATGCGTTCTTATATGGTATACATACATAACAGATACATTAAATTTTAATATAGTAAGACATACAATATAATACAGTACACATAACACATACAATACAATGCAATATAGTATGATACAGTGTACTTTACCTTTAATTCTTACCTTTATTTTCAAAGACTTCTGCACATGTCTGTGGC
Organism: Norana najaformis; assembly: GCA_964023275.1. Lineage (NCBI taxonomy): Eukaryota > Metazoa > Annelida > Clitellata > Crassiclitellata > Hormogastridae > Norana > Norana najaformis. Next base: position 10,054,627 of record OZ029924.1, on the reverse strand, counting down.
CATATCGGTTGTTGGCTGTCTTCATGTTATTTTGAAGGATTATACTGTCTAAAAGTGAAATTTGCTTGATAATTCTGACAGTCTGGACTGTTACTGTTGCTGAGTCTGCATATCGGACTTCTTTCGTTTTCAACAAAGATTTACTGCATTTCGGTCGGTTTTTGCTGCATGTTGTTGTGACCTTCTGTGAATGGAATGGCCCATCTAAAGAGGGAGGACAGGATTCCAGCTGGACAGTCAAGCCTCAGATCTACAGACCTATAGTATGTATGCCAACCATCTACTCCGGAAGATCGTGAATTCAATGAAGGAAGGGGCAGAGTCTTTGCAGTGGCAGGCAGTGACTGTCAACTACAGAATGGCAGGCCACAAATTCCTGTCCTGCACATATACAGTGGTTCGAGTGATATCCAGACGCTGCGTCATCTTCCATTAGTAAGAGACTGGCAGACGGTGAGACAACCATGAGCCATCGACAGTGGACCTATCGCCACTCCTTGTCCTCAGTGCTCCGTGTTTCAGGAACTCTGAGCAAGCTGACATCTTTCAGCTCTAGTTGGGAATCTGTTGGTAGGGCTCTGTGTGTGCGAGCGAGTTTGCCACTGGGGACTCTTCTAGCTATTTGAGCAATATTTACTAACAGATGAATGTTCTGTTCTTAACGACAGTTAACATCATTAAGGCACCTCTGATTAGTTTCTGTTAAGGTGGTGCAATGCAAATTTCTGATTACAATTGCAATTACAAAGTTACCATAAAGCAAGAAAAATCAATGCATATAATGTAGTATGGTACAGACTAACATAGTCAAGTACAATTCAATAAAATATAATATTATACATTAATTATTAGTTTTACCATTGTTTTCATTCTTCTTATTCTGTTTATTACTCTTCTATTTGTCTACAACCACTGTCTAATGATGAGCATTAGTGGACAGCTATAATCAACTATATGTTAAGGAAATGCTTAAGATCCATACACAATAATTAACTGGCACAAAACAAAAACGTACAATGTGCTGCTAAACAATACAACAGCATATTTCATGAACTGAACCTAAGACACTGTGGCAAAAGGTCAAGCAGTTACCAATTGGATGACAAAGGAGACTGGGTCAAATGGCTGACCTGCACGGAGCAGTGAGCTGCAATAACGCCATCTACTGGACTCTCGGAAAAAGGATCGAAACATTTGTCTGGCCTTCGCATGAAGTCCGGTTTCAAGAGGTACCTGACAACGCAAACAACACAGTCTAACGTTTTTACCAGCATCGTAATTTATTACACAATAAAGCATTTACAACAACTGCAAATGTAATAAAGCATTAACGCGTTACCACTGTAATTTATTACGTAATAAAGCATCAATGACAAGTGTAACTGTAACAAAGCATCATCGTAATTATTACATAACAGAGCATTTATGACAACACTGAATACATCTTAATTTAATAGTGACACTGTAATTCAATCTAATCTGGAAATTTGCATAGTGCTGTTAGTGTAATGCGCAAAGAATCAATGAATGGTCGCTGATATTAGACAGAGGTTTGACAATTAAATCTAATGTCACCTAATCAACATATTTATGTTTTAACCTACTCTACTTGTTTAATGTCTCTGCAGAGTAAATAGTTGTCAACATTTTTGTTCATCCTGGCAAGGAATAAAACCCAGAGCTCTGCAAACCATTTAAATACCAAATGGTTTAGGAGAGTTAAATAACAGACTGCCATACAACATGGTAGTCTAGCGGTAGCAAGCTGGGTCTGCAATACACCAATTGTGGGTTGAAGCCTGCTCGATGGTCTCCGTGTAACGACCCTGGACAAGTTGTTCATATACATGTCTCGCACCTCAGATTCAGATTTACTATCCTTGAGCGTGAATTAAGCGCAATAAATATAAATAACTGAATAAGCAGAAATGACAAAAGAGCAAACAAACCCGCAGTTGCCGTTGTATTCGTATTTGCCTTGGTTGAGTTGCATTGCTAAGTCTGGTGTCTGGAAATTCAGAGCGACCATCTGGCAGCCAGCATTCCAGAAGATCTGGAAAACAACAGTCAGAATTGAAGCATAATTTATGGTAAATTATAGTCTATCAGTAACACATCTGGTCAATGTTCATGCAGTCACAGGTTCGACTTCCTGTAATGACCCTGGGCAAATTGTTTGTTGAGAATGAATAGACACAAGTGACTGAGCAGAATGAACAGGCACAGGGAGAGAGTTGCAAAATCTAGGTTCGGCATCCAAAAAAAGCACATTCACCAAGAACAGTTCTAGTCCCAGTTATGACCAGAGAAAGCCAATCAGATGACCTGGTTGAAAATTTATACATCTGGGGAATGAGGACTCTTTTTAAGTATCTTGGTTGGCCTAAGTTCAGTGTTTTATCAACTATAAGCCCCAATTTAAAACTAATCCTCTGTGGAATAGGAAGCCAATGCAAAAATTTAAGCACGGGGTTATATGCTCATATTTTGACTTAATAGCTACGACTTTGGCCAAGGAGTTCTGAACTTTCCGGAGTTTCTGGATGTTTGACTGTGTGATACCAACAAGAATCAAGTTACAGTAGTCAAGATGATTGGAGACCATATATACATGCATCCATCCATCCATACATGTGTACATACATACATCCCATACACCCATCCATCCATCCATGCATCCATCCATGAATCCATGAATCCTTGCATCCATCCATGAATCCATGCATCCATCCAATACATATATAAATACACACACACAAACAAACATACACACATACAATTGCTTAGCATCATACATGATATCTTGGTCACCTGTGCAATGCATTCTTTGCAGTTGTGCTGTCAGTGTCTCATCCCTCGTACATTACCTGTGTCACATGCGCTGCAGACGAGAACAATGATAACGCCTTACCTGTGGCATGTAATTGCTTGAATCCACTCTGCCACCTTTGGGGTAGATTCGACTGAGCTGCCTTTTATTGTAACTGAAAGAAAGACAATGAAAAGGATTGGTCATAAGGAAATATTCCTCTGTTATTTGCTTGTTTAAAGAAGCACTCGTATCTGGACATCAAGAAACTAGTTTCAATTTACACAACAAATGCAAACACACTTTTCTGGTAATTACCGTAATCTTGTAATCTTACTTGGTGCTCAACATAATGGCTGATAAACATGAAAAATAAACAATTCAACTCCAATGACCCTGTAGCATGAATGTTCTTTACTTAGTATACACAGTGCTTTTGTGAAGTACTTACGTTACATGTCTCCATAGCCACCTAATCTAATGTAATCTAATCCTAGAGCTTCTACAGTGCTATTGTAATATAAAGCACTAGGCATCAATCAATGGCACTCCAAAACAGATTCGCAATCCTGTCAATTCCAAGGGTCAGTCCAATGAGGCAGAAAGGCAGCTTGAGAAGGATAAGCAATCTGAAACAACCATGTCTTCAGCTGAGAGCTAAAAGATACCAAGGACACAGCAGAGCGAACAGATTGTGGAAGTGCATCCCAGAACCATGGATCAGCAATAAAAGAAGCCATGTTTCCGAATGCAGTATTCACTCGAGGTATGGCAAGAGAAAGACAATCAGAGAACATAGTGACTACCACTGAACTGGTATGGAGTGCAGAGTTCTTCTACCACACAATACCTACTTGACGAATTCGATAGCATCTGTCTTGAGAAGACCGAGTCCAGCAGATTCGTTGAACGAAGACATCTGATAGTGAACGTTCTTCTCTGTTCAAAGAACAAACAAAACTAACTTACATTATGTAACAACTTTTCCCTATATATAATCATACCTCAGATATTATATATATATATATGCATCTTTATTTCACCAAACAATGGTAGCACAAAACAGATAAGGAAAAACAGCACATTCACCAGGTTAGCAAACCTGATGTTCATGATAGTTTTACTTGTCTTAAATACAAGTACAATCATCACAGCAGCTATATAAATTTAAACTGAAGTCACTTTAAACACAGGCCTATAGGCAATCAGGTTCATGCAAGTATGTGTGAAAGGGAGAACTCTAAAAGAACCAAAATGATCCCACCATACAGATTCACCAAAATTCAGCATTATTATTATTATTGTTAGTTATTACTATTATTATGTGGGCATTAAAATTTCATGGCTCTTACAGGATGGGCTGTCAATGACTCGGCAAGTCACGTGGATGAGCTGTTTTAAGTCCTATGCTGAATTGACTGATTGACTGTAGGTGGTTACAGAAGTCAATCTGTAGGTTTTTACAGACAGATGGTCCAACAACTACAAAACTTCAGGAACCATATCATCTAGTTCTTGTTGCTTGAATTAGGTTGTCCATTAGCATCCAGTTGTTCACTAGCATCCGGTTGTTCATTAGCATCCGGTTGTTCATTAGCATCAGGTTGTCCATTGGCAAAAGGTTGTCCATTAGCACCAAGTTGTCGATCAGCATTAGGTTGTCCATTAACATTACGTTGTCCATTAGCATTAGGTTGTTCAATAGCATGAGGTTGCCCATTAACATTAGCTTGTTCATTAACACTAGGTTTCACATTAGCAATATGTTGTACAGGTGCCAGCCTCAATGGTCAGCTTCATAAATACAAGTTATCATGTCAATCAACAGTTTTTAATTATGTTCATAATCCAGTGATCATCATTATTTAAATCTTATTCAACACTGAACTGAAAGCAACAAGAACACGCATATTCAGCTCATCTGGGTTTACCCAGTCTTAACACAAAATGCATTTGGCATTATGTATTGTATCGTATTTGTCAATTAATATGACATCAGTTACAGAAAAACCACTCACAGGCATTCCAGCATGAAAGTCCCGAGGAAATAGGCAAGTTTTAACATTTAATATAAATCCCAAGTAACTGGTCCTGAACATGAAAACAAACATCTGCGTTCACAGTTGACCAAATCTTCAAACAAAATCCATATTATATTTGTATTTTCCCCCAAAATTCCTGACGTGCCTTTTGCCAAATCAAATCCCTGGAACTTGACCGGTTGGGTGTAGTTGACCATAGCCGACAGGTAGGGATGGATGTTGGTTGTGGCACTTATGTAGTGGTACGTTGTCATCAGTTCAGCCTCCTCCTCTGCAGTCAGCCCTTGCATGCTGAGGGACAGCTGGTCGTCCTCGGTGCTCGTGTCCTGCACATCAAGAACAAGAAGGAAGCTCAATGCACAGGTCTAATATACATTATATATTATATATAATAGAATATAACACATAACAGAATATAATATATATAGTAATATATAATATATTCTAATATATTATACAGATATAAAAGAATTGAACATCCATATTGCATCAATTCTTTCTGTATACATAAGTGTGTCAGATATAGCAGAATTGAACATCCATATTGCATCAATTCTTTCTGTACATATAAGTGTGTGTGTGTGTGTGAATGTGTGTGTGTGCTTGCATGTGGTGGAACAATAGTTTAGTGGTAAGCAAGCTAGACTGTCAATCAGAAGGTCTGGGTTTAAAATTTCTGCCAGGGCAGAAATTTGTTCTGAGATTTTAGCCACACCTGCACCCTCGAGCCAACTCAGCTCCAGCGAGTACACTGACATAAACTGTCAGCGGAAAGATCAAGGGGTGAGGACGAGGGTTGGCTACCTACACTCATATGCCGAGGCTAAGAAAAATGAAGTCACTAACACTTCATACCCATGGTTGCCTCTAGGGGCTAGTTTAAGGGACTGCTCTTCTATGCGTTGAACACATACATATATATGTCGGGTATCAAAATATACAGAGAGGGGGAGGAAGAGAAGGGAACAGAGCAAAGGAAAAGAGACAGGAAAAACGGTATATCAAAAGGGACCTTATGCTGAACTACTGCGCATATGACAGGCTAGTTACATACATAATGGTTATGCATGTAATGTAAACCTATTTATGTGGATGTGTGTGTGTGGTGCATGCGAACCTCTCAAAGGCGCTGAAACACGGCTATCTGACAATTCAAAAAGGTACATTTTAGATCTAAAAAGGTTGTGCATGAGTGTGTTGGTGGCAGATTGCACCTTTTTCTCTATAAGCTTCATGCTGGCTTGTTTCTTTGCCAGGAGTTGTTCGGCATTCTCCATTTCCGGATGCGGATCGAAGTCTTCCATCTTTGCGCCACTGACATATTCTGGAACAGAAATATCCAACGAATATTTAAACTGAATTGTTTCATGTATTTGGAAATTTATATAGCACCTCTTGCATACTTCTAAAATCCTGGATAATAACTACCCAACTTTCTAAACAGTTGTGTGTTATTAGCGCAACATGACAGTCACTGTTAAAAGTGCACCTTAATAACAGAGCAGCTTTAAGCCGTTTTCTGACTTTGCAACAGACGTGCATGTTTTGTCCCAATAACTTTCACCTTGGGCCAAACTTTAATTGACTTTGGAGTTTCAGTTGACTGGAGAGGTTAAACTCACAGGAAATGCCAGTTTCTCGTAAGTCCAATTTTTAAAGTCAGCTGTAACTTTTTCCTATTTATGATGAAGACATATGAGTTTACCTAATTATCCAGCAATTCCAGCCTAATCCAGTGCAGTATCAAACCCAGTTTTTATACCTTTTGACTTTGTGAGGGTTTTCTCAACCCTCTCTCCATCTGTTTCATTCCTTGCCAGACAACGTCCGTCTGTTCCCTCCCTCATTTCTTCCCTCCTCTTTCTCCCTCCTCAGCCTTCCTCTCCTGGGCCGTAATCTTTGACCTATGTAGTTTATTACCTTCCGTTACCTTACATTACCGTACCAAATCTTTGCTGGTGATGCTTTCAATCACAGCACTTTGCCTTGGATATTGCTGCTGTGACCTCGAGTGCATTATGAGCTTACAAAACAATACTACTTATGTAAGTATAGATATACGCATAGACGTATGTATGTATGACTATTATTTTCACAAGTTTCTTAAACTTGGGATACCATGCGCTCATTCAGTCATGCGTATCCATACACTTGATGGAACACTACTTTTTAGTTAGCTGCAGATAGCTGATCCTCGTGACTATGTGTTCCTTTCGCGTGCGCTCCTATATCAATCATGAACGTATCTTTGGATTCATATGGCAGCTATTGAGAACCTGTCAGAGACACCAACGTTTATGGTCTTTGGCAGAAAATGATGAAACCATTATGCAGCCATAAATTCTTCTAGATGATTTTTATGATGTTTTTCAGAATGGTGACAAGCAAAATAATTTCATGGTATCAAATGGTGCTACCTGTCTCAGTCTTCAGTTACTTCTTTATATGAGACTCTGCTGTTGATCCACATCATAAAGTTAAATGAATTAAGCTAGGCTCTGGAATAATCAAATAAATGCAACCGCGCCCGAGAACACCGCCACATAATTGGAAAAGTTAATTTGCGAAAAATGCACTCAGAAGGTAACTAGTCATAAAACAGGTCAAAACGAGTTCTTTGCAGACCTATATTACCGGTAATGTTAGCTATCACACTTTCAGTCTTTATGTTGAGTTTCACCGTCTAAGAATTTTTAATTTCAATTTTGTTATGAAGCCCCAACAAATACTTAGTTTAACATGATCCCTTGTTGCTCTAATTTGAAGATGCGTGCATTGATTATTGTGCAAATGACTAAGTCTTGTAAAGATTCATCTTAACCAGTTTTTATAGAGATTTCACTGAGGCGCTGTGCCTCAGAGGCATATGAGCTCCAATTTACTATAAACATTCAAAGCTCCTAGGCACTGCGACAGGTTGGGCTACAGTTAAGGTAAATTTTTAACTCATAATTTCTCAACAGCAGCTGCAGAGACCTGCATCTTTAAAAAATTTAACTTTTTTACTATTAATGACAAAGACATATGGTTTTATCGAATTATTCTGCAATAAAAGTCCAATCCATTGCAGTATCAAACCCATTTTTTTATATTTTCTGACTCTGATGGTTTTCTCAACCCTCTCTCCACATGCTTCATTCCTTGCCAGACAATGTTCGTCTGTAACCTCCCTCACATCTTCCTTCTTCTTTCTCACTTCTCAGCTTTCCTCTCCTGTGCTGTAATCTTTGACCTCTGTTTTTAATTTATTACCTTCCATTACCTTACATTACCATACCAACCCTACCTTACCTTTGCTAGTGATGCTTTCAATCACAGCGCCTGTGAATAAGCTGGTTCCCTTGACTTAGCTTTTGTTGGGTGCCATAGAAATCTCGAGCTTACGATTATACTTACTGTTTCTGTACAGTTAACATGACTGCAAATTATAAACTGCTTTTTGTTTACCTTCAAACAAAACAGTTTAACAAGCTTAACTAACAAAATAAAACCAACGCAAAACAAAAACTAATAAAGAACTGAAGAATTATTGAAAATCTATCTTAAATGGAAACAACGAAGATATAACAGGCCTTCGTTAGTAAAGAATTAGTTAGTAAAACGATGGCAAACAACAGAACAGACAATAGACAGCAAGCATCCAGAAAACACAACTCTTGCACACATCTGCAGTAACTCTTGTTGCTTCTCATGACTGAAAGCGTGAGCAACACTCTTTGCAAAAACAAACTTCAAGTAGACTTCCGGTTAAATGATGTTTTCCACTTGTAAAACGTAATTCTTACTTTGGAATTTACTGTGTAACGAGATCGCTGATTGTATTACACTGTTACACAAAAATAAACTACAATGTAGCAATTGGTGTAATAGCACACTGGTAACTCTTTATAAAGTCATCACCTTCGGATGGCTACATAACGTACTACATTATTTATTTATTTATTTAAAGCACTATTACGCTTACAAAGTCAGTAAATTTGAAGCTTAGATGCGGATGGATGCAAGGTGCAAAGATATTACAAAAACGCCAGATTAAATTGAGGCTGAATTAAAAAGCTGAATTAAAATGCTGAATTAAACAGCTGAATTAAAAAGCTGAATTAAAAAGCTGAATTAACTCTGGTATCCACGATCCCTGCTGTGTTTTATCAGAGTTCATGTTGTATTCATGCATGTTGGGCCTATACAGTAGCATTCTTCCCCATAGGAAAGGCAAAGTAGTTAATGATCATGTGACTATAGTTAAATTGTCACATTATATGCATGTTCTTGGCTATAGTGATTGTAAAGCCTCAACCAAGCTATTTTTCAATTAATCACCTCACCACAGAATATGTGCTATGCCACTTTAGGTCCTACAGTAAATATGGACCTTGCTAACCCGAGATACAGATCCTGGAAACAACAGTCACGATCGTTAAGCAAACTCGTGGCCTCTTGCATCGAGGCTCAGTGATATATGCTTCCACTGAAGTAGTTAACTAGGCACGAACCTCATAAACTTCAGGGGAATGGCCCTACACATGAAAGACTTTTCTACAAAAGCAACCTCATGTCTAGGACATATGCACCCAATAGCATAATATTCCCATATGGGCTTCATATGTCCTACAAATGGAATCATACAGGTTCATGTGTAGGACATAGGGGGCGAATATGGGAATATTGTCATATGGGTTTTCATATTTGCTCCCTATGTCCTTGTAGATCCCTAAATAAGCTACTAGTATGCAGATATGTATGTATCAAGATACTCAATATACTTCCTTTTTGAGTACCTCTTTTGAGTATCTCTAAAGAGTGCTCTTGTGTGTGTATATGTGTGTGTGTGTATATGTGTGTGTGTGTATATGTGTGTGTGTGTATATGTGTGTGTATCTGTGTGTGTGCATGTGTGTGAGTTGCCAGTACTCACAATTGCATTAATAACGATGAATCCACATCTCCCTGCTCAATGTAACTCCCCAATCACTAAGAAATGCCGGAATCAAAGCATGATTCTAGTATTGACTTTTCGTTTTCGAAGACAAACTACCCACAACTACACAGCACGGCATTTCTGCGATTGCTGTTTTTATATAAATAACAGAATTACCAATCACAACGTCAAAACACCCTCAAATCAGAGAGAACCAGCACAACACCACCAGTGCTGCCACCTGTGCACGACAAAACAATAATGAAAAACTATGTTTCAAGCAATCTGACAATTGGCGTTGGCTAATTATTTCACGATAATCGTCTAAAAACAACAAAAAGACATTGAACGAACGAATCTGTACAGCATATATATAGAAGCGACACCGAATGGGAGCATGCAGAGAAAGTAACACATCTACCAAGGTGTTGAAGCTTTTCCTGCGGAGTAAGGGCTTCTACACTCGAACTGGATGATGATGATGAATCGTCATCTGAGATGGAAAAAGAGAAAAGACTGTGTGAACGACTTCGACATTACACGACGGAATGGCAACAAGTAATGTTAACCGCATCGCGGTAACATTAAGATCAGAGTTACATAAATTACGACACATATCATGGTAACATTTACGAGAGAGTTACAAGAATCATGACACACTGCAGTATTATAAATGGCACTTTGCAAATGTTATGATACAAACTGAGGTAACATAAATAGCACAGGTACAAGAATTGTGACACAATTCCCATAACATAAATGGCAGAGTTACATATGTTACAACACACAGTGTGATAACATTACTTGCAGAGCTACAAAAAAGTGTTGTAGGACAACGGTTTTTGATTCAGGTTTGGCAGCATCTGTACCAATCACGATCTGGAAAATGATTTGACGGATAGTTTTGCAGTAATAATTAGCAAAGACAAGAACAGAATCAGGATTTTCATTGGATTATAATCATGATTATAGAAACAGTCTTGAATCATGCTCTGTTTGGATAGTTCTGAAATTTGAATTTCTCGAGACAGTTTCAAGACTTGAAGACTACATAAACAACAAGCTTCAAGATCAGAAAGAAACTGTGACCACATTTATCCATAAAACCACAATTGTTGGGCCCAGAGTAGGATCACATCATGCCAGTGATGGCAACTGGTGGCCTGGTATGGGTCCAGTGAACTTGGGTGTCGGGGCACAGTCATAACAGCTGTACTAGGGGTTACAATTTATAAAGGGTTACATTTTAAGGTGTTGCATATTGCTGTGTAACTATGGGTTCACAGTTGCGGCATGGTCCAGGCCAAAATCTGTAAGAGCTGGCCCAATTGGAGCCTGGTTATGTGAATAACGTCCTTCTGGGAAACCCAGTGGGCAGTCAGAAACACGAAGTTGCGCCACTGGAGGCGATATATAGCAAATGAGCAATAATCTCGCCCTGCGCTTTTCCACAAACTGCAATTCAGCAGCAATTGCAGAAGAAATGACTCTAATGTATCTCTGAAATGCCGTTTTCTCTAACTGGTTGTTGCACTTCTAAGTGGCTGTTGCACTGGGTGTTGACGTGTTGTAACACACTGCAACTAACATATGTACTAGAAAAAGATGTATATATACGAAAAAGATGCATATATATGTCAAAGAGCAAAAATAAAAATTCTTTTTAAGTCAGACATAATCAATAATTGCATATGACTGACCTCATCAACTCTGAACAACCAAATCAAAACATTGGCTTGTTTCTCTCAAGACTGTTATATCAGTGCACCTATCTTTTTATTATTATTATTATTATTATTATTATTACAAATATTATTATTATTATTAAACTGGGATTGAACCATTCCCGAGAAAACAAGGTGACAGGTCACATGACCCAAAAATCCTCCTATGTACATCCCTTCTTAGCTGTTGAAAGGTTCCACTTAATTTACTTCTAAAAATGTTATTTAGCGCTACTGCCTAATGATAGCCAATTAAACTTCAGGCCCCTCCCATTGTTTAGGATACAAAAGTGTCAAATAAACTAACATCTCCAGGAAGCTGGGCACTAGAGTGGTGGGTCGGTGTGCCAAGGACTTGCTTAAGGGACCCACACAGTAACGACCTCAGGAAAAGCTAGAACACTGCTCGCTGTAAGGCACATGTGCGCTAGGTTTAAGGAGGCACTCATATAGACGATGATGGTTTCCGATGTTACGTACAGTTTGATTTTGCCACATATGTCGATTTCACATCACGTGCTCGGGATTTGAACATGTGTCGTAAAAGCACCATCTCTAATGGTCCTCTACTGTATATACTGCAAGCACTCAAAGCAATCAGTCAATTCTACCCTAAAACAACATTTAAAACTAGTCATTTGCTGTAAATACTGAAACAGGCCGCAGAACTTGGCATCACACAGTTAAAGCTAAATTACAAAGTACCAATGTGTGCATAGTACACTGATACCTATTACTGATACCTCTTTATTATGTTACCTTTTGATGGTCATATAAAGTACTAGTTATTAAACTGTAGAGTGCACAAAATTTCACTTCTTTTCAACAAATAATTCTGGATTTTTGCACTTGGTGTAACATGATATGTTCGCAAAAAATGTACTAGAAAAAGATGTATATGGCACATGGCACGTTTATAAAAAACCTGAGCTCTGCATCAAAACTGTTGTTACTGCAGATGGTTTCATGACATGCAGATAGAAAACACACCACGGAACAATCAGTTATGCATAGCATCAGACTGATTAAAGCTCGTAAGAAAAAACTAATGAATGCCAAAATCCCCAAACAGCGACTCACAGAAAGCAACAAAGAAACAAACAAGTTCTTTGGGCTCGGAAGGCTGAAAATAAATGTAAGAGTAACAGAAGACGTTTCATCCAAAGATTTCAGTGCAGTTCAAGGGGAACTGAGGAAAAACAAAAGACCAAATCAATATATGATATTAAAATGATGACAACACCGAAGATGATAACAGATATGAAGACAATAAGACAAAGTGGTTTAATTTTACAACAGTAAAAGTGATAATAATGAAGATGATGAAGATCACAAGAACAAAGAAGTTGACTTAAGCTAATTATTGACAAACGATAAACATCAATTTTTATGCTAATTATCTAATATCAATTTAAACTAATTATCTGCTATCAATTTATGCTGTTTATCCATGATAATGATGATTTATGTTTATTATCAAGTATGCCAATGATCGATTTATGCTAATCATAAATTCATGCTAGTTGCAAATATTAGTAATGCAAGTCTATAAATTGTTCAAAAAACTAAGTGGTTCTCATACAAATTTCAAAGCGCATGAAATCTAAAGGCACACCTTGAAAGGAAGTGCACCATTACCACAAATAAAGTGAGATAAAGGAACAAGCAGAAATTTATACATAAAACACATTTCAACCAAGATACGATCAAATTATCAGAATCAATAAATTTCGTATCGATTCTCTGCAGAGTTCAAAAGTACTCGAGGTGGCAAATCCAGTAGTATGAGTATTCAAAGAGAGCATACATTGTAATATCTGAGTGTTAAGTACAATATAGTATGTTGACTGTAACGAAGATAACAAACAAAGGAAATGAAAGTGGCAAACTTCATTACGTAAGGAAACTACTGGGTCTTATTTTCAGAACATTAGCTACACATTGAGAAGGAACACAGCTGAACAGAGCAGAGCAAAAGTTTGCTTGCCAGTCTTTCTAACAACACTCAAGTGAACCTTAAAATACTTGCAGACAACGTCAAACACTGTAAAGGTTGCTTAAAAGGTCAAGGTGAAGCCAAATAAGAAGTTGCTAAAGGAAATTAGAATGACATATCACGAGCACTCTGCTCAATGATACTCAACTCCAGAAGATCGGATTTGCTCCTTGGTTTATTTTTAAAACAGAACCCAACTTCACACGAATGCATGCGTTAGAGAGTTAGTAGCAGTACAGATGACAAGCCTAGAGTAAAACTGCAAGACATCTGCATCGCAAGAGGACAACAGATGCAATGTGGAAGACAACGAACAAACAAATGCAACCCGGCAGACAACGAATGCAACTCGGAAAACAACGACATGCTTCATCAGACAAAACAGCGTTCGTTCTCGAGCTTTGACTGACCGTTCTGACCATCCTCGTCTGCTGCATGCGGATAGTCAGCCGCTTCGTTCTCCTCATAGACTGACCTCTCTTGACCTTGAAGAAACAACTCCAGCTGCCCTGCAGTTAAGAAGGGAAAGTCATGCACAATCAAATGGACAATCTTGTTACATTGAAGTTACGTATGCAACATACTGTACTGTAATCCATAATTCAAAGCAGCACCTCTTCAAGACATCTACTTAGAGGCACTCCTGACTCAAATTCAGTGAAAAACAAAAGTAAATTCCAAGATGAGTTTCAATGTTACCTTTCCAATTCCAAACACTGACCACCGTAGTCATCTGATTGCCTGACTCTTAGATCTTGACCTGGAACCAAACCCTTCTTGCCTGTCGATTTTGTTTTGACTGAGTGCCTGTTAATAAGCTGGTTAGCCTTCTTTGGGCACAGTATAAACCTCGAGTTTACGATTCTTTACCTTACTTTATCTTACCTTATATTACATTCCCTGTAGCATTACTTTCACTTGTATTACATTTCTTTACCTTACTTTACCTTATTTTACCTTACCTTATTCAACCTTTATTGTTTTACCTTATCATGCTTTACCTTACCTTGCATTATTTTGCCTTATTTCACCTTAAGTTATCTTTCCTTACCTCACCTTACCTTGCCTCACCTTCCATTACCTACCACTGGCTTATTACCTGACTACTTTAAATCATCTTTTCTCTGCCTTACTTTGCCTTACCTTAATTACTTTATATCACCTTTTGTTACCTTACCACACCTTCTTTCCATACCTTATGTTACCTTCCCTTCAGAGACCAAAACATGTGGTGGCTTACGTTTCTCCACTTCTGGTTTGAGTCGCTTGTTTTTTATAAGGATTTTCCGTTTGAGTTGATTAGGTGAAGGAAGTGGAATACTTGGCTCCAACTGAAAGTGCAACAATGGCAGTCATACCTTAAAATTAAGCAGATAAAATAAAGCCGAGTGGGAAGAAAAACCAGGTTTAGAGGAATTCAACTGCTATGTAATGAAAAGACCCATTACAAAATGCTGCACAAAGGGACACTGTCCTAACCCCAAGGCCACAAAGACTTTACACCAGCTGTATCCTAACACCAGACGATAACGAAGGGCACAGTAGCTGTAATCGACCCCCAAGGCCATGACGAAGGGCATAGTAGCTGTATACTAACTGTAAGGCCACAACAAAGGGCACAATAACTATACTCTAGTTCCAAGGTCATAATAAAGGGCACAGTAGCTGTATTCAACCCTCGAGGCCATAATGAAGGGCAGAGTAGCTATACTCTAACTCCAAGGTCATATTGAAGGGCATAGGAGCTATATTCTAACCCCAAGACCATTGCGAAGTGCACAGTAACTATATTCTAAAACCAAGGCTCCTGAGAAATAAGCAGTAGCCATATTATAAGACCAAACACATAAAAAGTTTAACATTAGATGCCACTGTAATCCATAATCAGAGACAGAAAAATTAAGCCTGAATAGGTTATGCTTAGTCTGAACAGAAAGTCACTGACCGGAATTCCATCCAGCGATTTCTTCAGCAAGTACTCTCCAAAAATGTCCTCACAATATTGAGCCATCTTCAGCTGCTGTGGCTTGCTGTTGGGCACACAAAGTACGGTAAGGTAAAGTAAGGTATATAAGTCACTGCATTTTCAGTAAATGCCTCAAATAACAATGATTTTGAAAAATGTGGTATTAGAATATTAGGACAATAATAAAGAAAACACACTAACAACAATTCCCTAATAATCTGCTGCCTCTGACGTCAGTAGTCCTTGGAAGCATTGCCTAAAAAGAGAGTTTTTGGATCAAGAGCAAACAAGACATCAACAAGCCAGCAACCACAAGTCAGCCATTCTTTATGGCTTTGAAACTGGATTGTCACTTCTCACAATGCAGTTTTTTACAGTTGCCAGTTTTGCGAAAGGCACATATGAAAATGCACTGTCAGTTTCTTAGAGAGCAAGACCCACTTGCAAATGCATTGTCAGTTTCATAAAATGCACTTGAAAATGCACTGTCAGATTTTCTAAATTTTCAGTTCCATGAGAAGCACAAGGAAATGCATTGTCAGTTTTTCAGAGTTGTCAATTTCACAAGAAGCAGGTAAAAAGGCATTGTCAGTTTTCCTGAATTTTTCATGTTATGAGAGGCACACTTGCAATCAAACACCCAACACAGAATCAAAAGACGAATTTATTATCAGCAACAATCAATGGACAGACCCTGGATCATTATCAGTAGCCAGTCACCAGTAAAGCGTGGACGTCATCTGTGATTACATCATCCATTACTTTCACGCCATTGATCAGCTTCCATCAATTCTACACCTAACTGCTGGTTGCTTTCTGCTTCGCAAAACATTCATCTCTTATGATTGATCACAAGTTTGTATTTTCATTTTTATCCAGCTGCATTTTCCCCTATGTCTTCATCAGCCGTGCATCAAATATGATATACAAAGAGGTAACTGCACACTGAATATCCATCTTTCTCAATATGATTCGTCGGAGGCACGGCCTGTGGTTGAAAGCTTCTGTTGAGGTGCAAACACAACAACAGCTATCCTACTGCTGAGCTCTTTCTTAAGGGTTGCGTGGCTCAGCAACCAGGTCACGTAAGATAAGGCAAGGTAAGGTAGTGTAAAAATGGTAAGCTATAAAAGGTAAAGAATGGTGATGCAAGACAAAGTATGATGAGATAAAATACGGCAAAGCAAACTAAAATATGGTGAGGGAGTTAAGCTAAGGTACAGTAAGGTAAGGTCACTCATTTGTTACAATCAACAGTATCCTCCAAAGAGTATTTAGGTCAAGGTCACATCATATGTGCTGACACAATTCACTCATTGAACAAAATTTCATTCACTCATTCAACAAAGTTTCATTCATTCAGTAACTTTATACAGTGCCTCTTCAAGACATCTGCTCAGAGGCACTCCAAGCCCAGGCTTCATGAAACAGAACACTTTTCAAGCATTGATAACAGGTGCATGCAACATCCCAAACAATGAGGAGACGCAAATCTAGAGGAAGCCAATTCCAAGTTAGCACTGCAAAGGCACGATACGATGACCGCCATTTTCTCCAAAACATATAATTATTTTAAAAATTTGTGCACACACCATTACAGCACAGATTCGGTTTTAGCATGGATGTCTTATGGCTGACAAATTCCCAACAGAAATTTCAGCCTTTCTACTAGAAATACACAAGCATATAGAATCTACACTGTTCAAAGTATCTAAGCTAATCTAATGACTTCTATAGTGCCACTGTCACAAAGCACAAGGCAGCAACTGATAGTCGCTTCATTTGCAGCTTCAAGACAAACTGTATTTAGAAATTAAACACCCAAAAAAGTTCACCATACGAGAACAAATATGACGCAACATGAGTAGAGCAGCATGAAGCCATACATGACGAAACATGATGCAGCCGATATCTGACCTGCAGTGGTTTTCAAATGACAGCAGTACTGGATACTCAGATGTTACGAATGCGGTATCACGTATCGCGTATATCACATCCTAAACCAAACCAGTAACTGAATTAAGATAGGTCTATGTAATATCATAACATGTACATGTACAACGAAACTTCCTTCTTAGGCTACCTTTCACCTGCCACATCAGGTACCACACTATAATAAGGTTCTGCTATAATGAAGTTATCACAATGAGGTTATGTTTTATAACAAGACTGTAGTAAGGTTGCGTTATACTGAGGTCATTTCCATATGCTAATCAAATGGAAAATTAAATCACTGTGAACCAACCACATCAAAATTTAATCACTGTGAACTTATGTTAACCATAATGAAATTCAAATCACTGAGCAACTGTGCTAAACACATGGCTAATTACATCACCATCCCCTTGTTCTAACCATGTGGAATAAAAATTAACTAATGTCAACTAATGGTCACCACATGGAAATTACATCACTGCCTACCCTATGTGGTAACCATAATAAATATTTGCCCAGTTTTCTGATCACTACTGCGTCTAAAAGGACCCACTGATGCCAAATGCCAAATCAGTGAGACTGTGCTGTATGTGCCAAATTAATTGGAAATTTCCCCAACATAAATCACACTATGAACGAAGTGCAAAATCACAGTAAACGAGGAATGATATCAACGACGGTTATCGTTTTGCAAACAGCCTCCGAGAATGATTTATAAACGTCGAACCATTCATCATTTATGATCATCAGGTAGTGTCGCTATATAATGTAATTAATGACTCCGAATAAGGTGGTGCGGGGCAGGACTATTACTGCCGAGTACAGGGTTCGAATATGATTTGTCAGAAGAAAGTGGCAATAAGGCTTAGGAGTGACACTCGAGAAGATCACCAACAGATAAGAGACGACGATTCATGTACAGTGAAACCTCCAAGTGCAACACAGCCTTCGGAAGCTGCCAGAGCTGTATCAAGGACCATGCTATAATGAGGTTGTGTTGTAAGGTAGTATTATCAGGTTCTGTTACAACGAGGTTGAAGCATGGCAAGGTTGTATTATGATGAGACTGTCTTATACTGAGGTCGTGTTTTGATGAGGCTGTGTCATGACAGTCAGTTTATGTTGACATTAGTGGATTAATACTCTGGACGTTGACCTGATTGCGGCTTGGTTTCAGCGCTCCATCGGTTGATGCCTTGTGCAACAGACACCCGCATGACAGACGTTTTTAATTAAAATTAATAAATATTGAAATGCTGAGATAGGGTTATGAGATTGTGTTATGATGAGATTTTGTTGTGACGAGGTTGTGTTATGATGAGGTTGTATTATGAAAAGATCGTGTAACAGGACAGTGCTATGACACGGGCATTTTCTACAGCTCAATAAACCGGGTTTCTGTGTTGAAGACCGTTTTCTAAACCAGAATTTGCAGTATAACAAACTAATTACACGGAGGTTCCTATGTATTTCGTCTAGTTAGTCTTGGCAAACATCCCTGCATGTGATAAATACACTAGATGTAGAATGGCAACATTTGTATCCCCTACTTGTCTTCCCCAAGGGACAAATGGTGCTATAGTCAGTCATACCGCAGGCAGATAAATCTACAGAACACATTCAAACTGGTGCTATAAAAGTCATCCAATAATAAGGTAAGTCCAGACCAGACACTATATGCATGAATGGCACACTTTAAATTCTGTGTGGCATTGTATTGTATAAAGATTGCACTTGAAAGATATACATCTGTGAATGTTCCCTTTCTGCTGGAAGTGACAAATTTATGGCGCCATAGAAGTCATCCCATAAAAGATATCTTGAGAACATACCCGCAAGATAATGTCTGTACACATAGCCTTTCCATGAGTGATGATTGGCTCCTGGTCCTCTCCCTTTCCGTCCCAACAGTCCAGCTCGATGCATCTAGACGTCAACAAAGAAATCAATGTTTTGAATACTTCTTACATGTTTGGCCTTCACCCCTCTGTCTGTGATTCAAAACCGGGTGTGTCACAGGAAACAGAAAATCGATCATCAAGCCATGGAACCAGTAAGCAACAGCTGCTTGGTTGCAAGACTCTTGTTATATTTGTGCTTCAGTCAAACTATGCAACCAAAGACCATGTCAACAACGTACAGTCAGTCTATTCATTTCATAGCCGAGTTCACCAAGAGCATACGTGGAACAGATATCTTACTGTCCTGGTAGGGATTTGGAATTTGACCATTATGTCAACAGTCCAGCGCTTGGAATATGTATAGAGCCATGCATTAATTAATAAAATGAGTGACCACATTAATTACCTTACCCTACCCTTCAAGGCTAGTTTCCTAACACCCCAGCTATCAACTGAAAGAACTAAAAGGCCACCTTTGAGAAGTCAAAATGCACAAAATAAATGTTCTGATACATACATACATACAAGCATGCATGCATACATACATAAATTAATTCGTTCATTTGTTCATTCACTCCACTCGTACATACATACATACATAAATATATTTCTATAAATACCGTTCACATAATGGTACACTTATACAGCACCTCTACATGAGATGATCATCGTATGCACTCCAAAAATGCAAAGCCTAGATACTTGATTCTTTTTAGGTAACCAAATGCTTGTGAACTTCGTTGGCTGTTGTTTTTCCTCATCCTCGATGAAATGTCAACCAGGGACTCTGGATGAAAATCCATTGGTTGGGCTCTGTCAGTGTGCAGGAGCTTCCTAGTAATGACTTCTACTCCTGTAAGCACTGTTTGCTTACTGATGAAATCTTGTGTTCCTAATGACTTTAAAGTCACGAATGGTAGCACTTTTATGAGGTACTTAAAAGGTGCTGTTTTAAGTTATATAGACACATACACATGTACGTGCATGCTTGCGTACACTAATCTTCCACAAATCCAATCCTGATTTTTTCTCTTCCCTCACCTCACTTTCCGGTTCAATTCCAAACACCATCCACCGTACCCGTCTGACTGTCTGCCTGCCCAACTCTTGGATCTTGACCTAGAACCGAACCCTTCCTGCCTATTTTTTTTGACTAAGTGCCAGTGAATAAGCTGGTTCCTGCAACTTAGCCTTTTTGGGGTGCCGTAGAAATCTTGAGCTTACGATTACAATTACAAACCTGCATCCTGCAAGGAGGACCTGGCGGTACATTTCGACGGAGGACTTTCCACCAAACTGTCTTCCGGTCAGGTAGGTGTTGTGAGAGGAGTTGATGTAGTAGTGTGCCAGTGGTTGATCCATGTCTTGGTAGATGTCGAGGCGATCGAGGAACACTGGAGCATTTTCGTCTGACATCAGATATCGGCAGAATCCATCGACAGACAGCTTCTCTGCATTGTCACAAATACAAAACTACATTAAAAAGCTTACTAAGTGCTTGTCAGAAAAAAAGAAAAATACCTACACTTAAATATCATCTGGGAGATATTCTGCAGTGTCAGAAATACAAAAGCTCGCTTAGATAACACTTGACAGCACATCTAAGCACTTGTCAGAAAAACAAAGCGATGATAAACAGTGCATCTAACTGTATACTGTGCACTTAGATAATCGGTTTATGTCAAAACTTACAGCGCCTTTGTGACATTCTCAAAAAGGATCTATATAAATATTCAGACGCACACATTAGGAATACAATTTAAGTAACTTAAAATATCATCTGATAGCGCATCTAAGCGTCAGAGTATGCAAAATTACCTATAATTAAATATTTGACAGCATATCTACCCATAAGTGGAATACAACAGCACATAAAATGCACATGTGCACGTATGTATATACTGTATGTATGTATGTAGGCAAGTTTGTATTATCTGAACATCTGTAGCCTATATTGCCACAGAAGAACCTCTCAAAGGCATTACATAAAATCAAGTGATTTCAAATGACAGCTGACAGCTTCTTTACAATAACAGTAATACAAAGCTACACCATTGTTCTACACATTTTAATACGAAACACTTATAAGTTTTTAGAAACTTTCTTTAATTAGTTGACGAAGAAAGCTAACCTTCGGTTCTGTAGTCGTCCCGCGGTTCATAGATATCAATGATCTGCTTAACCCTTTTGCGATCGTAAAAGGGAAACAGGATTTCATTCAGTCGAGGATCACGTTGCCTCTGAAACAGAATTTGGCCAGTTTTCTCAACTTCTGAACTTCTATAGAGCTGTTATGACAACGAAGAAATAACACTACAGCAATCTACTGAGAGTGTTCAGTTTCTCACTGTCCGGAGTTTGAATTCCCTGTGCAGTAGACAAAGCACAATTATTATTATTTTCATTAATTCGCAACTTATATGGCACTGGTATCTAATGCACACAGTATCAACCGATGGTCCATCAAAGTCAATTGGTAGACAGATCAATACCCAGAGACAAAGAGGCAGCCTATTTGGACAATACAACTGAAAAAGATTTCTAAAGAATAAGCAGCACACACAGATGCAGGAAGAGATGTCCAAAAGTCAGGTCCAGCGACCGAAAAAGCTTGTCCACCAAGAACAGTTCTAGTTTTTGGCACAACCAGAGAAAGACAATCGGACGACCATTATTGATCCAGATGGCCTGGATCAATAATGATAAGCCTGGGAATGAGGACTGATTTGAAGAACTGTGGTTGGCCATTGTTCAATGCATTATAAACTACAAGCCATAAGTTTAAACAATTCTTTGCTGAACCCATCACAAAGACTTAGGTAAATGGGTTATATGCTCATATTTTGACGTATCAGTTAATGGCTCTGAAGTTCGTATGCAAGCATGCGTCTGTATTTAAATGTTTTTATGCATTTATGTTACAGTGGCAGATTTTGGGAAAGGGAGGCATAACAAATGTATGCCTATTAAATCTGCCAAATTTACACTTTTCCAAATGTGTTTCTCTCCATGGCTCAAATGCCAATTATACCTACTTTACATTATTTACACTATTACACCACCCCACTCCTTAAAATTCAGCATTTTCCTGAAATCCTAAACAGACACTCAATTTTTTATTTAAGGTAGGTAGACTTACATCATTCAGAAAGTCAATCAGCTTTGGAACTGTTAGAAAACTCTGGCTTCCACTTCTACAGTTATCACAAAAACAGAAAAAAATTCTAATATAAATATTTTATACTGTAAATGTAAATAAATAGAGCACTATAGAAATATATCTACACACTGGACCTCCTTATAGCATGCTTCAATATAATGTGATTTCATATTTGTATGTATATGTGTGTAGGTATGTACCATATATATATATGTATGCATCATGTATGTAAGCATATGTATGTATGCTACATGCATGTGTATATGTATCTATGTATGCATGTGTCTGTGCATATATGTATGTATAGTATGTACGTAGGCAAGTTTGTATATGTATGCATGTTTGTATATGTATGCATGTATGCACATATAAACTGTATATCTGTATGTACCAGTATGAATGTACCAGTATGAATGTACCAGTATGTACCATTATGTACATATTTATCTAGCACTTAAACAGCACCTTTTAATTTCTCCCAAAAGCACACAGGGCTACCAAACTTAAATGAACAAGTGCATCATCAAATGCCATCAGCTGGGGACACTGATCCCAAATAAATTTGGCTTTGGAAAATAGCCTCATTATTACTCCTCAAGACATCTTTTTAAAATATCATGCAACAGTCATTGAATTTTGAACACATGTACAACGCGATATAAATCGTCTTATTATTATTATTTGAGGAAAATCCCGTTACCCCATCTACCTCCCCACATCTCCTCTCCACTTCCCAAGCTAGCAACTGCCAACAATGCTCTCATATTATTCACCAACCCGCAGCACAGCGGGATACTGTACGTACCTGTATAAGCGTCATATTATATTGATAAACATAAACCTATCTTTTCAGCATTTTAGTTTCTACGTGTAAACCTATAAAACTACACATGGATCAACATATATATTCACGAGATGTTAAGTATGGACAATTTTGGCAAAATGCGACAACTAGACAGAAACACTGCCACGAATTAGGCACAAAATTCGGCACAAATTCCAAAAGAACGCACGACAAAAAATTCACATATTATCACACCCGACAACCGCCTGACGCTTATCGGCCGTCCATTTTGATTCGGAGATAGCTGCATTCCTGCGCATAAAGATCATAAATAATAAATCGCCTTCAACGCGACCCTAACGCCGAGACGCCGGGCATCACCGTCGCCATTTCCCGGAAATCTATGAGCTCCACCTGGCGTTCGGACGGTTCAACGACGGTTAGTTCGCCCGATGCAATAGTGAAAGGCGGTGGCGTCATTCAATTGGCCTGTCGTCAAACGCGGCCGAGTTCTTTCCGCGTCAGCATAAAACGCAACGTCGTTTCCCCGTCAAAACAGATCTCCAGGGAAGGGCGAAGGAGGAATTGCCCCTTTTACGCCAACAGCCATGCTCACGACTTGTGCCGCACGCAAGCGCCAGGTAGGCATCGCTACTCGTACATATATACAGACGAGCGCACACATACACGCACACAAACACACACAACCAAATAGACAGGCAGAGGTATTCACACATGCACGTTGTTATGAGCACACGATATCCCGACACTCAAACATACAGACAGGATCATCAGTATATAGACAGATGTGGTGTTCTGTTTCAGGCAAAACTTCGCGGAGTGGGATGCCTCCAGCCCAGTTTGACGCCAACAGCCGTTGACACGACTGCCTCTTCTACTTCCGACGTAAAATGGCCCTTCCATCTCTGGCCATAGTGGACGTTCACTGCAAAGGCGAGTTCAGGGTTGGACGTTTCCATAAGGGAGACAACGCTGTAAAGATCATTCTCGAGATCTGACTTTGCACCTTCCTCGATCGCCTGATGGGCAACGTCCTGAGGATGGCCTTTCCTCAGAACAGGGTTCGTTCCTTTACCTGCAATAGTCATTCCTTTTGTGGGCCTTTTTAACTATGAGTGTCTTCTTCACCACCATTCTACATCTTGTGACCCTAAAAATACCGTCAATAATCTGGGACACCAGTTGTTTTCTTAGTTCCTGGAGCAGATGAATCTTCCAACAAGTGCCCATGTCTTTCCGCCCTAGACAAAATGCATCGAGGGCAACGCATCGCCCCACTATGACGCGTCTCTCGCTCCATATCCATAAGTAGGACTCCCAGCCTCACGCATGTTTTTGTCATTCACCACTACTTACGAAGCAGACCCTTGTACCAGATTCTGTTGTTTGCACATCTCGACCAACACGGCTAATAAATTCTGCTTTGGAAAGTACTTGTAAAGACTCTACGAAACTCTGACATTAAGGGTCCTCTCTTTATAACTTTCGCTATTTACATATAGACCTGCGTCCCGACCCAAGCACTTGGGGGCCGACGTTGCACTTCAGTCAGTTCTCTGAGCTGTATGTTGTGACAAGTGTCAGACTTGTTGAATCCTATTCTACCTAGGTAACCGACGGTACCTCGTCAAAATTAGACCCTGTCTCAACAGCCTGGCCAGTCGCATCCGCTGTAGGACAAAAGCGACATCGTAAGTCATCGTGACATGGGTTCCACATCAACGTAATATAGTTTCCATGACACAGTCAACAATAGCCGATTCTATTCGTCCATCAACCTAATTACTCCGCCAAATGGCGCAATTACCTGGGCAACCATTTCTCGTTCATTTTCCGATGCTGGCAATCAAGCGCTGTTGATGAAAAAAATGGCCCCAACCCCCAACATGTTGACATTGTGCAACAACCAGCCAGTCACAGGCAGATGTATGCCACATATCCACTAACTTATTTTTAATCTAGTCTAAATAGCTGAGTCAGAATCGCTCAGCTGAATCGAAATCACTCAGCAGAACCAAAATCACTCAGCTGATTCGAAGTCATTCAGCTGGTTCAAAGTCATTTCTCTGAACTGAAATTACCTAGCTTATATCAAGTTGATATAAATCACTCAGCTGAATCAAAATCACTCAGCAAAATGAAGATCACTCAACTGATTCAAAATCACTCAGCTGAATCAAAATCACTCAGCCAAATCAAGATCACTCAACTGATTAAAAATCACTCAGCCAAATCAAAATCCCACAACTTCCTCAAACTCACTCAGCTGAATCAAAATCACTCATTAGATTTAAAATCACTCAGCTGATTCAATCACTCAAGCCAAATCAAAATCGTTAAGCGTGGGTAAATCTGGCTTACAGTTCTCTGAACAGCTCCTCAATATCTGATCGTGGACAGATCTTGTGATATAAGTCGTAGAATTTGTCAAATGTGAAGGCGTCCGCTTCAATTTCGTCACTCTACAAAAAGAAATCAATCAATGACTGTAGTTGGACATTTATATAGCACCTTTTGAGAACTTCTCAAATGTAAATACAGCCAATTTCTGCATCAAATCTAATCCAATCCAACCTGGAAATTTCTATTGCGCCATTATCGTAATGAATAGGTATCAATCGACAGTCACTTTTATGCAAAGCCGCATTCTAAAATCACAATGCCTTGGACAAAAGCAATCAAGATCCACGAGGCCACAGAGACTGAGACAATCTATTATTATTATTATTATTATAATTATTATTTTGCATTTATTATGCACACAATGTCATTAAATCTGAAACTGAGGCTTGAAGCTATTGTGAGTGAAGGACTTGCTCAATGTCCCTACACAGTAACAGGGAGGCTTGAACCCATACTCCGTGCTGAGCACTCTATCCAAAGAGAATAAGCATCAACAAATGGATGCAAAATTCGAATATCTATTGCAATTCTATCTAAGCGATTATATCTAATTATATCTAATCAAATCGTGAAAGATCAGAACTTAAGCCAGAATGATTAGGGAACAACATAAGTTTGTGTTCAGGTATACTAAAGTTTGCTAAATTCAGGTCAGTCACAGTACCATCACAATATGTTAACCTCTCATGCTCATTATTACTTGACTAGGTCCTCTGATTGCCTTTTTCTTGCTGTGCTCCAACCGAATACTGCTTTTGTCAGCAGGGCTTCCGCTGTTGCTGGATTACACTTTCACTGTCTGTTCACTCTGCTGTGTATTTCCGTGATGTATTTCCGCTCCTGACTCGAGACGTTTTTGTTTCAACGTGCTTATCCTTCTTACACTGCCTATCTGTCTCTCTGAACTGACCCTTGGAGTTAACTGGATTGTGAATCTGTTTTGCAGTCCAACTGATTGATGGCTAGTTCATATCACATTGGCGCTACAGAAGCTGTAATATGTTAAAACTGCCAACTTAGATATATATATATATATATATATGCATGTAAGCATGTATTTGAAAATCTATGTTGCTGCCATTTTATGGCACCATAATAAAGGGTTAAAGAAGTGAGTGACCTTTCCACTGGGAAATCCAAGATCTTTGAGACATTGCATCACCATCTTCTCAGTTCGACCAGAAGCAAATGTTCTTGTGATGCTGCAGTTAAACAGTAATAAACAAATAATACACAAATAAATGAAAAAATAACCAGCATAAATAAATCAACAAACAACTATACATTATACGTACAAACATACACACACACATATACACATATACATACACACATACATACACACACATGCATACTTACTCTCATAGGAACACACATACTTACATACATATATCATATTTTATTATTAATATTTTGCATTTATTATGTGCGCAAGGTCAATAAGTCTGAATCTGAGGTACCACTGGTATCAGCATTTCAGCCAGGTGATCATTCAACTCGTGGTTGTTTATTCATTTATTTATGCATGTATGTAAGATCAAGAAACTTAATGTAGTGGGGCTGATTGACTGTGCACTTGTGGTGTGTTTAGGTTCAATCCTCACTTTAGACAGTTACTGCATAGAGACTGAGCAAGTTGTTAACCCACAATTGCTTACTTCCTTGAATGCTATCGATTAATGCATGTCATTATGTACTGGTGTTAGATAAATATGTGAAAATAAATAAAAATACTATAAATAAATGGCCCTTCTGTTTTACAGATAACCAATAACATACTCACCTTCGAACTGGAATCTTTCCACTTGGGTTTACCATAAAGCTTAACTTCATCCAACTGTAAATAGAAATGAACATGTAAGGTAATGTAAGGTACGGTATGGTAACGTAAGAGGAAAGTTACGGTGACCTAAAATAAAGTGAGGAAAAAGGAAGGTGCAGTATGGTAAGGTAAAGTAAGGTAAGCTAAGGAAGTGTTGTGTTGTTGTTAGGCAATGTAAATAAATTACGATTACATAATAACAAGATGTATCATTCACTGTTTGATATTTTAATTCTGCAACTGATTCCATGACTTAAAAAGTCATTATATTCAACCTGTAGATATTCGAATTTTGCAGCCATTTGCTCAGTTTTACTGTCATTCTTATATTTACACATTTTCTGTCTGCTTTTTGTGTTAAATCTTCTTCTGGATCCTCCACTATTTCAAAAATTGCAAGGGATCTTGGATATTAAAACTTTGTAGTGACTTGCAACGACAAAGCAGCATTGTGCTGATGCTGGATTTCCAATTTCTGTTTAAATGCCTCAGTCGAAAGACCTTACAACTCGAGCAGTGCAGCCAGGAATTAGGATTTGTTGTCTTGTTGCAAATGCTTTTATGTGACTCAGTCGAATGCTCTTGTAAGTCTAGAAATGCAGCCGGGAAGATCATTCGTTTGTCATGTTGCAATGTTGTTCTTGCACCTCAGTCAAAAGCCTTTGCAAGTCGAGGACAGGGTCTTTGAAGACGCAGAATCTATGGCACTTTTCCGGTTTTCCACTTTTCCTGGTGCCACCGGTTCCTGCACATCACCTGCCTCCGTATTTCCTCTGATCCCGAGCATCTTCAGTATAGTGATACCCAATCTTCCTATATCATCCCAAGCAGCCCCTTTCCACATCCGTCTCTCCACCCGCGTGGCCACGCCTCCCCACTTCACCTGAGGAAAGATGAAACTATCCAAGATTAAAGTACATCTGCCAAATAGAAGTGACGAAAGTATGTGTGTCTGTCTGTATGTGCCGATGCAGTCGGTCAGTCATCGAGTCAGTCAGTCAGCCAGTCAGTGAGTCAGTCAGTGCCTGAGCGAGCCAGCCAGTCTCTCTGCCTCTACCTGTCTCAGTCAATCCTTGTGTTTGTCAAGTGTCTGTCTAGCCGCCCGTCCACCTGTGTGTCTGCATGTGTATATGTATGTCAGTGTCTGCGCATGTCTGTGTGATTGTATTCGTGTGTTTCAGTGTCTGCGCATGTCTGTGTGATTGTATTCGTGTGTCTGTGTCTCTCTGTTTGTGCATCTACGTATCTGTGTCTGTGTCCGCATGTTTGTTTGTTTGTTTGTTTGTTTGTTTGTTTGTTTGTTTGTCTGTCTGTCTGTCTGTCTGTCTGTCTGTCTGTCTGTCTGTCTGTCTGTCTGTCTGTCTGTCTGTCTGTCTGTCTGTCTGTCTGTCTGTCTGTCTGTCTGTCTGTCTGTCTGTCGAAACCCATTACGAGAATATATGTAGCAGTTACCCGGCGCCCAACGGACGCTGGCCGACTTACTGTTTCTTGAGACAGGTCATCGGGCAGACGTTGTTCGCTTTGAAGTTGTGTGTAATCTTGCGCAGCCCATGGACCCAGTCCTACAGGCAGATCAGAAGACAAAGTCATCGAGACCACAGTAATCACAGGAAGCGAAGTGGAAGGCCAGAAGGCAGGAAGGAATAAAGGGAGGGAGGGGAGATGGAGGGAAGAAGAAAGAAAGGAATGAGGGCGAATGGGGTGAAAAGACAGAATGAGAAAAGGATGAAGAGGCGGAGGGAGGGAAGATATGACGGTGGGAGAAAAGAAGGGACGCGGAAAGAAGGAAGGGAGAGGAAGGAAGGCGGGGAGAAAGGGGTCTGGAGACGGAGGGAAGGTGGAAAGCAGAGGCAGGGATCAAAGGACGGCGAGGCCGATGGATTACTGCAGCATCACGAGAACATTTGCTTCTGGCCGAACTGAGAAGATGGTGAGGCAGTGTCTGAAAGATCTTGGATTTCCCAGCTGAAAGGTCACTCACTTCTTTCCCCCGTTATTATGGTGCTATAAAAAGGCGCCAACATCGATACGGATGAAGGATAGAAAAGAAACAGGCAGGAAGGAATGGAAGAAGAACAGTAGGAATGGGAGGTAGGGACGGACGGAGGGAGAGGTGAAACAGGAGGTGAGTACGCAGGAGAAATTGATACAGCAACGGACAGAGAAAGATAGGCGGAGAGGGACAGAGACAGAGGCAGACAGAGAGACAGACAGAGAGACTGACAGAGAGACAGATAGAGACAGACAGAGAGACAGACAGACAGAGACAGACAGATAGAGAGACTGACAGACACAGAGATAGATATAGGGTGAGTCATAGGCACAGATAGGGGGACGGACGAGATGAAAGAAAGATGACAAGAAGATGAGAAAGATGAAGACACATGAAAAATTATCTTAATTAAAGCTGTGACGATGAATAACTGGAATGATTGACTGAGCAATAAATCAACACAGAAAAATAAGCGCAAAGCAAAAAAGGAAAGAAACCTTGAAAGACTGATCTAGACCAGTCAGTGTGTAACACTATAGTCTGATCTAATCAACTAATCTAATCTAACCTAATCTCAAATTTAGCTTGAATCAAAACCAATCTTACCGAATCAAATCTAACACGACATAATTTAACAAACTAATCTAAACTAATACGGATACTCTAACCTAACCTGTTCTAACAATCTAAGCCAATCTACTTTTTTATCTGATTTGAATCAAATCCAGCTGGGTCTAGTCTGCCTCGTTTAGACAGCTAATCTGATTGATCTGATCTAATCTGATCTCTAATTAGATCTAATCAGAATCTAATCCAATCTGGACTTCTACAGCGCCATCATAAACGTCGTGTCAGCCCATGGTCGCCTTCAGGTAAAACCACAGTCCTTCTATGTATTTATCTATGCGCTTAATATAGCGCCTTTTAAGTACCTCACGTCATAAAAGTCCGTAGTCATAAATCACTTGCAAATTCATTTAACGGACCCGATGAAAACCCGAGAGATCAGAAAGAACAAAGTCCGGCAGATAAGTAAGCGGTAAGGGACAAGTGGGACGTGGTGGTGTAGTGGTATGGTCGGTGCCTCGTAACCGGAGGGTCGCGGGTTCGAAATCTGCCTCAAGCCACTGCGTAGCGACCTTGGACAAGTTGCTCACCCACAATTGTCTGTGAGGAAGGCAACGGAAAACCACCTCACTCATCCCCGGGTGGCATAAAGCCAACGGACCTGCCTTCGGGCAGAGAACTCATCATCATCATCAAGGGAGAAGTCCACAGCCTTGTTTGAAATGATGCCAAAGAACAGCTGGAAGCAAATCACTCAGTAGATATTTCGAAAGGGCGCTGTACATTTTACGAGTTTACATCATCATCTGCGTCGTAGTCGTCATCATCATCATCACTATCAGCATCAGTTCCTGACGCCAACCGTTTGGCTGTTATGGGTGCAAATAAATGATCTCCATTTTCCGGTAATTAATATGTCAAGTCTAGTGCTCCTCTCATGTTCAGTCCAAGTGTTATTAAGTCTTCGTTTATATTGTCCATCCAGCGCAGTTTTTGGTCCTTCTTTTGCATCTCTTTCCTTCGAATCTTGCATTAGTGGGTTGTGTGGAATTCTGTCAGTTGACATTCTTTCCACATGGCCAAACCATCGAAGTCTTCACTGAATGACTTTGTCCAGCAGAGTTGCTTAGATATTTAAGAACTGTCCCATTACTAATTTATTTTTTCTAGTCTTGAAATTCCTGCAATTTTCCGCAGCCAACTCATTCCTGCTGCGAGGATTCTTTTCTCATTTTGCACTAAACAAATGATTCGAATCACATACACTACATCAAAGCATCCAATCTCATCATAATTGCTGAAGCCCTTTAGAAATGTCCACGTTATGTTATTTTACATTACACTGTTATATCATGCTGTACCACAATGCATAATATTAGCAGTAATTACGCTATATAAAATTGCATGACATCACATAATACGGCCAGTGGCGGATTTAACTATAGGCGTGGGGCTGTTTGCCCCCGGCGCCCCCCTTTTCTATATATGTCGGCGCCCCTCTGATTAGACCCGTGCATGGTGCATTGCCAGAAGGTAGCGCCCCTGGAAATGCTCTCGCCCCTCCACACAAGCAATCCTGGAGCCGCCACTGAATACAGCACTGTATCACATTACAAATAGCGCCTAATAGGTGCCTTATATTGCAGTGTATTGCATTGCACTACACAGATTACATGTCATTGTAAGTCTTACATTACAAGGCTTACATTAAAGTACACTAAATTACATCACATGGCTTTCCACTGAACGTGTCACATCACAATACAATGCCAAACCTGGCATTGCATTTTATTACTATTATTAATATTCATAATATTTTTTTATTATTGTCGTATCGTCGTCATACCTGCGTCATAACATTATCACAATATTGCTATTTTATGGAAACAATGTGGCGATAATACAAACATGACATGGTCATCATGTCGACGTCATTGTACAATGTTATTCGTCACACAGTTGACATCGTCATCATATACTAGCCATAATATTGTCATAATATCGCCATAATAATTGTCATAATATCGACATCATATGGTCATAATATGGCAATAATATGAATGTAATATGGTCATCATGTCAACGTTATTGCGCAGTGGTTTCCATCTCACAGTTGTCACACTGTCGTCATATCCTCGCCATTAGATAGTGATAATATCGCCATAATAACTGCCATAATATCGTCATTATATGGTCATAATATGGTGATAACATGATCTCAGTATGGTGATCATATCGTCGTCATTGTCTGTAGCTGTCGTCATTCATTTGTCATTTCTCCTCGTGACAGCATTGTCATAATATCGCCATAATAATTGCCCTAATATTGACATTATACGGTTATTATATGGTGACAATGTGAACATTTATGACCAATATGATCATCACGGTAACCGATTGGATAGAGCGCTCTGCCTGTAACGCGTAGAGTAGAAGTTAGAGTCTTCGCTGAGATGGTTGCTGAGTAGGGTAACTGCTCAGCGCCATCGACTGATGCTTAGTCATTCGATAGTGGCGCTTAATAAATGCAGAAATAAAACAACTGCTGTACATTTTATCGCATTAAATGTTATAACATCAGATTGTAGTGCTTTGTGTTAATAACTGCTGACTCACTTTGGCCGTCTTGTCGTCAGGTGCTACGAAATTGTTGTAGCTGATGTTGACAAGGTCAAGGCCGGAACAAACAGTCACCGTTCGCGTCTCCAGGTTACCCGCACCACGTGACTCCAGGTCGACCGCCATCTTGGGATCCTGACAACAGCGTAATGTAACAGCGAGAAGGTAAGATCGACGTCAACGGTTCATGCAGCCACGAGATGTTGTTAAACACTGGATACTACTACTAATACAACAAGGCATCAGTTGTATTCTGGTATGTTCACACCTTAAAGTCTCCTAATAATCTGCTCATATAGTCAGAATTATGGCGGATATTGACTAATTAACTCCGCCACTGCCTTGTTTGGGAATAGTGCCAGTCCCAAGCCTGGATAAAGGAGGAGGGCGACGTCAACGGCCTTTGATGCCATAATACGTCGTTAAACTGAGGAACTACTACTACTATATTGACTAATATCGATAAATGTAAGGTGAGTAAACAATTTCTTGTAACTGAGCTAGGGACACTTCGAACGATCTCAGTGCAGTTACATGGGGATGCGACTGTCTGGCGTCATTTCAAATGAGCTTAGCGATCGAGTTGCAGTATTGGAATAGTGGGTTATTTAGGTGCTAGACCGCCTCCCCCTCGTGCCACTCCACAAAGTCGTATTATTAAATCACTAACGATGCTCGCTGCTAACCAACACAGCAGTTGAATTCAGATAAATCTCCTAATCTCGCCTGAAGGAGGCTTGGCACTAACCAAAAAGACATTTGTTGGGGATGCATGATAGCTTAGTAGTTAGTTTGCTGGTCTGTCAACACAAAGGTCAAGGGTTAAAATTTCTGCCAGGAGATAAAGAAGTGTGAAGGTTTCTATTCCGCTAGCACCACAAACGAACAGCTATAATATGAGTACGTCAGCTGTACACCTCAGGTGGGAGCATTAGGCGGCGAGGAAGAAGATAACCCAGCAGACCTTATATGCCAAGGCCAAGAATATCAAGTCGCTAACACTTCGCATTCATGGCTGCCTCTGCAGGGTTGGATTAAATGACCGCTCTTTCTCTTCTTAGGTTAGAAATCCTCATATACCGAGGCCAAGAAACTGAAGTCGATGGCTTCATATCTATGGCTGTTCTTCTTCTCCTCCGTCATCTTGTTCTTATTCTTGTACTTCTCTTTTGTCTCCTCTTTCTTTTTATTCTCTTCTTCTTCTTCTCCTGCTGCTTCTGATCCTTCTTCCTTCTCTTCTTCTTAGGCAAGAAATCCTAATATGCCAAGGCCAAGAATATGATGTCGCCACTACTTCATACCCATGGCTCCTTTTCTCTTTATTCAAACTACATTACATTTTTGGGGTAAACGCATTTTGGGTCGAAGCTGAAACAACTTCCGGGATCCAAAGACCCCAGTTTTCCTGACGATGCTGCCAAAGAAAAACGTCATCGTCCTTGCTTTTCAAAAGGCCTGGGAGACATACGCATAAACATCTCGACGATGAAGACAGGATAAAAGGCCTTGTTTAATTCCGTATCGTTGACGACGGCGGCCATCTTTTACAGGTCGCCAACGCAACCGATTTGTCGGGCGCGGCAAAACACTTGAAGCTGTTTGCACTCTTGTCTCCATGCGCACTTTCATTAAGCAGAAGCGCAAGTCGGAAGCTGGACTTGCGGACCGGAAAAGCAGGACAAAGACAGGCCGGAAAAGTGCAGGTGGAAGCAGATGTGGAAAACTGAGATGGAAAACAAGGAAATGGAACGACGATCAGTGGAACTAGGAATGACTAAGAACTTCTATAGCGCCATTACATGTATGTGGGTATGTATGTTGATATTTATATAGCGCCTTTTAAGTGTTTGAGTGCACATGGTATATGACTACTGTATGGACGTGAATGGTGACAATGGATGACCACAAGTGCAAAAACCCACAAAACTGAGTAACTGCAAGTTTAGTCCGCACAAAACTACCAGATCAACCAGTGGAGAAACCGTCTAATGGGAATTGTATTCTGAAAAAAGGAAAGGTAAGATTATGTCTTTTCTAATCTAATTTAATGACTTCTATAACGCCGTTATCATAAAACACAGTGAATCAGTTGATGGTCACTTGAATCAGAACCGTAGTCGCAAATTATCAGGTGGAAAACCCGGGCCGAAATCCGACCTAGAATCGTAATCGTAATTTCGGAATTTTCTATAGCACCCAGCGAAAGCGGGAACCAGCTTATTCACAGGCGCTCAGTCAAAACAAAATCAGTAGGCAGAAAGTGTTCGGTTCCAGGTCAAGATCCAGAAGTAAGGACGATAGTCAGACGGCTACGGTGGATGGTGTTTAAAAAAATTGGATCGGGAAGAGAGATAAGGGGAAGAGGAAGAATATAAGAAGATAAGGCGAGCTAAGCTCAAGTGAAATAATGTTAGTTAAGGTAAGATATTATACAGCAAGGTAAGGCAGGGCAAGATAAGGTAAACTATGGTGATTTAAAGCGGAGCAAGTTAAGGTCAACTAGGAATTGGTAGATTAAGGTATTGTATGGTATTGCAAGGTAAGATAAGGTAGCTAAGAGTAAGGAAATAGTAAAGAGAACATTTGATCCAACTAACCTTAGGTGGAACACCTTCTCGGATGTCACTAACTTGAGAACAATCTATCACTTGACCTTCCTGCAACAGAAATTAACAACAGGAATTACAACAGAAATTGACAACAGAAGCTACAACAATAAAAATGACAACTGAAGTGACAGCAGAAACGGACAACAGGAATGACAACCGAAGTGACAGCAGAAATGGACAACAGGATTGACAACAGTCATTTACGACAGGAACGACAACAGAAATGACAACAGGAGTGATAGCAAAAATGGACAATTGGAATGACAACAGATGTAAAAGGATTGATAGCAGAAATTGACAACAGGAATCGACCACAAGAGTTACAACGGAAATTGACAACAGGAATCGACCACAGGAGTTACAACAGAAATTGACAACAGGAGTGACAGATATTGCTGATACCTGTAAATGCAATAAATTAACCTGTGAGTGACAGGATGTCTCTGTCTTAGTGGCTATTGACCTGATTACGGTTTGGTTTTGGCGTGCCATCAATATCAATTGACGCTTGTGCATTACACATCGGCGCCATAGAAGTCACTAATTAATAATAATAATAATATTAATAATAATAATAATAATGTTGATGATGATGATGATGATGATGATGATGATGATGATGTTTATGACAGGCTGGAAAAAGGCGTTGTATAAATGTCTCGAATCGCGGCTAACATTCAAAGACATGTAAAATGTTGGAGAAAATAAATTGGAGAATAATAATTATCTGACCCATGATACGAACTCACCATCGCTTCAACCCTTGCAGTCGCTGTGCAGGTCTTTCACTCAAAACTTAAAACATTCCTCTTCCACAGATCCTATCCTGATTTCCCCTCTTCCCCTTGTCTCTCTTTCCATCCCAATTCCAAACACCATCCACCATAGCCAGCTGACTGTCTGCCTGCATGACTCTTTGATCTTGTCCTGGAACCGAACCATTCCTGCCTATCGATTTTGTTCTTCCAGAAAAAGTGCTCAAAGAGCAGTCATCAAAGACAAAACCGTCTCTAGAAGATGCATTTAGGAAACGAAAGCACATGCTTAGCCAAAGCACCACAAGACATATTTCTCCGGTGGGCAGAAAGGCTACTCACTAAATGACCCACCGATCCAACAAAAATTACATCTACTAAATCACCTATTGGATGAAAACTTACTAAGTCACCAATCGCATAAAAGACGTTTACTAAAGTCATCGGCATCTGCCCTTAACAACCTTGACCTTGCACCCCTCCCTTCCCACTTCCGGCACGCTGACGTCACAGATCGAACGGAGCGTCTAGAAGGGTGGTCCAGAGGTGCGGTTACAAGGCAAGCTACCCACCCACTTGTGAGCAAATCCACACAACCGGCGTTAGTCCTACCAACCTAAGGTTCAACGATAACAGTTAATGGTCACCAGACGCGTGTGAAGAGTCGGATACCGATATCTAAACAGTTCCACAATCGACGCGTCCGCCCAACATGGAGAGGGGAGAGGCAGTGAGGGATCTGGGGAGGGACAGTGTTTAGAAACCACCGACGAAGAGGAGGGAGGCACTCTCGAGGGATGCAAGACAGATAAACAGCCCAAGAAACTGAAAGCAACGGCAGTTTTCTGAGACGCATAGCATAGCACGGCGAGGCGCAGCACAGCCTTGGATGCTACTAGCGTCTGTGAACGTAGGGCATACTTGATTCAAGACAAATTCTCTTTTGCATGTCTTTAGTGTCTCTGAATTCCATGCTTAACTTTTCTTTTCTTTGGCTTTTCTGTTGACAAGCGCACCTCTTGTTCTAAATCAGTTATGTGTTGTTGTGACGTCAAGACACCAGAAGTCGTGGCATGGCTTCTGCGCTTTCTTTTATTGTCACTTAAGACCTTCCTAGGAAGAGGCCTTAGTACTTCAGGTCTTCTGATCGACAACATTGCACGGTGCCGTAGACGAAAACCGGACCACCAATCAATACCACCCATCTTCGGCTCATTGTCAAAACCGTGCGGAATAGCATCGCGTTCAGCATAATCAAATGCTAATTCACGTACATCAATCAGCTGGAGTTAAAGCAAAACCTTTATCCTCGAGCAATAAATTGTATTCAACAAAATCCTTTTCAACATGACGACCCAGGAAAATACCAGGTAGTTTCTTCTCCTCAAACACTAAAATGTATTCAACTAAATCCCTCTCAACAAGAGGACCTAGGAAGAGATATACCCGGCAGTTTTTAAAGTTTCTTCAGCTCGTGCACAGGACTTGCTTTCATCCAGTGCAACTATGACTGACCTGCTACATATATACGCCTACGATTCCTCGCTCTGCCGATGGACATATGGCTTGTTAACAAATGTCTTACTTACTTACTTACTTTCTTGTGACCAGCTTCCGCTTGAACTTGTTTGGACACACGATCGTGGCATCTGCATATAACAGAAGTTATTTGACCAACTCGAGCCTAAAGTACCGTAGCACTTTCATCTGGTAAGAAGGACACTTAATCCTCAGTGCTGCTAGCAAACAGTGAACTGCTTTGTAGTAGTATGCAGTGTGAACTGCAGCCAGGAAAAGAACTACATGTACTTGCAATTAATGTAAATAACAATGTTTCAGTTATGTCTAGTGAAACATAAATTTGGTTACGAACGTTCATGTAGGGGTAAGATGGACAGCAACCCCACCTTTGGTACCACAGCGAACAGCGAGCACAGTGTCTGGCCACACGGTGTCTGTTGTAATGTGCCAGATGACAATTGGGTATTGAAACGTATGCGCTATATAAATAAACTGATAACTATACATACATAACATACATATATAATACAAGCTTATATGTATTTATATGCGCAGTATCTAAATATATATTTGTATGTAGATTATGTATAATATATACAGTAAAAAGTATTTGAGGATGTAATAATATATATATACATATATGGATTAGTATGTGGCAGATATTTATGTGCATAGAAATTATATCAACTAGGAAAGGTATTGAAGGATGTAACCATAGATATATGGATTAATATACAGTGTATATATTTGAGTATACATCAGCTGGAAAAGGTACTGATGGATGTTTAAAACCATCCAGCAAGAAATATCAAGTGGGTTAAGGCTGAGAATTTCGTACAGGAAGCCTGGCAGATCCAGGTTATAAGAAGCCTAAAAGATCGCAGGAAAGCACAGATGGCCGAGCTAGCTCCTCGCCCCCAGCTTCACATTTCCTGCGCCTCCCCATTACCCGTTCTCCAATTCATGTCCCCCAATTTCCTCTCTTCATTTGCATCTCTCGTGTCGCTTTTCCCATCAGGCGGAGATGAAGAAGAGATGGCCTGAGAGCTCTCCGAGATGTTTACCATCCGTCGTCTGACCTCTGTTTGACCGGCGGAGGAGTCGGGTACTCGAGTAAGTTAATTCAATCAAACTGATATACTTGTAACATGTGAGTATGTATCTGGCTATTTATATAGCACCTTTTAAAAACTTCACAAAGGCTCTCAAACATTTAAAATATCAGCAGCATCGTTACTAGTAGCAGCAGCATAGTTATCATTATCACGGGTATCATAGTCATCGTCGTCGCCTTCGTATTCATCGTAATCATCATCATCATAAAAAAGAGTCTAGTGCATCATCATACATGCACATTATACACATACACATGCATCCATACACATACATATATCTATGGTTATCCTTCAATACGTTTCATAGTTGATAAAATATCTATATACATACATATCTACTACATATTAATCTGTATATGTATATAACTATATATATATATGGTTACATCCTTCTATACTTTTTCATATATAAACATATACATATACGCATACATACATACTTCCATACAGATATACAAACGTGCGAACGGTTGCTGCAGATGTAGGTTTCTCCTACAGTTTATCTGCCTGGCATCGTTCGCTAGCATCACTCGCTGCCAATTGTCTTTTGCTCCTCCTCCCCATTAATAGTTCTAAACACTGCCTCCCTCACCAACCAATTATTTAGTGCGCTGCTGATGTCTCCAATCACCCACACTGTTTCTAAACAGACGGCGCACTGCATTAGCCTAAAACCCAAACTTCTGCACATCAACTCGAGCCCGTTGTGCCTTCCAGTGTATTAGACCTTCTTCCTGGAACGATCTACATACTTTTGCACTTGACTCTGTTCAGCAAACAGTTTCAAACTGTCTTAAAATGCACTGGGTCACATCAGTTAGATAATCATGGGTGTATCGTGTTTGTAAAGCAGACCTACTCAAAATGCGCTATATTAAGTGTCCTGTCGCATACACGCTTACATACGCTCTTAAGGGTAATCTCTGAAAAGAGCAGAGCCGTTTGTTGCCACTCACTTATAGTTTAACATCTGGTAACAGCAGACACTAATGCGATTACCCTTAAGAGCGTATGTATGCGATGTGACGAACACTTGCAATAAGTAAAAGCATGACAAATACATAAGTAGTTGCATATTTGTATATACGTATGTATGTATGTATGTATGTGTGCATACATGTATGATTATATGTATGTATGTATGTATTATGCATATATGTTTGTATGTATGCCCGAATATATATGCATGTATGTGGGTATGTATCTAAGTACACATGTATGGAGCAGGCAAATAATAATAAATTTTATTATTATTATTATTATTATCATTATCATCATTATCATTATCATCATCATCATCATTGTCATCATCATCATCATCATCGTCATCATCATCATCATCATCGTCGTCGTCGTGATCATCATCATCGTCATCATCATTATATGGGCATTTTATCCTAACGGCCTTAACAGCCTAGGCTGCCTCGCACTCGCTCAACACGACCACCCGAGAGAAGAACAGTGAGTGAAGGACTTGCTCAAGGTCCCTACACAGGCAGATTCGTCTGAGTGGAGGCTCGAACCCATACTCTGTGTTACAATCCAAGCGCTCTAACCAATCGGCTACCATACCCCACAGAATAATACAGCCCCTTGAAAGTACCTATCAGAGGCGTTTAACTGTATACAGCCAGAAGATGTTACTGTGGTTTTTTGGTCAAATCTGGAAGTACCTCACTTGTTTAGACGCCTCTGCGGAGACTGCGCAGACCGAAGGAATTGTTGACTGAAGCGGAAAAAATGCCACAGCAATCCACAAACCGGGCGCCTCTTAGCCAGAAAAATCTTTCCTGATGTTGATGTGTTTTGCTAACAGACAGCAAGTGTGTATATAGGAGATACCTATCCACTTTAAAAGGCCAAAATTAAAAGTAACGAGTTTGTTTAGACGACTGTGAAACTTCGGAGGACAGTCGCCTCGCAGTTAAAGGGTCTTTGAAATGGCTCCGACGTAAACAAAATCACAACTATCCATCGCCTGGACAGCTTTTAAACTCTCAATACGCATGGGTACTCGTGCTGTCTGCCTGCCTGCCTGCCGGCCTGCCTCTCTGCCTGCCTGCCTGCCTGTCTGCCTGCATGTCTGTCTGCCTGTCTGCCTGCCTGTCTATCTGCTTGCCTGTCTGCCTTTCTATCTGCCTGTCTGTCTGCCTGCCTGCCTCTCTCCCTGCCTGTCTGTCTGTCTGCCTGCCTGCCTGTCTGCCTGCCTGTCTGCCTCTCTGTCTGCCTGCCTCCCTGCCTGTCTATCTGCCTGCCTGTCTGTCTTTCTGTCTGCCTACCTGTCTGCCTGTCTAACTGCCTGCCAGTCTGCCTGTCTATCTGCCTGCCAGTCTGCCTGTCTATCTGCCTGCCAGTCTGCCTGTCTATCTGCCTGCCAGTCTGCCTGTCTATCTGCCTGCCAGTCTGCCTGCGTCTTACTGCCAGCATGCTGCATGCCTTCCAGTTTGTCTAGGTTGGTAAAGGTATACGGGCAACAAATTTAGAGGTCATTAAAAGGCAATATGTAAGTGATCATACATATCTACATACATACATACACAGTTTACATACTGTACATACATACATATATATATATGCATACAAATACACAGATACACTTATACATGGGGCGGACCAGCCACAAGGCTATAAATGTAGGTTTTATGAATCATTTAATTAAATAAAATATAGGAATCGCATAATAGCTTTTAATGTAAGTTGTTTCACTCGCTTTAGTTCTTTTCCGATATTTCACCAATATGTTGTTTAATTCAATTTAAAATAAATAATTCGGTATTTGAATTCCAACATCCCTTCCCTCTGTCGAATAATTAACGACGGTCGACCAAAGGGACGCAGGCATTCGATTTAGGCCAGTAGCGCCCTTTGAACATTTCGAAGCTGAGTATTAATGGTTCCTCTGAGCGCGGACGGCCATGAAAGGGGTTCTTTCGTACGATAGTAATTAGATAACCTATTAGTACGGAAGTAAAAGAAAGCGTCGTCCGAGCCGCACCATAGGATGCAGACCGAGAAGAAACGGTTAAATAAGTGCTGCCAAGCGAATGCACTGCTTCAGACGTAGAGCGGCGAAGCGTGCGTTTTACATTAGACGAGTCAGAGTAAATTTCGGCATCGTTTGGTTAGTGATATCTACAGTATATTCGTATGCTGTGCGAGCATAGCATATACAAGTTAAGCCCGTCCTCAGGGCAAGTTACGAAACATATATCACCACGAGAGGGAGTCCGAGAAAAGGCTAAACAGCTCTCCCAAATCACAGCCAAAACAAAACTTAAGGAAGCAGCCAATACTAAACTTTCCTTGGGGAGAACGCACACTCTGGGCAGAGATGGCACGGAAGGCCATTTTACGTCGAGAGCAGAAGGGACAGTGATACGGGTGGCTCTGGGCGTATAATTGGGCAGGAATAACTCCCTCAAATTTATGCACAGACAATGACCGCGACACATACATACATGCTTACATACATAGATACATTCATATACACATGCATACACACGTACATACGTGCACACGTAAGTAGGGCCTACACACACACACACACACACACACACACACTAATACAGACATACGTTCTGGACTCCGATCGAAACACCTCACATTGTCCTGCGATTCAATATTTTTCAATGAGGCGCAAACACTAACTCCGCTAACAATCCGACCAGCATTAGTACCTGCTTCTACTAGACATTATTATGTTCGACATCATAAAACAGATAATTCCTCGGGATTAGTATCATCAATCAACTACAGGAGAAGGATGAGGAGAGAGAGAGAGAGAGAGAGAGAGAGAGAGAGAGAGTGCAACGGACTGAATCAATTAATCGGCCAACGGTTGGTAAATAAGGACAAAGCGGAGTCCGGTGGCAGACTGGAAAGTGGAAACATGCTGTCCTGTGTGATGATGCAAAGCCTGTAAAGCAAGTGATCGGCTCGGAGTGGGTCGCCCTGTTGCGTGCAGGGTGAAATCCTGAAACCCCGACCCCAGTGGCAGAGGTAGAGGGCCCTACAGCATTCTTCGAACTGGTGACGGAAACTGTATCGATACACTTGACAGACGAGTGCTTGCATGAGTCCGCCTCCTGGCCATCCCGAGAGGGAGGAGTCTTACCTATGTCGCAGATTGGACATGTCAAAGTGAAGAAGTTCAAAAAGCGCAAGGGTAACGGCCTGGAGTGACTAGTACTCTCTCAAGGTAGTCTTGAATCCTGCCGAATCCTTTGAAATACGATCCATTTAATATTTCGACCGGTCTTAATCTCTTCTCCAACGTATTAAGATAACTGTCTACGATTTCACTTGAAGCGACTCTCAGTTACCGATGTCTTGTGCATTATTATAAAGGCGCTATATAATTCATTAGTCAGTTCTATTACAAGTTCACTCTTCTACATATTGTTCACACTTTCAAATAACAGTTGAAATTCTATCTCTTATTTTTTAATTCTTGGTAAATGCTCCGACAGCTGACATTGTAAAGTAACCTAAAAGTGGCTCGCTACTGGTGATGCTCTTGTAATTGTTACATTACACTGCATCTGCACCGTGACCTAAAGTTTATGGACTTTTGAACAGCAGCAGTTTTTCTTTAGTTGAATTGATCTTTCTTGTTTTTTATTTCATGTTTTCCGCCATTGTGGCTTAAATAAATGTCTTCATTAGGTTAGATTGTGGGAGATTATATTAGAATCTCAATGAAACACATTAATTCCACTGCAACGCATGAATCCCTGCGCAACAAACGAATCCCACGGCAAGCTGTTTGTTCCAGCCGGCACCGAACCCCACCCTTCACATCGACGGTTCCTCAATCTAACCACTAGGCCAGCGCGCCGAACTATAAACGCGAACGTTGCGACAATTAATGTTCGTACCCATCGCAGCGCGGCGCCACGTCTCTTAACAGTGGCTCCCTGGAACCGTTTGTTTACCATCCCGCCACTAAATCCAACATTAACCAGCGGTCGACCAATATCATCGCCGCCTTCGCCAAAGAGGCTACATTTGGGGAGTCCAGTTTTTATGGAGGATAATGTCCTACAATATAAGACTGGCGGGGATTAAGTTCTCCCAC
This sequence comes from Norana najaformis, assembly GCA_964023275.1. Lineage (NCBI taxonomy): Eukaryota > Metazoa > Annelida > Clitellata > Crassiclitellata > Hormogastridae > Norana > Norana najaformis. The sequence continues at coordinate 10,010,890 of OZ029924.1, read as the reverse complement.
ACCAAATAAACCGCCCTGGCCGAACCTCGTCACGGGAAATGCGCAGTAAAAAGGAGTTCGTTCTATAACACCGACAGCGAGCGCGCGTGGGTGGCCAGCAAGTTTCGGAGGTGGTTGGTACGCAGGGAGATACGTTGGTTACTTTTAAAGTACAGCAATACGATGGTTACCTTTAATAAGATACGATAAATACTTAGTGTGTGTCTCTGTTTTGCATGTACGTGTCTGTATATCGACAATAATATAGCGCCTTTTTTAGAAAGAGTTAAGGTGCTCTTTATTTACCTATAAATGGTGGATGAGTACTTTCTCCTCATTGATTCAGTTTCCTCGCCTCCTGCGCGCTGATTCATACCCACTGGGAGATTCATTCCTTTTAACTGCGTGATTAAGTTACCTAAACTCTGCCGCTGCCGTGTTCTGATGGTGCCAGTCCCAAGCCTGGATAAAGGAGGAGGGCGACGCTAATCGTCTTCGTTATGACACAGCTTTGTTAAACAACAACTACACATTCTGACTCAACTGGGAGATTCATTTTCCCGAACTGGGGATTATTTCCCCTCAACCTGGGATTCATTTTCCCCGAATGGAAGATTCATTTACCCCAAATGGCAGATTTATTTCCCCAACTGGAAGATTCATTTGCCTCAAATGGGAGATTAACTTGCCCCAGTTGGGAAATTCATGCTTTGCTGTGTCCAAATCCATAGCAAAGTATAACCTGAAGACAAAGTATTTAAGATTTAAAAGGACATATTCGCTACAGAAAATGACATATTCGCTAAAGAAAATGACATATTCGCTAAAGAAAATGGCATATTCGCTACAGAAAATGACATATTCGCTACAGAAAATGACATATTCGCTACAGAAAATGACATATTCGCTGCTGCAGAAAATGACATATTCGCTGCTGCAGAAAATGACATATTCGCTGCTGCAGAAAATGACATATTCGCTACAGAAAATGACACATTCGCTACAGAAAATGACATATTCGCTGCTGCAGAAAATGACATATTACCAGCAAGGAGAAAGTGACAGTATCTGAATAAATTACATGTTGGCAGCAGAGGAAAATGCCATGTTGAGAGCAGACGAAATTAGCAACTAACTACAGCCAACTGACAGAAGTACGAGAGAAAACAACGGACAATCGGTGACAGGTTAATGAAAGAATATTGGCAGAGTATTGACAGCCTTGAGGAGAGAGGACATGATGATGAATTATTAAGAAAGCAGTTAGATACGATTCAGTGCCAGAAACAATACACTAGTCCAAGCAGAAGACTCTTCTTCTCCTCCTCTTCTTCCTCCGCCTCCTCTTATTTCTCTTCTTCCTGTTCCCTCCTACTGTTCTTCTTCCTCCTTGCCTCTTCTTGTTTCTGCTCTTTCTGTTTCCCTCCTCCTCCTCCTCTTCATTCTCCTCATTGCTTCTCCTAGTCCTATTCCTCTTTCCATTATTCCTCCTCGTCTTCCTCCTTTTCATGTTCCGTCCACCTATCTTCCTCTTTTTATTCATCTTCCTTCTCCTTTTCCCCTCGTATTCCTATTCCTCCTTTTCATATTTCTCCTCTTCTTCCTCTCTTCCTCCTCTGTTCTCCTACTGCTCCTCCTTTTCCCCTTCCTCCTCCAGTTCCCCTTCTCCTCTCCCTATGTTTTCCTCCCCTTCCTGGCCTCCCTTGGACAGCTGACTCAAGTGAGAGACCTCGTGCACGACTCAAATCAGCTTCGCCATCCAACACACCTGAGACGGTTGCCACAGCAACCAACGAACGCCACCTAGCGGAAACTCATATCTCAGGCGCACGACACTCCTCCCTTCACCCCATCACACGCCCCTCACGACGGAGCTGCCTTTCGTGACAAAAGCTTATTCACGAGCTGCTGCCAACCGCATAGTTTTAAGTAGCTTGTTGGAATTATAGTTATGATTACAGTTACGATTACAACAGTAGCAACGTTGTCTCGCGTGACAACAGCAATATTGCCTCTTGCAAAAGCCCGGGTATTGTCATCACTCATGACATCAACAACATTAACAATAGCATTAATAACAGTGACGCAAAAACACTGACAACACTAACACTGATAACAATAATGACAACAATAACACTTATAACAATAACATTGATAACAATAACACTAACAGTAATAATAATAACAATAATAATAATACAATTTCTATAGCGCCGTAGCACGGCCGAGGCCGAAGAAAAGGGCGCTGTACTTTTAACAATGACAGTGCTAACAATAACATAACAATCACATTGATAACAATAACACTGATAACAATCACATCACTAACAACAACAATGCTAGTAATACATTCATTACTCTATAAAAGGCCTAATATACATGACTATAACAAAATTTCTACTTGTGCTTACTTCATTGCTTGCTCATAAGTAGGTCAAAAGCCGACTGTTACCAATCAAGCAAATGACTCTCTTCAGCGCCGCTAGGAGCTGTCGCGGCTTTCCCCAGACTCAACGTTTTTTTTTCCGAGGTATATATATCTCTTCCAACTGATCCACTGAAAGCCACTTCAAAGATTCTCAAGCAGAAGATAAAAACAGCTTCCAAGTCTTCTACATCACAGGGTAAAAGACAGAACTACCAATTCCTCATCGGGAACAATCACTCCAGATTTCGTTCTTTCTCAACCACCGCACTGGTTCTCTTAACTGACCCCAACCCCAAACATCACCCACCGTAGCTGCTACGCTGTCTCTCTGCCTGACTCTTGGATCTTGACCTGGAACCGAACCCTTTTGCCTATCGATTTTGTTTTGACTGGGCGCCTGTGAATAAGCTGATTCCCGCGGCGCGGCTTTCGTTGGGGGCTGTAGAAATCTTGGAATTACGATTAACTGAATGGATGCATATACAGTGAGTAAATGTATTAATGCATGTATGTGAGTATGCATCCATGATGATTATGATGATGACGACCACGACGACGACGACGATGCTGCTGCTGATGATGATGGACGTATGAATGCCTGTAAGTATATATTTGTGTATTGTGTGTAAGTATGAGTTTAGGTGTGTGTGTGTATGTGTTTGTATGCATGTATGTGTATGTTTACAAGTATGTACATGTGTATGTATGTACGTATGCACTTGTGTGCATGTATACATGTTTGTATGTGTATATGTATGTATGTATCTATGTATGTATGCACGCGTACGTATGTATGTGGCCCCCCTCTTCTGACGCTGCTGCTGCTGCTGATGATGATGCTGATAATGCCGATGACAACGATGATGATGCTGCTCAGGAACTTTTCTTGATGGCGATGATTATACTAACTACGATGACGACTACGATTATGATAGATAATCACTATGATCAAGGCGATAGTTAGGTAGATATCACTACCGATGATCTGATAAGATCGCATAAGATAAGACGGCACGAGGCCAGATGAAATCAGATCCGTTCACCCAACAGATCAGAACATCTCAGTTCAGATCAGATAAAATCAGATTAAGTCTTCTTTAACGATTTTCGCTTGGCTTTGAACGCATTTCTAATTAGATCGAATATCTTCATCCGTTTCGGCCAACCGCTTTCTCTTCTAGGTGCAGCCAGAATGGAACAAAAATTCAGTCCATCACTATGGTAACCGGCCTCAACATTAGCTCCCACCCCTGCCCTGAGTACATTCTTAGAATCGATCCTTCCAAGGATTTTTGACTGCTTGCAACTCCCTTCCCACCCTCCCAAAAAAAATCATCCCAACTCAAGGCGAATGTGGCAGCTGAGTATGATTCGTGCAAAGACGTGGAGTTGAAGGTTTTTTGGATGAAGCAATGACATGGCTTCTATGAAGTGATGACTTCTGTAGCGCAGTTAACAATTGGCCACCACCCAAGTTTCCTCCAAAAACTGCCAAGACGGAAAGAAATATACAGACAGACACTCAGAGACAGACAGGCAGAAAGAAAAAGAAAAACAGACACACAGATAAAGGCAGACAGACAGAAAGACATATCATATACATAGACCCAAAGAGAGAGATAGACAGACAGCAACAAACATAAATGCATATACATAGAAACAGATGCACAGACATGCACACATACTGCACACAGACACACAGACAGACAAACTGACAGTGACAAACACTGAGACAGACATACAGATACATACATAGACTCACCTGCATAGGCAGACAGACAGAAAGACAGAAAGAGAGAGACCGACTGACAGAAAGACAGACAGACAGGTAGGCAGACAAATAGAAAGATGCACAGGTTGACAGACAGACCGACAGACAGTCAGACATGCAAACAAACAAACAGAAAGATAGACAGACAGACAGACATACAGACAGACCGAAAAACAGACAGGCAGACAGATAGACAGACCGACAGAAAGACAGACCGACAGACAGTCAGCCAGACAGACAGCACTTAAAGACCTTGGCATCGCTCCCTGCCCTGCTGGCTCCTCATTTATCTCCGATTTAAAGAAAAACCTGAGATAAACAAAACAAGACTGGAGAACAAGAGTCTCGGTCGATGAAAACAGAGCAAGAGCTTCTTACGTAATTCATCGCAGCCGTCCTAGAAAAACACCAACGTAGACATTCTCTGCCCAGCTGCCTACGTTCCTACTTACCCACTTACCTACTCACTCTACTTGCTAGCTAGATTGGTCGTCTATTCAACTGTTCACTCCCTCCCTCACCTATTTTTTCATTCATTCATTCAACCAATAATTCTTTAATTCATTAAACTATCCATTCATTCATTCAACCATTGATCCAGTGATCCATCCAGCCATCCATTCATTCATTCAACCATCCAGTCATTCTTATATTCATTAAAATATCCAGTCATTCATTCATTCATTCATTCATTCAACCATTCGGTCATCCATTCTGTAATTCAACAACCAATCCATTGATTTATTTATTCATTCATCTGTCCATTCAGTTGCTCATTATTCATTCGTTTATTCACTCATACATCCACCCATCTATCCATTCAGTTGTTCATTCATTCATTCAGAGCATTTATATAGCGTCACTTAAAGAAATCCGCTCAGAAGTGCTTTTCCAGCTGAGCCCACGTCAGAGATCGGCTTTCAAGTGTCGATAAGCAGCGGCACACGTGGACTCCCTCCCTGGCTGGCCACATGGAGACGAGGGCCTCTCCAGGTTGATGGCCCAGCCGCCAAGAACGACTGACTAAATACGCCATCTGACTCTAGCCCTTCCGTTCTACTGATTTTTACATTTCACTCTGGCAAGCACCAGAGTATGTACCCTAGGTTTTGATGTTCTCAAAAGACCTTATATAAATAAGCAAACTAACCGATACCTTACTAACGTTTCAGCAACGTTAACTCGGGGACGTTCATACATTCCTCTTCTCACGATCCTATCCTGATTCCTCTTCTTCCCCTTGTCTAGCCTGCAGATCCAATTCCAAACATCACCAACCGTAGCCGCCTGCCTGCCTGCCTGCCTGCCTGCCTGCCTGCCTGCCTGCCTGCCTGCCTGCCTGCCTGCCTGCCTGCCTGCCTGCCTGCCTGCCTGCCTGCCTGCCTGCCTGCCTGCCTGCCTGCCTGCCTGCCTGCCTGCCTGCCTGCCTGCCTGCCTGCCTGCCTGCCTGCCTGCCTGCCTGCCTGCCTGCCTGCCTGCCTGGCTCTTGGATCTTGACCTGGAACCGAACCCATCCTGCCTACCGATTTTGTTTTTGACTGAGCACATGTGAATAAGCTGCTTCCCGCGACTTAGATTTCGCTGGGCACTTTAGAAATCGAGTTTACGATTACAATTACAATGTAACGCAAACCACTGCTCAACTTGGCGAACTAAAAACACGTTTAAAAACGCCTGCGTGTTGCCCGGGTTTTAGACACCTATCGCAGACGATAAAACTAGGCTTCTGTTTACACGTACCAGCAGGAGCTGGCCAAAACGTTCGGGAAAACGTGGTTAATACCCGCTTTAGAGTGGTGGTTGGGGTGTAGGTAATTCCCTCATCAACCCATTCCAGTGTAACCCTGATGTCGATGACAAGCCTAATGGAATTTATGAAATCACAGCAAATAAACTTAGAGAATCACGCAGCTCGCTTAGCCATCCCTGCCGAACCAATCTGGTTAAATCATAATGAACGCCGTCCTAAAGGGTTAATGGCGGACGGCCCCGCTAGCGACGCCACGCGGCCAAGCGTGTATTTACCGCACGACAATCTCGTCTGACATGAAACGCCCGCGGGAAAATGGCTTTCCGTTCTCGCAAATTAACCGGCCGGGCAACGCCAGGACTGGATGAGCAGCGCCGTAATCGATCGAGGCAAGCGAAGCCCAGCTGGCCCGGACAATGAAATTAGGCGGAAAGGTCAGACCTTCGACGCAATTTTGTAATGCGCGCATATCATAACCGAAGCTTTTCCTCCCCATGACGCACGCTCGAGTCTATCGACCCGACGCGCAGAAACGCCAAGGCTTCTAGTATCTGAAGACCTTCAAAATACCGGTTGCCATCGGTAAACGAGACTACCAACGTAACCCTTTAAACGTAATTAACGGCAACCATGGATGTCATACTTTAACTGCAAATGTAGTAGACTGACTATACCTTGAGAGAGTACTAGTCACTCCAGGCCGTTGCCCGGCGCTTTTTGAATTTCTTCACTTTGACATGTCCAATCTGCGACATAGGTAAGACTCCTCCATCTCGGGATGACCAGGAAACGGACTCGTGCAAGCACTCGTCCATTAAGTGTATCGATACAGTTCCAGTCACAAGTTCAAAGAATGCTGTAGGGCCCTCTCACTCTGCCCCTGTGTGTCCATGGTTTCAGGATTTCACCCTGCACGCAACAGGGCGACCCACTCCGAGCCGATCACTTGCTTTACAGGCGACCGCTTCTCATTCTCCAGTTCGGGAAGGGTCACAGGCACCCTTCCCCAGACAGGCCCTCCTACGTGGCCCACCGACAACGGTGAGTGACAGCCCTCCACCCCGCATTACGTACTTTGTCCCCATGACGACCAGTAATCAGGGTGCAAGTCACTACTGCACCGATCGGTTGGCACTCGACCGGACTCTTTTAACATTTCCGCATTAAGTGGGCTGCTATGGGCCCATTCTCTCTCCGTCCTGTACGGAAATCAGTCCTGCACAAAGCACAGTTCTGAGAGGAGCTTAGCCCTGCACTGGAACTCGGTCGACAGGCAAGGCCAGTGAACAGCCTGTTAGCTGCCTGACAGAACGGACAGAGCAGACGGGTGTTGCGGCACCCCGCTCAGGGAGTCGAAGTTGACCTCACCACTCGGTTCCATGTTTTTCGCTTCTGCCACGACGAGATCACGCAGTGGAAACTACTAAGCACTTCCTCTCATGGTATCCAACCAATCAACCTCTGGTGAGGCGGGATGTCTCGTTCCCATCTAACATTGTCCGACCACTACAAGCCGCGAAGCATACAGGGTAACCACTGTGTACATGAGTGGCACCGTTAAAGCCCGTGAAGCTGCCGCCAGATTTTACTGCAGCGACTTTAACCCTCATAGGTCACCACTCGTCCAGCTAAGCATTGCTCTGCGGGGTAGACTCACCGGGTAGAGACTAACACAACTCACACAAGAGAGTCATAGTTACTCCCGCCGTTTACCCGCGGAAAAGTCAGATTGTCGACGCAATTTTGTAATGCGTGCATATCATAACCGAAGCTTTTCCTCCCTGTGACGCAAGCTCGAGTCTATCGACCCGAACCAGAGAAACGCCAAGGCTTCTAGTAGCTGAAGACCTTCAAAATACCGGTTGCCATCGGTAAACAAGACTACAAATGTAACCCTTTAACGCATTTAACGGCAACCATGGATGTCATAGTTTAACTGCAAATGTAGTAGACTGAAGTGCAAGTGTAATAACTCCGCAACTGTCTCTAGTCGGGTTGTGCCAGTCCCAAGCCTGGAAAACGGAGGAGGGAGACTTCAACGGCCTTTGATGCCATAAGATGTCGTTAAACACTGGAACTACTTACTACTAAGTGCAAATGCAGAATGGCGTATTTGTTGAAGTTCTGCAAGTGCTGACGCCATCATTTAGCATCTAGTGCCAAAGTCATCATATCTAATCTAATCCAAGGACTTCTATAGCGCCGTTATTGTAATGCCCAAGGCATCAGTCGATGATCGTTTCAATTCAAAACAGCAGTCAAAAATCACAAACCATTGGAGACACCTGGATTGAATTCCGATAGGTCAGATAAACCAGCAGCCAGGCTACGGCGGGTATACAAGTTGGAAGACAAGTGTCTTAAGTTTAGACCTGAATGACATCAAAGAACTGGCAGAACGAACTAAACTGCGCTGTAAATTCCAAAGCTTTGGACGAGCTACCGAGAAGGCCCGAGAGCCCAACACACATATAACAGCTAATGTTCACGTCATCTTATAACCGCTAACGTTATTGTCATCTTATAACAGCTAATGTTAGTGTCATCTTATAACAGCTAATGCTGACTTCACCATTTCACAGCTAATACTGACGTCGTCATTGAAGCCAAACTACCACCCTGTAGAAAGCACCCAATCAGAGCAGCAGCAAATTAAACTCTAATCTAATCTGATATAATCTATGAGCTTTTATAGTGTCGTCATAATAATGCACCAGACATCAATCAATGGCCAATCCACACAGATCCACAATCTCACAATAATCCACTAGACATCAATCGATGGCCACTCCAGACAAATCCGCAATCCCACAATAATGCACTAGACATCATTCGATGGCCACTCCACACAGATCCACAATCCCACAATAATGCACTAGACATCATTCGATGGCCACTCCACACAGATCCACAATCTCACAATAATCCACTAGACATCAATCGATGGCCACTCCAGACAAATCCGCAATCCCACAAACAAGGAGGCGCTTTCCACAAATTCAGGAGAACGTCCATCCGTCCTTCCATTACACTGTTTTTCCTTCGCTACGCAGTTTTACATAAATCACTCGCCGCTCAACGCAAGGTGCAACCATAGTAACTTAATAATAACAGTACGACAGCGGGCAACGTACATACATCAGTTCGTAAAACCGTGCTGCAATGTGCGGGAAACCTTTGCACGGGTTAAAACGAGATGTTGATCTGCAAATACCTGGAAACAGGCCGTTAAAAGGTATATTTACCTGTGGTTTTATCTACCTGCTGACTGATACCTGTGCGCGCCACGGAGAACGGAAGTCACTCGGTAAGTCGATAATATATTAGACCAGTTTAGACAATACTATGTTAATTAGTCCGATATTTATATGAAGCCACTCAGAGAAAACGTACAGGTTTATTAGGTCAGGTTAGGTCAGGTCAGGTCAGGTTAGGCAGACAAGATTAGATCACATCAGATTATACTAGTTTGGGTTAGACTAGGCAAGGATGAGTTAGGTTAAGTTACTTAGCTTTTTGGCATGTTGTTGGGCTTAGAAGGTTAGATTAGATAAGGTTCGGTTAGATTTGATTAGATTACACTACATTAGGTTTGATTTGATTAGGTTACATAAAACTGATTAGATTGGAAGATTAAAATGGAAAATTCAGTGTGACTGCTTACTCTGCCTTCGCTTTTCCAGTAAATGAAGAAACCGAACTCATCGACCCTCATGAAGCAGTTCTGCTCACAGAAACCGGTTTCCTGGAAAAAAGAACAGAATTTGTCTGAGATAAAGCTGGATAAACTAAAGAAAATGATCGTAATTGAAATACGAAACGTAGAGCGGAAGACGATATGAAGAACTGAAGACGAAGAAGCATAGAGAAACGGAAATATCTCTGCTTGGCTTCTCTAACGGATTACATTACAGTAACGTTACTGCGCTATAAAAATCAGATTAGAACAGATAACACGTCAGATTAGATTAGATTAGAACATATTAAAACAGACTGGATTAGATTAGGTAAGGTCATATTAGATTAGATTTTAAATTAGATAACAAAAGCGGGGAAAACTAGAGAAGAAGACAAGAACTTTATGGAGTGTTAGGAACTTCATTTTCTCAGCCTCGGTTTATGAGGGCAGGTGGCAAGTCCTCTCCCTGTCGTCCGATCTTCCCACCGACAGTGCATGTACAGTCGATAAAAGCCTATTTATTTTCTCCTTGAGTGCGGCAGGGATGCTAATGAAACAGAGACCTTTAAATATTTAGTCCAAATTGAACCCCGACCTTTGAGTTGCCAATCCTGCAAGTTAACCACTAGGCTAGCACACAACCATGGAGAAGCGAGCAAGCACAAGCAGAACTAAGTGGACCAGGAGAAGCTGAGTGGAAAAAGATGATTGGGAAGACAAGAAATGTCGATAACAGATGATCGATAATGGATGATGTTGTTGCTAAGAGCAACTGGCAAGAAACACGAAAAACTTATTTTACGCGAAGAGCAACATATGATGATTCCCAGAATAGCAAAGAAAACAGGATCATCATGATCGTTATCAACAGTCATCACCACCATCATCATCATCATCATCATCAGCAGCAGCAGCAGCAGCAGTACCGTGCATTTACAGCATCCTGGTAATCAGCAGAACGCTTCAAATAAGATGGGAAATCGTTGTGATGTAGTGGAAAGCATAGCAACAATAATACCTTAACGTTTCGTGTCTCAAGTGAATTGGAATATAGTACACGCTATTTTAAACAGTCGACTGACCAACTGATTGATTAATTCACTGACCAACTGATTGATTAATTCACTGACCAACTGATTGATTAATTCACTGACCAACTGATTGATTAATTCACTGACCAACTGATTGATTAATTCACTGACGGACTGATTGATAGATTGACTGATTGACTGAAGCGATTGACTTAATTGACTTAAATGATTGACTTAATAACTGAATTATTAGCTGAATGATTGTATGATCAAATGAAGGTTTGTCTGAACGATTGACTGAATGAAAAGTTATTGATTGAATTGGTGAATGACTGAGTGATCGAATTATTGATTGAACGACACAACAATTGATCTATTTAATTGCTTATTTATTCTTTGGCCGGCCGACTATAACCGATCGACTGGCAGACCGTTATTACATTTTTCAAAATCAAATATGAACATATTCATGGAATTGTTCTTCTCAAACAAATCTACAGTTATTTAAAAAATCCATTAATACACTTGCAGCAATCACTGCGATTATTGATTGCATCCGTGCTAATGGAAACAACCTAAAAACTCTCCCAACCACTAATCAACTCATACATATGATGTTCAATAACTCCTACACAATGTATGTACATATGCTTAAATCATTCTCATAATCGACATTTATTACTCTTATTTTCAATATACGGGAATTTACTGTGCACACAGCGTCACACGTTAGTGTCAATCGGAGACATAAATGACACGAAAATTGCACTTATTTCATTAGAAACAGGCATTTCCATACATAGACACATACAATCATGCATAAATACATGCATACATACAAACACACATAGATACACACACATAAATACATACATATATATATATTGCAATACCCAGAAAAGATCATAAATATACTCACTGTACTTGAAATTAGAAACCTGTTTAGTGCCGGTGACTAATGCACTAGGCATCAACCGATGGCGCACCAAAATCAAACCACACTCAGGTCATATCTAGAAAGTCAATCCTGTCAATCAGAGTGTCAGCCTAGGGTGGATAAGCAAACTGAAAAAGCTGAGACTTCGGTTGAGATCGAAATGACACAAGAGCAGAACAAAGAGATGCAGAAAGAGAATTCTAAAATTTAGGTCCATCAACCGAAAAAGCTCGTCCACAGAGACAATTATAGTTCACAGCACAACCAGGGAAGACAATCAGATGACTTGGTTGAATAATAACAATAGGTCAGAGGAATGAGGACTGATTTTTTTGTATTGCGGTTGGCCAGAATTTAATGCCTTACAAACTATAAGCCTCAGTTTGAAAGAAATCCTTTGCTGAACGGGAGTTAATGGAAAGCAAGAGGAGAAATGGGAAGAGGATGTGGCGGAGAAGTAGGAGAATGATGGATATGAAGAGGAGGAAGGCATGAGGCAGGTAGCGAAGGATGAGAAGAAGGCAGGAGCAGGAAGTGAAGGAGTAGGTAGAAAGCGGAAGGAAGAAGATATATAGATGCACATATATCTATCTGAACATTTGTACAGCACATCTTAAGGACTACAAGAAGGCAGAAGATGAAGACGAAAGTGGAAGAGGAGGAGGGAAAAAGATAGTGAAGAATGAGGAAAGGAAGAGAAAGGTAAAAATGGGGAGGCAAAATAAGAGAACGAGGAACAAAGCAATACCTAAAGAGTAAATGAGTGACACCTACACATTCTAGCACCTATAGAACTACTTAAGAGGCGCTACATGAATATCTATATAACTTACATTACATCGTATTATATCTAATATCCAACGATACAGCAGTCTACGCAGCCTCTGCGGTGCGCAACGAACTGTGGGCAAGCTGTTGAAGTTCGCGGTGCCTTGCATTATGTTTCCACTCCATTAATACCGGTCTTAATTTGGAGCCTTTGGCTAGAACAATTCGACTGACAGTCTGCTTCCGAGAAGACAGACGCTGTCATGGAAACGACAAGAGAAACGTCGTCATGGCAACGGTAAGTGCCCGTGGTGATGGCAACACGCCGGCGCAGTTCGACGTAAATGGTGTTTGGCACTCGGCGGGTGCCATTGCGGAGGTGCCAGGCATTAAACGAGGCACCATGAACATTTATGGACTTCGTTATAGAGAGGTCTAGACATCAGTCTAAGTGCACACTTCGAGACCGATTCTCTACAGCAGCGTTTCTCAGAGTGTGGTCCGGGGAGCTCTGAGGGTCCCCGAGACCATTTCAAGGGGTCCGCGATTCTAAACTATGATGATGATGGTGAGTTTTCTGCCCGAAGGCAGGTCCGTTGGCTTTATGCCACCCGGGGATGAGATGAGTGAAGTGGTTTCCCGTTGCCTTCCTCACAGACAACTGTGGGAGAGCAACTTGTCCAAGGTCGCTACGCAGTGGCGTCAGGTAGATTCGAACCCGCGACCCTCCGGTTACGAGCCATCGAACATACCATTACACCACCACGTCCCACCTAAACTATATACAATGCTAAACGTTAGTTGCTTCTGTCACTCTCATTCTCAAACGGGTGTATAGAAGCAGATATGAGATATGAGAATCTAGCTTTCTTCTATTAAGCCAGACACTAGCGATTTGCAAATATGTGAAACAACGCCACTCTTCTCACATTTTTTTGTTTTGGAAAATGTAGTTACTTTTCATTTAAAATATGTTATTTATGCTAACATGTAATGGGTTAATTATTGTTATTTTTTAAAATGAATTAATACAGTAATTTCTCAGTTTTAATTTCTAAACAAAAGCCCTGTGAGGTCCTCGATAATTTTTAAGAGTGTAAAGGGGTCTCGAGACCAAATAGTTTGCAAACCTCTACTCTATAGTATGTTTCAGGCAGCAATAATAATAATAATAAATAATAATAATAATAAGAAGCAACTTCTAATGCGCTGGTGTCTAATGCAGAAGGTATCAACCGATGGCGCACCAAAGCCAAGCCACAATCAGGTCAATATCCAGAAGACCCGTCCACAAGACAGAGAGGCAGCCTACGGTGGATAAGCAATCCGAAAAAGGTAAGTTTTAAGTTGAGAACGAAATGACAGAAGCGACTGAGCAGAACGAACAGACACAGGGAGAGAGTAGCCGAACCACACACTGCACCTGACGCCAATGCTTATTCTAGACACACCAGTTCCGGAGCAAATAGAAGCAGGTGGCTATGAAAGGTGCCGCGTATGACACAAAAGAAGTCTTGCGTAAAAATTCAATGTGACTAGGGTGCAAAGCAATTGGGGAGCTGCGGGCAAAGGCTTGGCTGCTGTTTGCGCAAGAAATTCCCGACTGTTTACGGCCGATTCTATTACCTCTCTATCGGCGTCGTAGAGAGATCGTAAAGCTGGTCCAGAGGCTGGCAAGCATCACCAGCCGGGGAGTCAGACGGAGGAGAGATTCCACGGCTGCTTCCAGGTTCTTCCTGTATGAATGAATGGAGTCGAGTGGAAAGGAGAATAAAAGGGAATTGATGGTAAGTAGTCTGGATGGTAAGCCTTGCTGTCGGTTTCCCACTGCTTTTGTCTGTCCATCTGTCTCTCTGTCTCTGCTGATGTCTTCCTTTATCTTGGACTCTCTTGATCTTTTCACTTTGCTGATCTTCTCTTTTATTTTCTCTGCCGATCTGATATATTCTCTGTTGATCTTTTATTCTCTCCATTGATCTATTTTTTTCTTATGATCTTTCCATTTTCTGTTTTGATCTTCAGTTTTCTCATGTTATCTTATATTTTATTATTTGATTTTTTCTCTACTGACCTTTACAGTTCTGTTTTCTTATCAACATTTAAAGGAAGGTTGTGCCCTAAGGACTGTCTGGCCAATTATAAACTGGCGGCATATAAATCAAAGTCTGTCTGTCTGTCCCTCTTCATGGCCAACGAATTTCCAGCAACTACAGAAGCAGTGCAAAATGGGCAGTTCTTTGACCCGATAACATTTCTGTCTCATCTGCGCTACATAAATGCACTACATAAATACATATTTAATAACAAACATTCGGGTTTTTATTTCCCTCTCTAGACATCGTTCTTTTGTCTTTTTTGTGACTGTCTGTCTGTCTGTGTCCGTCTGTGTCTGTCTGTGTCTGTCTGTATGTGTCTGTCTGTCTGTGTATGTATGTACGTGTCTGTCTGTCTGTCTGCCGCGTCCGCAAGTCTGTCTCTCTGTACATCTGTCTGTCCATTCGTTTTTATGTCTATCTTTTCTGTCTGTCTGCTTGTTTATCCATCTGTCCGTCGGTCTGTCTATACGTTTGTCTGTCTGCCTATTTGTCCGTCGGTCTGTCTATCCGTTTGTCTGACTGCTTATCTGTCCGTCGGTCTGTCTTTCCGTTTATCTGTCTATCTGTCCATCTGTCTATCTGTCCTAGCGGTCTAGCTTTGTCTCTTTCTACCTATGTCTGTCTGTCTGTGTTTGTTATTTGTCTGTCTTTGTTCTCCTGGTTGTCAGTGTCGTTATTCGTCGTCTGTCGTTGGATTATCGTCGTTCGGGTGCTCTGGTCAGACTGATCGGACGGCGAATAACAGCTTCTGTGGTCACGTCCAATAGGAAGCAATAACTCGTCCAACAGAATGACCGGTCGACCTTCTGACCGACAAACAAACACACAGACGGACGGACAGAAGGACAGACGTACGATCTAACAGACAGCCATGCAGACAGACAGGCAGACGGATAGAGAAACAGGCAGACGGACGGATGAGAGACGTTCAGATTGACGGCCGGTGGACGGACTGGACAGAAGGACGGATGGAGAGAAGAAAGGACAGACGGAGGAATGCATGGATTAAAGAAGGACAGATGAACGGACGGATGGGTAGAAGAACGGATTGATAGACTGAAAAGCGGACGGATGGAAGGACGGACTGTCGGGAGGATGGATGATGGACGGATGGATTTAAGAAAGACAGATTGAGGGATGGATTGATGGGTTGACTGATATGTGGATTCAGGGATAGACTGTGGGATGGATTGAGGGATGGGTTGAGAGATGGAATGAAGGATGGAATGAGGGATGGATTGAGGGATGGATGAAGTGGAAAGAGGAGTGGATTGAGGGATGGACTGAGGGATGGATGGAGGGATGGACTGAGGGATGGATTGAGGAATGGACTGATTGGTGGATCGAGGGATGGATTGAGGGATGGGTTGAGGGATGGATTAAGGGATGGATTGAGAGATGGACTGAGGGGTGGATTCAGGGACAGATTTAAGGATGGATTTTAGGATGGACTGAGGGCTGGATTGAGGGGTGGATTTGAAGGATGGATTCAGGGATGGACTGAGGGGTGGATGGCTGGTTTGACAGAAGGACTTTCTGGGAACGTGACTGAAATACGCTGAAAACTTGCGAGAAGCAGGGAGAAGTGGGGAGAGAACTTCGTAATAGTCGTGGATGGATGTGGAATTCCACCGGGTGACATTTCTTAAGGACACGCAGGTGGACGAAGCTAACAAGGCGGGCAGTCGACGGTGGAACTGGAGAGGAGGACAAAGAGGATGATGAAGAGGAGGAATAACATAAATAGTCGGAGGAAAGTAGGCGGAATATGAGGAACACGAGGAATAATACGACGAAGGAGAGGATGAAGAAAAGACGAAATAGGAAATATAGTCGAAGGAATATCAGGAGGGATGGAAGGGGAAGAGAAGGAGAGGGAGGTCGAAAAGGAGGAAGAAGGAGGACAAGGAATAAGTGCAGGCGTAGAAGGAGAAATTGTAGGAGGAGAATGAATAGGTGAACAGGAGGAATAGTAGACGGAATGAAAGGAGGAACAAAAGGATGAAAAAGAGGAGTAGAAGCATCAGCTGGAAGCCGTAACAAGCAGAAGCTTCTTCTGTCTTCAGAAAAGACAATGAAACCAGAAGACCCTTATTATTGCTTATCTGACTGTCTCTTCGTCGTCTTTCTTTCTGCCCGTCCTTCCTTATTCTGTTGGTACTTGTCAACTGTCCATCTGTCTGTCTGTCTGTCCGTCTGTCTGTCACTCACTGATTCTCTCTCTGTCTCTCTCTGTCTCTCTGTTTCTCCTCTCTGTGTGTCTTTATCTGTCTGTGTATCTCTGTCTGTGTCTCACTTTCTCTTACTTTCTCTCTCTCTCTCTCTGGTGGTACCTCTCTCCTCTCCTGTCCTCTTCTCACCTATCCTCTTCCCTCTCCAACACTCCCCTCCACCCCTTCTTTATTTGTCAGTCAGTCAGTCAGTCAGTCAGTCAGTCAGTCAGTCAGTCAGTCAGTCAGTCAGTCAGTCAGTCAGTCTGTCTGTCTGTCTGTCTGTCTGTCTGTCTGTCTGTCCTCAGAGGAATCTTTCTAGGGGCAGGGTCAAGCGATAAGACTGGCCAAGGACCCCTAGATACATTCTGGTTATCTAGATCTCCAAGGACTAGCCGACGAACCACCGTCAACCAACCCCACCCCACCCCACAGTGCAGGAGATAAGAATCCAGTCGCGGCAAAAGCCAGACTCTCACCGCTCGGGGTTTGTTTCAACACACCCTTGGTGACGGACGGGGAAAGGAGCGACCGAAGCCAGAAGGGGCAGTTGTACTGGGTTGACACGCGACCTTCAGCGCCCTTTTAACCCCTGGGGGTTTGATAATTAATCGGGAGGGCTGACAACAGTTTTCTTCTCTGCACTCTGTTTTATCTCATGACTCAATTAGCCTCAAATAGTGCAAGGCAACTTACCTAACATTATCTTCCTTACCTTACCTTACCTTACCTTGACTTACCTTACTTTGCCTTGCCTTACCCCAACCTACCTTACCTTACCTTATCTTACCTTGCCTTACTTTATCTTAACTTACCTTGCCTTGTCTTACCCTAACCTACCTTACCTTACCCTCCTTACTTTATCTTACCTTACCTTACCTTACCCTACTTACCTTACCCTACCTTATCCTATTTACCTTGCCCTACCTTACCTTACCCTACCTTACCTTACCTTACCCTACCCTACCTTACCCTACCTTACCTTACCCTACTTTACCTTACCTTACCTTAGACTGTAAATCTTAATCTCAAAATTTCTAAAGCGCTTCTCATAAGCTAAGCGCATGCCGCAAGCGCTGCGTCAAGTCAGACGGGTTGTCCAGAGATACCGTATGAAGCACAAAATCCGGTTGCTGACAGACCAAAAAGGGAATGAGGAACACTTACAGCGGGGTGTTTAGGCTGAGAGATACAAGAAGACGGCCGACTGATTGGATACGGGTAAGATTTTTTGAAGAGGTCAGACTCGTTTTGAATGGAAGGCCTGCGGAGTGATAGGTAGCGGGGCTTACCTTACCTTACCGTTCCTTACCTTACCGGGGTTGTACGCATGCATTTGCAAATGTCTGTGGCGTCTTTGAAGTACGTTGTAGAAGCCCATCTCAATCTCCAAACTAATGTTCGTCTGCACACGAATGAAAGTAAAGTATCCCATTTTCCACAAGTGAGATGTAGGGGAGGCGCTCATTTCCTTTTCTTGGGCCCTTGATCCGGCAATAGACGAATCCCAAGGTCCTGGACATCGGGCCAGTACATCGCAGGACTTGACGCTTATTTCCAAGTACCAAATTATACAGCTTAGTGACAGAGGCACGGTGGGCGCAAACAACTTACACGGAGTCGAACCCGCAACCGCATGATCATTGACCAAACGCGTTACCGATAGACTAGCGTGCCGCACAGATAAAAATGAGGTGTGCAATAAATGCATTGCTTACATTACCTTACGGTGGCCAATCCCAATCGGCCTGTTACTATAACTACCTGTAATGAATCTAATAATGTAAGTTTTGAACCTCCTTGTCACGAGGCAGATGTGCTCGCAAGGATAAAGGATAAATGAAAATGGTAGCAGCTTCTCCGCCTCCTTCTCTTTCTGGTCTGCTAGCAACCGGATATCCTTCACATCGTGTTTCTGGACAACATCTTCGACTTGGCGCAGCGCTTGCGAATAAGCTGGTGCTCAGCGCTTAGCTATTACGAAGCGCTTTAGAAATTTTCGAGTTTATGATCACAGTTACAATCTGTTTTCCGGTTTCCGTATTTATGTCGCGCTACAGAAGTTCTCTGATAAGATCCGACCACAGCAAGCATTGAATCATCTTTTAAGCAGCGGTTTTTCTAAGCGCATCTTTCAGTATCATCATCATCATCATCGTCATCATCGTCGTCGTCGTCATCATCATCATCATCACTACCATTATTATTATTATTTTTATTACTATTGAACTTTTAATGAGCTGTTATTATTATTATTATTATTATTATTATTATCATCATTATTATTATTATTACTAATTCTACTACTATCATCTTCATCATCAATCATCATCATCATCATCATAATTCGGTATTTTTATAAGCACCACTATCTAAGGACAAAGCATTAATCGATGGCGCTGAGCAATTGTGAGCGAAGGACTCGTTCAAGATCCCTACACAGTAACCGTCTCAGAGGAGACTCCGACCGTTACCAGACGCCGCTCAAACCAGTCTGCTACCGTGTCACACACTTACCCTGCTTTGCTACAGGAGCCAGAATTGCCGCGATAGAGGAGACTCGCTATTATGTGAACGGAGTCGATCGATAGGGATCGAATGAAAATCGACCGGGATGCTTGCTGTGGGTATCCATGGTGATTGGCTCCGATTGAAAGGAGCCGGGAGCAATCGCCTGAAACAGGATCTGGGCACAAATGATGTTCCGCTGGATAATTACGCGACCCGTTCAGCGATTTCAACCAAATGTCCGAAGCTAACGATGGATGCGAAAAATAAAGGCCTATTAATGGTCCACGGCGTTCAAACTGACCACCAAAAATATCAGCATCATTATCATCATCATCATCGTCGTCATCATCATCATCATCAAAATCAACAACAACAACATCATCATCATTTTAAACTCTGAGGATCATCGTGGCACTTATACTGGCATTTATAGAGGTACTGATGTTGAAGCAATAAATGTAATCGTAATCGTAATCGTTATTCCGAGATTTCTACAGCGCCCAACGAAAGCCGCGCCGCGGGGACCAGCTTAATCACAGGCGCTCAGTTAAAACAAAATCGATAGGCAAAAAGGGTTCGGTTTCAGGTCAAGATCCAAAGGTCAAGCCGAGAGACAGCGTGGCAGCTATGGGGGCGGTGTTTGGGGTTGGAGAGGAGAGAGAGAGAGAGAAAGAGAGAGAGAGAGAGAGAGAGAGAGACAAGAGGAAGAAGGGGTGTCAGGATAGGATCGTAATCGTGGTACTGATATTGGAACTACTCGTGTTACTGATACCGGCACTAAACGTGATACTGATGTTGGTACTAATCGTGGTACTGAACCTGGTACTAATCGTGATACCAGAACTAATCGCGTTACTGATACTGGTACTAATCGCAGATGTGGTATGATACCAATACTAATCGTGGTACTGATACTGGTCCTGGTACGGCGAATACAAACGCCAATTCGCCGCAATAACGTAGTTCCTTTTTTCTTAACGCCTCTTTTAGTTTGCGGTTCCTTATCTTCAAAGGCGGCGGCCAACCAGTCATCAGGCCCACACCCTTTCCTTCTCTTCCCTTCCCTTTTCTTCTCTTCCCTTCCCTTTCCTTCTCTTACCTTCTCTTTCCTTCTCTTCCCTTCCCTTTCCTTTTCTTCCCATCCCTTCCCTTCTCTTCTCTTCCCTTCCCTTCCCTTCCCTTCCCTTTCCTTCTCTTCCTTTCCCTTCCCTTTCCTTCTCTTCCCTTCCCTTTCCTTCTCTTCTCTTCCCTTTCCTTCTCTTCCCTTCCTTTCCTTCTCTTCCCTTCCCTTTCCTTCACGTGTACAGGTGGTCCGCATACGACAATCCTCCATCTTTTCCCAATCTCTTTCTCGGCTGAGCAGACACACACATACAAACAGGAGGACTAGCAGAAGGACGCGAAAATACAACGACAGAACTCCACAGAGTTTCACTGTCCAATAGCATCCTGATCATTAACACTGCAGCCTCCAAAAATGTTCTCCTAAAGGAGCTGGATATATTGTCCAGTACCGTCCAGTACGTTACATCACTGCAACACTGTAGTAATTTATAGTGCGCCACCTAAAAAGAGTTGCGTGTTGCGATGGGGAGATTGAAGAATTTATTTCACTTTATTTGCTAAATTTAAATTAAGAGTTAAAGCCAAATTTATAGGTTAATTTAAATTTAAATTATGGATTGGATTAAATTCAATTTCTTGGCGACTTTCAATTTATGCGTTAAATTCCAATAATTGGCTAAATTCGAATGCACATTCAACTCAAATTACATATTCATTTAAATTGTGACATATATATATATATATATATATATATATATATATATATGTATGCATGTAAGTATTATTATGTAAT
This sequence comes from Norana najaformis, assembly GCA_964023275.1. NCBI lineage: Eukaryota > Metazoa > Annelida > Clitellata > Crassiclitellata > Hormogastridae > Norana > Norana najaformis. The sequence goes on along the minus strand of OZ029924.1, from coordinate 9,989,872 downwards.
GTGTAAATGCACATTTATTTTCAAGAAAACTCAGAGATGCTCCAACATGTATATATAGGCCCATGTATGTATGTATGTATAAGTATGTATTTGTATGTATGTATGTATATGTATGTGTATGTATTTATATATGTATGTTTGTTTGTATGTATGTATGCATTTATGTATGTAAGGTATGCATGTGTGTATGTACATGCCCTGGGCATTTATATAGCACCTTTACGAAGCCTCTTACACTCAATGTTCAAGCAGGGAATTGGAAGTCAGTATGTAAATCGGTAAGTAAGATAGCAAGATTTGCACCTACCTCTTCCCATCGGTCAAAGTAGGAGCCCTGGAGGAGGAAAGCCGGTACAGAAATCTGCCACTGGAAGTCGAATAGCTTCGCCATGACGACCAGAGGTCACCGGGGTCACCAGAGGTCACCGAGGGTCAAAGCGTCGTGCGATAAACGTCCGGGTGTTTTTTCAGGTCAGTGCAAGCGGCATCGTCCTAATAATCCGACTTCCGGTCAGCGCAAGACGGCAGCGACGCGAAACTCTTCGGCCATCCTCGGCCACCGGAAACAACCAGCACGCTCCAGCGAACGCCACGCAATTTGGGAAGCGGACCGGAACGAATGAGTCGTGAAATCAGCCACCGTATTCTTCAACCTGGTCAAATTAAAAAATCACGATTAGCCGGTGTTTCTTCACACATTTCCATAAGTCTTTCTCCCTCTCATTGGCTCGGTTTATCTCCCACGATTGATAGCTTGTCTTCCGATCTCTGAGAATTTAATCCAATCCATAATTTAAATTTAAATTAACCTATAAATTTGGCCTTATCTCTTAATTTAAATTTACCGAGTAAAGTCAAATAAATTCGTCAACCTTCCCACCTCTTTTCAGCAGGCGTACTGTAAAGTACTACAGTGTTGCAATGATGTAACGTAATGGAGGGCAGAAACTGAATGGTTCTTTCAATGGACTGTGATCTTGGAATGCAGCATTCCTTCGAAGCGACCATCGACTGATGCCTTGTGCATTACGACAACGGCGCTATAGAAGCTCCCATATGAGATTAGATTAGATATAAGCAACTTCCGATTGGTTTCACTGTAGAACTTCTCCCAACACCGACTTACAGAATCGTAACCGTAATCGTAATCGGTCTCCGGAATTTTTCGCGCCCAAAAAGCCAAGTCGTGGGAACTAGATTATTTACAGTTGCTCGGTCAAAAACAAGTGCATCATCACGAACGAACGAACGGACATCCACAGGATTCGGAAGGCCCCTGATGCCGAATCCACTGCCGCTGGTAAAGCTGCTGATGCTGAACTAAAAAAGCCTCTTCGTTTCCGTCGAATACACGCACCACCAGTGCTTGTTAAACGCGCGCGCTCGCAGCAGACGAACTTGCAGCTGAGTGCAGACGATAAGTGCTACAGTAGCTTCTACGGCTGGCGGGCTTGCGGACGGGCTTGCGGGCTGGCGGGTGGCCAGGCGCACGCGGTCACAGCCATAGACAGCGCCACCATCGGCGGCCACCACAGCGAAGGCCATCCGGGCGAGACAGATCGACCACACCGAAGCACGGCCACCAATCCGATGTGGTGCCAGATCGGTTCCCCGGCGAAGAAGGTTCCGACTCGGTCCACTTTTGGCACAACATATTTTAAAGTCTTGTCGCCTTTTTTTAGCAACGATAACTTTAAAATAACTCCGCCACTGCCTATAGTCGGGTGATGCCAGTTCCAAGCCTGGATGAAGGAGGAGGGCGACGTCAACGGCTTTCGATGCCGTAAGATGTAGTTACAAACTTGGAACTACTATTGTAGCAAAATCTGATGAGACAACATTTTAGTAAGTTTGAACGTAGAATCCCCGTCAGTCTTTGCTTACGCAGTGGCACATAGGGCAAAAGACGACTTCGACGAAGCGCCAGGAAAAAGTATCGACTGTTCTATTTTTAGAAACAAATTTCCACGCCAGGGTCACGCCACCCAATGACAATCTCAGTCGTCGCCGTTCTCGCCCGGGCGCACTTTGCCTTCACACCCCGGCCGACTGCCACCCACCCTCTGTCTCGACGGGGATAACGACGACGAAAGGGTCTGGATCAATATCCTTGCGACGAGCGATGGAGCCCGAGGATGGGGTGGCTTGTTCGTCATCAGCATCTTTCGCACAGCAGCTGCAGCAGCCGGCTCGGTGCCAGCGTCTACTTGCTCGCTTGGTCGCTGGCGACGATTATTAACATACACCTGCAACATGGCGCGATTTTACCGAGCGCGAAGAAAGGAAGGAAATAAAAAAGAGAGGTGCCGAATGTTGGGAAAGGAAGTGGCTAATGACAGAGGAAAACTCCGAGGGGGTTGGTCGCCGCAAATGAGAAAGAACGACACAATCACTAATAGAACGACGCCGACAACGAAACAGACGCACACAGACAACAAAGCAGACATAAAGAGACAACGACGCAGAGATATTGAGAGAATGATGCGAGACATACAGACAACAAAACTGTCACACAGACAACATAAACGCACACAGACAACGATGCAGAAGTACACAGACAACCACAACAACAACACACACACTCACGAAGACATTGAAAAAAGACATACAAAGACGACATACACGCAGACAACGACACGCACATACACAGACAATGACACAAACGCACAGACAAAAGTGCAGACACACACAGAACAACACACGCAGACGACGCAGACACATGGACACATACATTCAGCAATTTATAAGTGTAGCCACACTAATATGTGCTGTTACTAGACATGGTACTTAAGCGCCTTTTCAGAGGTGATAAAGTTTCGCCTGGAGCCACCCATGGTCTCAGGCGACTTCTACGAGGACCCCCAGGACAACACCATCTGCTGTCTGATCCGCCAGACGCCCAGACACTGGCTTCCTGACCGTCATCAGCTTCGGACCACACGATTCGACCGTTCACTTCACAGCCACATTAGTGTGTACTGTCATCAGGCCTTATTAGTAAGTGTACCCTAATTAGTGTTTGCCATTACGAGACATCACGGTTAGAGTGTGGCCAGTCCGTGCCTCTTTCACCAAGCAGTATAAATTGGTGCCCACGTAAGCTGGGAAGCAAACGGCAAGTGCTGCGATGCACTGACCCCGTGTCCACGACCTTGGGATTTGTCCACTGCGGGCTCAAGGGTCTAAAGGAAAGGAAATGAGTGCCTCCCCTATGTCTCACTTGTGGGATATGGGATACTTTACTTTTTTACATTAGTAGTCTGTACCGTTACCAGACATTTTTATTAAAAGGGTGGCCACTTTAATCCGTGCTATTACCAGACATTCTTTTGAAGACATTTTTCTGTGGTAGCAGACACTGAAGAGTGCCGAGTCGAAGGGAATAGCAGAAGAATCTGATGAACCAAGAACTGATTCTTAACGAAGTGTCGACAACGAAATCGCATTAATCAGGAAAAAATGAGACAAAGACGAGAATCAGATAAATTATTATTATTTATTATTTCTGCATTTGTTAGGCGCCACTATCTAATGACTTAGCATCAATCGATGGCACCGAGCAACTGTGAGTGAAGGACTTGCTCAAGGTCCCGACACAGTAACCATTTCGGAGGAGGCTAGAACCCGTACTCTCCGCGTTACAAGCCGAGCTGTCTATCCAATATGCTACCGTGACCCACAGATGAAGTAGAACCTGACGATGAAGAAGACAAAGAAAGAAACCCAGCGCCACAAAATCCTCTGGATTTAGTCTAACATCAGCCGACATGATCAAGTGGTAACACGCTGTCATTTAACGTCTGTGTCCAGAGTTTTAGTCTTGATGCATTGCTATGAATTTACAATTGTATTCAACCCATAAGAAAAGGTCGTAAGGTCTGGTGAGGTCAGGTGAGGTCAGGTGACGTGAGGTGATTAACAGCTGGTATTAGGGGTGAATGACAAGGCGGTTGATGTACAAACGTAACAACAGCATTGCAACAACTGGACAACTTATCCTTATGGATTACAATTGCACAAGTATCATCACCATCATCGTCGTCGTCGTCATCATCATCGTCGTCGTCGTTGTCGTCATCATCATCATCAGTAGCAGTAGCAGCAGCAGCAGTAGTAGTAGCAGTAGTAGTGGTAGTAGAAGTAGTAGTAGTAGTAGTATTTGTTGCTGTTGTCGATGTTGTTGTAGCACTTGTAGTAAAATCGAAAATAGTAGTAGTAGTAGTAATAATAATATATAACAACTCAAAATATAATCAGAATATTTATAATAGATATTGATAATAAATAGTAAATACATGTCCAAACGTGGTTAAGTTACGTTAGTAATTGTTGGGGTGGGGGTTAACTGCGAATTGTGCGTCATAGTTATCGGAGACAATGAACTGGGCCGCAAAGGAAGCAATTTGGGACAATGAATGAGGCCAAGAGGAGGAAGTGAGTCATAATCGGCAACCGACCTCCACTTCTCAGACAATAAAATTCTCCCACTGCACCTCCCTAACAGTCCCTGTGATTGTGATTTTAATAGCAACTGTAAGTGCGATTATAATTGTAACTTTGACTGTAAATGTGATTGAAACTCTGATTGAAATTGTCAGTGTAATTGTGATTTAATTGTAACTGTGATAGAAATTGTCAATGTAATTGTGATTTAATTGTAACTGTGATTGAAACTGTCAATGTAACTGTCATTTAATTGTAACTGTGATTGAAACTGTCAATGTAGCTGTCATTTAATTGTAACTGTGATTGAAATTGTCAATGTAATTGCGATTTAATTGTAACTGTGACTGAAATTGTCAATGTAACTGTCATTTAATTGTAAATGTGACTGAAATTGTAATAGCAATTGTAACTTAAGCGTAACTGCGATTGATATTGTAGTTGTACTGGTTGTTAGGAGATTCAAAGAGACCCAGGTCACTGCAAATTCGACGTCTAACTGCCTATGCCACCAAATGCTACACATTTTACTGCTATGTTAGGCTTGAAAACTGTGGGGGGGGGGGGAAAATTTAATAAATAAAAAATTATATATATATACACAACACTTGTTCAAATCTGAGGCCCATTCTCTCTATAGGCCCAGGCAAATGGCCCTGCTGACCCCCCTCTGATGGGCCTTTAAATTGTAATTGGGAATTTATATAGCACCATCTAGAGAGAAACTACACCTTAGGACAAATTCAGCCACAAGAAAAACAGAATATAATCATTAACATAATTCATTGTAGATCGATATGAATCAAGTCAACCAGTTCATAATCGACAATTTCTACATTATTGAAATTCTTTGTGAGAAAACTGATATTTAGGCCATACCAAAATAGAATATTTTTATTTATAATTATTGTTACTACATCCAATTACACTACACCACACCACAAAAACACTGAACTATAAAACTATAAAATACACTACACTAGTTTTGAACTGGACTTTTGCAGATTTTGCAGTAAGCATCGACAGTGTGATGTAGTGTAATGCAATGCAACATGCACTGAAAGCCTTGAAATCATATATTTAAGATGGTAGCGCTACATAAATTATCAGACAAGATAAACATTGTTGTCAAAAGGCACTCACTGCAGTGCACAGTGCAATATAAAACTACAAAATGCTACACTAAACTACATCATGTTAGCCGGATATACGTTCAAAGCTATCATCATGAGCAAAATTTTGTGAGATTCGGTGATAGTCTCCAATCCTGACCCATGCCAAAAAAATCATTTTTAGTCACCAGATGGAGCACGTTTATCAAAAGCCCACTATGTCAAATTGCGTGTTCGTTGCACGAGTCCTGAATATCATAGGCAGTGGCGTCGATCCTATGGGTGCCCCGGGGGCACAGAACTATAGCAATGTTTGACACAACTCTGAAAAATTAATGGAATGCAGGTCATACAACTTGCTCTCACATCAAGGCCATCGCCATCTGGATGTCATCTTCGACTAGTCAGGCAGTACAGATGCAAGCCGACCCGCTAAATTAGTCTCTTCAGTTACAAAACCATATACATGCACCTTATGTACATATGGTTTTGTAATTATGGGGTTACTTAGTTTCCCAAGGTTCAACTCCAGGTATAGAAAATTTTCCTAGTTGACTCAACTATCCGTCCCATCTGTAGAGGTACAAGAAAAGAATCACGTAAGCGGATTATATAATGTGTTGACATCCGGTTATAAATGAGTAATTAATAAATTTAGAGCGTTTTTGAGAGGTTATGCGAGGCGCTTTACAAATGCTGTATTACAACAATCAGAGAAGCAACGAAAAGGAGTAGTCAATAGCTTACGTGTTTGGAATTCGTGTTGAAACTGCCAGTTCAATGGGCTTTTGAAACCGTGCTCCCACCTAGCGAATGCAAATGAACCATTTTCAATAGGCATGCGTCTTTTCACAATCAATGTAGAAGACGCTGTTTAGTTTCTACTTATTTTCGAAGATATTTCTTTTTGCTAAACCATGTTTTTATTAGTAAAATATTAGGGCATAACATCAGTTAAAGTAATTTTATAAGATGCGAAAGTGGTAAAGAACAAACTTGTTCATTCCATGTCGGATACACGCTGACACCTCTATTTTTAAGTAAGTTAGCTGACCTCCCCACGCATATTTTGTGTAAACGCATGACTTTAATGGTAAAGTAAGGTAAAGGTCGACGTCAACGACCCTGGCAGCCATAAGATGTTAAACACTGGAAGCTACTGCAATAAGGCTACCATGTCCAACATTAGGACGTAGGGGACACGTTCATTCCAGCTCCGCTGATCCTTGAGCCGGCAATGGATGAATCCCAAGGTCCTAGACACGGGCCCATTTACTTTCCAGCATAAATCGTTACCAAATTTGACTGCCTGGTGACAAAGTTGTAATCGTAATCGTAATTCTGAGATTTATACAGCGCCCAACGAAAGCCGCGCCGCGAGTACCAGCTTATTCACAGGCGCTCAGTCAAAACAAAATCGATAGGTAAAAGGGTTCAGTTCCAAGTCAAGATCCAAAAGTCAGATGGAGAGACAGGGTGGCAGCTACGGGTGGTGGTGTTTGGGGTTGAAGAGGGGAGAGAGATGAGGAAGAACGGGTGTCAGAGTACAATCTGTGAAAGAGGAATGTTTTGAGCTTTCAATGAAAGGCCGAAGCAGAAATTGCAAGCGGTGGAGCATCGATGAGTTTGTATGATGGGTCAGAAAACTGTGGCAATTCTGGGGGGAGTTTATTCCAGAGTGGTGTGGCACATGTATGCAAACATTTTTCCCTCCACATCAGTTTTTTTCTATATTTCTCACCGAAGATTCATTTCCTCCAACATTTTGTTCCTGCCCTTAAGTCTTCCCCACTTAATAATAGTAGCAGTAGTAGTAGTAGTAATAATAATAACAATAATAATAATAATAATAATAATAATAATAATAATAATAATAATAATAATAATAATAATAATAATAATAATAACAAGAGCAATAACAAACAATAATAATAATAAAATTTATATAGCGCCGTAGCACAGCCGAGGCCGAAGAAAAGGGCGCTGTTCAGGCTTTTCCCATTTAATAAGGGATCGGTGACCAGCCAGATCCGAGAAAGGGCGGCAAAACTATTTTAAGTAGGCAGGTGTATTACGTATGGATCTGGCAACGCCACACTCACAGCGAAACCTTTAAAAGCAGGTGCTCAGCGGGATGGGCAGGAAATAACATACATGACTAATTATATGCAAACAAAGAAATCAAGCGTCCGAAATGTAGTAATAACGTCAACAATCCTTCTCGTATCTGCAGGCAGCACACTTTCCAGCTGCCTAATCCGCCATAAACACAGACAGACAAGCACAGGGACAGCCAAACGTACAGTCCGAAGGAATGTGAAGGAGTGGTCAACACGTGCATAGGATTCGTGTAACCAGCGCGCGATTTGATCTAATGGTCTTTTTCAAAACCGTGCTGTCACCTAGCGAATATAACTGACATTAATGAACCTGTGCTGCCATCTTGCTAATGCAATTAAAACATTTTTGAAAAGAATTATGGTTTTACTTTTGTCTATGCTCAAAGAATAGTCTTTAGGTCCAATCCAAAGAATCTATATGGGTCCAATCCAGTCTTTATTAACGAAAAATTTGGGATCTAGAATTAAAAAAGTAATTTTATTAGAGGAAGTAGAAAGGAAAAATGTGTTCACTAAATGTGGCCTATGGTTCGACACCTCTATTTGGGAAGCAGTTACGCTGGTCTTTCTGATGCAATTTTTTTCTTGCGGTGCTACTTCACAGATTTACATTGACACCAATGTTCCCAGAGGCGTCAATCATATGGGTGCCTCTGGAACCCGGGCTCAGGCAATATTTTGAGCATGAGAGCTCGGCCATTGGTTGGCCAGCAATATTTTACGTGTAAAATCAGTAAAAGGCAGCTATGCACTGATAAAGTTCTCATTCTTCCTGTATTAGGCCTATTCTTGACCCCATACTAAGGGCTTTGCCTCTGGAACCCGACAGGGGCTTTGCGCCCAGACCCCCACTTTAGGCCCGGGCCCCTCCAATGTTTACTACGGATCGACGCCTCTGATCATAGGTGCATACTCGACGTATTAACAGCTCCTGTAATATATATATATATATATATATATATATATATATATATATATATATATATATATATATATATATATATATATATATATATATATATATATATATATATATACATACATACATGTATATATCTCCATGAAAGGAACACACTGCGCAAGTAAAGGGTATTTGCTTTCTTCAGAGTTTTGCATACCTCATCAAAACGTATAATGAACAGTGATTGATCTTTTCAACATACACCCTCATCAAAGAAATCCTGTTTACCTCTTCTGAGAGAGGAATAAATTAAAATGGGAAGGGCACAAATCTCACTGAGGGAGTGACAATGAGAAGGGCACAAATATTGGCCGGCCAAAATCTGAGTTATTATAGCATGGGCGAGAAACAAGGTTAGTTCGCTTGTAGCAATGGCATATCCCATGAGTGCTTCGAGCATGACTCAGTCGAGGCCTGGAATAGCGGCGCGCAGAGGAAGCAATTCCTGCTGACTGGTTAAAAGTTATGATTTCACTTCTACCAATTTTACTTTGGGTGAACCGCAGTTTATTAATAATTTTTTTAAATGGGGTATAAAATTAGATGAAATAATTTTACAAAGAACAAATCTAGAAACGGGATATTTGTCTTCAAATTTAAAAAAAATGTTTAGTAAACTGACACCTCTGTTAAAGAGAATAAACTGACCGAATGCTGTGAGTAGGCTGGTTCCCGCGACTTAGATTCTATAGGCGCAGTAGAAGTATATAGTTTACGATTACAATTACGATATTGTTACTGTTATTATCCTGTTTTGGGGTATGTAACGCCAGTCATTTGGAGAACCCAGCCATGCCTAAGATAAGGCAAAGTAAGGTAAGATACGGTACGGTAAAGGCAAAGGTAATAGTGGTTTTAATCTCGAGAGCCTATATGAGGACTAAGGCGCTGCATAAATCGAGATATATACACATACATGCATATTTCAATAAATCCTCTGACCTGACGGGCTGGTCTAAAAACGTTCTGCCACCTACCGAATGCAAGTAAAACGTTTTTCACTTGATAGAGTCTACTTACGCGAGCGCTCTGCCACCTAGCGAATGTCAAAGAATGTTTTCACGCCTACCCATGTGCGTAGTATTGACCGATATTGTAGCTATTCCAATATTAATTCGAAAATGATAAAACAGCTTTTAAGTAGCGCTTTAGGCCTGTTCAGGCTTACTGTTACGATTACAATAATAACAGTAAGCTCTCTAGGACTCCAGTATAGCGCTATATAACTATGTATCTAGAGACTCTGCCTTGCAAGTTATAAATAAACAAGATTTACAAAAGTCGATTATTTTAATCTTCTGTGAAGTTTCTAATGAATTTCCAAATCTGACGATCTTAGCCTGGATTGTGATAAGGTAAACAAACATCGTTGCAAAGTTTTTAGCTGCCGTTTATGTATTCTGGGCCGTCAAGATGAAATTCAGAATTACGCCTGCAGAACAGAAGTAATTTCTACATTTCGTTGAAATAAACTTGATTTCAACAAGGGCAAAATCATGAAAATGCGCCGTTTTGGGTATTCTCAGTTGTATCAACACGATAATTATCAAGACAATTAATGTAGCCCCTAACAAAGGCGCTGCCGACGTAAGCCAAATGCATTTAAAGTCAGCAAGTAACCAGAGCTGAGATACGTACGGGGGTCTGGTTCCAGTGAAGACGCTGAGCCCAACTGACGGATTTCCATCCAGAGTTGCCAGTCGACCCAGTTGAATCGTTTTCCACCTATTATTCATAACATGTGAATTGTTTGAAATGATGGCTATTATTATTATTACATTCGGATTATATGAAATCAGATCTGTATTCTTAATATATCTTAATATATAAAAGCAATATTCTTAATATATGAAATCAGACATCGTTTTATTAAGGCACGTTATAAATATAAGTTGTATTGTATTGTATTGCAGATCTGTATTCTTAATATATCCAGATAATGTTACAGTGGACTGATTTTCTGGATATTGACCCTGGCTGCACCTGAATTTGGTGCACAGTGTGAAGTTTAAAGTTTGTTTGTAGTTATGGATAACAAACTTTGAACCACAAAGACTGACAGACAAAAGAAGACAGGCAGACAAAGGAGGATAAAAACATGGACATAAGAAGACAATCCTACAGACAAAAGAAGACAGAGACAGACAAAAGAAGATAGATAGAAAGACGAAAGAAGACAAACACACAGATAAAAGAAGACAGACAGACAAACAAAAACAAACACATGGACAAAAGAAGACAGACAGACAGACACAGACAAACACATGGACAAAAGAAGACAGACAGACAGACAAACAAAGACAAACACATGGACAAAAGAAGACAGACAGACATACAAACACAGACAAACACATGGACAAAAGAAGACAGACAGACAAACAAAGACAAACACATGAACAAAAGAAGACAGACAGACAGACAAACAAAGACAAACACATGGACAAAAGAAGACAGACAAACAAAGACAAACGCATGGACAAAAGAAGACAGACAGACAAACAAAGACAAACACGTGGACAAAAGAAGACAGACAGACAGACAGACAAACTAAGAGAAACACATGGACAAAAGAAGACAGACAGACAGAAAAACAAAGACAAAAACATGGACAATAGAAGACAGACAGACAGACAAACAAAGACAAACACATGGAAAAAGAAGACAGACAGACAGAGAGACAAAGACAAACACGTGAACAAACGAGGACAGACAGACAGACAAACAAAGACAAAAGACAGACAGACAGACGAACAAAGACAAACACATGGACAAAAGAAGACAGACAGATAGACAAACAAAGACAAACACATGAACAAAAGAATACAGACAGACAAACAAAGACAAACACATGGACAAAAGAAGACAGACAGACAGACAAACAAACGCAGACACATGGACAAAAGAAGACAGACAGATAGACAAACAAAGACAAACACATGGACAAAAGAAGACAGACAGACAAACAAAGACAAACATGTGGACAAAAGAAGACAGACAGACAGACAGACAAACAAAGACAAACACATGGACAAAAGAAGAGAGACAGACAGACAAACAAAGACAAAAACATGGACAAAAGAAGACAGACAGACAGACAAACAAAGACAAACACATGGAGAAAAGAAGAGAGACAGACAGACAAACAAAGACAAACACGTGAACAAAAGAAGACAGACAGACAGACAAACAAAGACAAAAGACATACAGACAGACAAACAAAGACAAATACATGGACAAAGGAAGACAGACAGACAGACAAACAAAGACAAAAGACAGACAGACAGACAAACAAAGACAAACACGTGGACAAAAGAAGACAGACAGACAGACAAACAAAGACAAACACATGGACAAAAGAAGACAGACAGACAAACAAAGACAAACACGTGGACAAAAGAAGACAGACAGACGAACAAAAACAAACACGTGGACAAAAGAAGACAGACAGACAGACAAACAAAGACAAACACACGGACAAAGAAGACAGAGAGACAAATACACGGAAGACACTCAAGCAGACATAGCATACAGAAAAGTGAGACAAGCAGAACAGAGGCAGAATGAGTGAGAAGCCACAGACAGCCGCCTTTGTTAGTTACTCAAAGGGCTCTAAAGAAATGTTCAGAGACAGACAGACACGGACGGACGGACAGACAGACAAACAAAGACAAACACGTGAACAAAAGAAGACAGACAGACAGACAAACAAAGACAAAAGACATACAGACAGACAAACAAAGACAAACACATGGACAAAAGAAGACAGACAGACAGACAAACAAAGACAAAAGACAGACAGACAGACAAACAAAGACAAACACATGGATAAAAGAAGACAGACAGATAGACAAACAAAGACAAACACAGTCAGTCAGCCAGCGAGGCACACAGACAGATTAGATAAAATACTGGATAAACAGACTGTACAAGCGCTGTTAACACGCCTTGCATGGGACCCGAGGGACGGAATCCAGAATTTGATCTAATGGGCTTTTTTAAAAACGTGCTGCCGTCTAGCGAATTCAATTGAATCGTTTTCGCTGTTTTCGGCGAAATTAAGCTTCAGTCTGTTTCAGCGATCATTTATAAACCCGATGCTTTTGTTTCAGATTACATTACCATCTTATAAAATAGCAAAAAATATGGGAAAATGTATATCACTCCCTTTAATCATATATGCAAAGGTCTTCTATACGTTTTCTATTTTCTTGGAATCACGAACAGCTATGAATGGACTAAACAGGGCTGGACTTAATTTTCCCTTTATCACCATTCAAGGTAGTTTCGCTTAAGTTCATCTATCTACAGATCTCCCATTACATTACAAGTCCTTCTTTTACCCAAAATAATATAAGGTCAATATTATTACACGGTCGTTGTTTTATTACGTTAAAGATAAAAATAATTATTGGGCGTTCGAGCAGCCGACATCTGCGTAGCAATAAAGGCCCTCGCATTGACCAGTTCACAGATTGTGGTGTCGATTCGTACCAAACGTTGAGGGAACACGTCTTTCGCCTTTCCACTTTTCCTTCGTACTTCAGCCTGTTTTGTGCTGCAAATTTTAACTAATAAAAGCGGGGTTTGACACGAAGAAAAATCTTCAAACTTAAGTGCAAAGGAAAGGGTTCTATTTCGATCGTTGTCGTATACAGATTCATGCGAAATTGAACTAAATTTTCATTTGTAGTCGCTAGACGGCAGCACGTTTTTAAAAAAGCCCATTATGTAAAATTCTGCATGCGTTACATTGATCCCATCATACACGGCAGCGTCTGTTCATAAAGTCAGTCTGTTCGTATCTCCGTCAGTCTGTCTGTCTGTGCGTCTTTCTGTGTCTGTTATCTGTTTGTTGATCTCTCTCCCCAGGGGCGTAGCAATAGACTGTGCAGGTTGTGCAAAGCACAAGGGCCCACGAGACCAGAGGCTCCTGTTCCCCAAGGGGCCAAAGCCCCGGTTGCTCAATTACTTAAAGAAAGATAACCTAAGTTCAGTTTGCACAAGGGCCCTCGGGAGGCTACCTACGCCACTGTCTGTCGACATAGTGAACACACTGACTTACACACTGCGCTGGCTCCCGGTCGAGGACACGATCGCATTCAAGATCCTCCTCATAGTACGAGCCTCCCTAGTTGGTGCGGCCTCAGAATACTTTCAGAATGCGTTCAACAGTCTGTGGGGACTTGATGGTCTCGTGCTGCCTTACGGCAATGCGGGAACATCGTGCTATCTCGTTTATTGGACCGTCCTTCTGGAACAACTTTCCTCTGAATACATACTTTACGTAGAGAAAACCCAAGAAACAATTTCAGCCAACATTATAACACACCTTTTATATGTTTTAAATAGCCATATTGTAGCGCGTTTGTGAGGTTCTCTAAAGGCGGTACGTAAATAGCCATATGCATGCATTGGCCTACACACATACAGTACATTGTCGGTTAGACGATGAGAGAGAAGACTGGCCACTCTCCCTCGTAAGCCGAGACTAAGAAAATGGGAGTCGCTAACACTTCATCTCCATGGTCGCCTCTCAGGGCCGGGTTAAGGGACGGCTCTTCGACCTTAGAGGGTCCGTCGATTGAATTCATTTTCTTCTTCATTTTCGCCGGGGCTCGCCTTCAAAGATGTGGATATTTTTAATCGATCCTAGGCCTATCTAAATGCTACGAACGAATGAACGAACGCATCATCACCTATGTAGGCCTAAACACAATCGTTGCTTCAAAATTTGAGCCCATCCAAGCAACCTCTATTTCCCTTTAGAGTGAAGGAAAGTTTGAAGTGAGATGGTCACGAAATCTCCCGCCAAAATCTTAGCTATCAGTTCTCTCGACAATCCCATAGAAATCACTTGGGCGGGAGAGAACGCCTAGCACTCGTATGGGGTGAACCACGAATGCTTCGAGCAGGACTCGGTTCGGGACTGGAACAGCAGCGAGTAGAGCATGCAGTTCCTGAGCCCTGGTTATTCCGGTTATTCTGGAACTGGCAACCACTTCGACCCAGCACTTGAGCCGTTGTGTATTACGAATGAGTGGGAGACGGAGAGTAGGCCTATAGTCACGGCTAAGAAAATGCGCCTATGTGTATGCTATATTTTTTTACGGATTTTCTTAATTATCATGTTTCTGTTATGTAATGCATGTGAGGGACAAACTGGAGATACTGGGAGGCCCAGTGGAGATCAAAGTGCATAAGTGAATGAGGGAAAGGGTAGCAAAGCCAGCAACACAGCTGGGCAAATCTGTTCTTCATCGTTTTCAAAAGTGAACACCTCGATTTAAACCAGTCATTACTGGATGGCACCAAACCTGAGTTGCCTGCCCATTAAAACAAAAAAGACTCTTGGCACCTGGTGGAAAGTTTTTCTTTATCCAGTACAGTTCCTAAGCACCATGTAACTATTTTTTAAATGTTTTTGGAATTACTTAGGAATATAAAATTCTAAAATTCTATTGCCAGTAAACATTGTCCAAATGCTTTTGTTTCTCTGTTTATTATATTAATTCGTTGATATGGGAAGGTGAACAACTGAACATATGCATGTTTCTTTAAATGTACATATTATGAATATTGACTTATTTAATAATCTGTTAATAAATAATATCATGTTATTTAATATAAGATTTGTAATGTTATTTCCTTGTTAAAGCATGTTATATGGCTGGTAAGTTTGGCTTTTTAAAAACAATGTGGCAGATGTAATTTACCACTTTTTTGAGCATTGTAGCTCACTAGGAAAGGCTGACTTTTTGTTTTTGAATTGTTGGTTTTGTGTATGCACTTAAGTCAGGAGCACGTTCTTTGACTGGAGAGATTCACCTATTTCAGACTGCTTTTCATAAAGGGGCATAATAAATGAGCTATAATGATGTTACATTATGTTACACAATGTTGTTGCTGTTGTATTCAGCTCCAGTTCTGTGTGAAACTACTGCGCTGTTGAAATGTGGTCTCAATGTTGGTGAACAATCTGTATGTGACCCAAACGGGTGATAGCTGTGGGTGAGTTACCCAGTTGCTTTCTATGAAATAATATTAATAATATCATTAATCAGATATTTTGCACCCAACGTTGTTAGTCTTAAAGGCGAAGGATTAGAGGTTACATTTCTGTTTGAGATGGAACTTGAACCTCTTAAAAGCTACGTGTTCTTTTGCATCGCTATACTGATGCTTAAGGAAAGTGGGGAACAATCCTTTATCAACCTTTTATTTGATTCACTGATCAAGATGTCTAGTCTGAAAACTTAGTTTGAAATTAGTTACATAAAACATCCTGATATGAAATTGACCAATTCTGCGCTTGTGTGTTTGAATGTAAGCAGACATCAATGCTTGCATAATTATATTTGCCTGTGTGTATTGGTACATCTGTATGCATATGTCTTTGATCTCTCAGTTTTTACCTGCGAGTACGGATTTTTTACAAGCATGCTTACCCTTTGGTCAAGTCTGGTGCTTCAATCATTTGGTTAAGATGCTAGAATTTTGATGAGAAACATATCCACAAGTGAAACTTTAATTCTTTTGCGATCCCTGAAATTTGAAATGTTTCGTTTGCATTAACTAGGTGGCAGCACAGACATGGGCTTTATTGAGAATATTTCATTTGCATTCGCTAGGTGGCGCACAGACAAGTGCTTTATTTAAATGTTTCATTTGCATTCGTAGCACGGTATTTGAACTGTACATCAGCAGTCAGAAAGATCAGCTTCTTAACTAACCGAATAGAGGTGTCGATCCGTGCCCACATTTAGTTAACGCTTTTCACTTTTAACTTTTTCTTCGCATAAACTTTCGTTGGCCTATTTTAAGCTCCAATTTCTTCTTAATAAAAACGGGGTTTTACCTGAAAAAAGCTTCGAAAATAAGTACAAGTAAAACCATAATTCATTTGCGATGGCTTTCGTGAATGGACGTGCTTATTGAGAATATTTCATTTGCATTCGCTAGGTGGCAGCACAGTTTTAAAAAAGCCCAGTAGGTCCAGTTCAGTGCTTTGTTACCCTAGTTTAATACACGACCATTTCCTTACCACTTTTACCTTTGCTGTAGCCTTTATCACACCGTAAATTTAAAATGCAAATGTACACGGTTTTATATAGCGATCGTGTGGCCTCGACCCTGCTCATTTTTCAATGAATTTATCGGGTGAGATGCTTGACCATTGCTGCCCGTTTGAATGGTAGCCACGCCATTCATGATCCCCGTGTAGTCGTAATCGTAAACTCGAGATTTCTACAGCGCCCACCTATAGCTAAGTCTCGGGAATCACAGGCGCTCAGTCATAACAAAATCGACGGGCAGAAAGGGTTGTAGAGACCCGTACACTACCTAACGTTACCCTTTCTGACAAAACCTTTGTGCATGGTTTAGCCGTGGTTGCATACTACTGTTGCACCACTTTTTCCAAAACCAGAGTATAGTGTATTATAATGTAATATTGAATAACTGTTAAGTAACGCACACACACAGTTCAAACGTTTATTGTCATCATATGATTACAACGATCGTTGACGACATTTCAGAAAATGTATTTTAGCATTTAAAGTGTCTTGTTAAAGAATGTCTGTTTTATTTTAGAAAATGTCATCATTGCTTTTATAAAACAATAAGAAATAGCTAAAAAAAATTACCATGATATATTGATATATACAGAATTACAAAGTTCTTAGTTACCAACATATAATATAACATTTTGGGAAATTATTGAATCTTTCATCTATACAGATTATAGTTCATTGATAGCTCATTGCACCTAGGCATAGGGCTGTACAATCACTCATTGCTATCATTGTAATACATGAAATCCTTTTATAATATACTGTGTTCTAAATAATACACTTACAATAGCAGACAGAGTCAAGTATTTAAAGTTCTTTCGTCTATGGCTAAACCAAGATTATGTTGTTTCTATTCAATTATTTGTAAATGTATACCATCTGTAAAGGAGCACGATGCTCAATCAATATCCGACAAATATAATCAAACAAATGGGATTCTTATCAAACACTTAGTATATATGTGAAATTTGACATACAACATTTTAAAAAATCACTTGATTCCAAATAAACTCAAAATTAAACAAATTATAGCAAGTAGCATCTATTTATACGAAGTTCAAACTTTTTTTAGCTTATTTACAAGATCTTGCCTTTATTAATAAGATACACCAGTCTACACACTTCATTTTTAAAAATACCAACTGAAAGCAGATTCTTAAGTGAACAATCAGATTTATACATTTGACACTTTTCTTTTAATAAGGTGACTATATTTTCTTTCTTCCACTCAAGTAAAACACGATGTACAGTTTCTTTAAGCTGGCAAAGATCACACAAACCAGTTGGATGCCTTTTCATAATGAACAGTCTTTGATTGACATTGGCTACACCCAATCTCAGTCTACTAATCTGTACTTCCTTTTGACGATTAAGATCTGTGTGTTTAATATCTGTACTTACTGAGGGACATACTGTACTGTTTTATAAAAGTGTCCTTTTGTATTTCTTGTATATTCAATCTGCCATTTGTTTATTATATAATTTCGAATTAGAGAATAGGGCCTATACTTTGCTGAGTTCTAAGTAATTAGTGGAATTGATATTTCTTAATTGTTATGCATCTTTGGCCATCATATCTGCTTTGTCATTCCCCAATATATTAATGTGACTCGGGATCCATACAAATTTAATTTTACTATATTTAATTTTATTTAATGAATTAATTATGTCATTTAGTAGATTAGGTCTAGCTTTAGAAAAGAATGCTTTAATGGAGGTCAATGCACTTAAAGAATCAGATAAAACTGCGAACTGACAAAGGTTAGGAGATTCATTTTCTAGAATCCATAAGAGAGATTCATGGATAGCAGTCATCTCTGCAGCATAAATGCTTGAATTATCACACAACCTAAACTTTCTCTCAACATGGAGACTAGGGATAGTAAAGGCTGCGGCTACAGTTTTGTCTGCCTTAGATCCATCTGTGTATATATGAGTGTAATGATTAAACTTAGAGATTAACTCTAGAGCCATTAATCTTATATATTCAGCATTATCTTCCTGCTTAGTGATCAGTTTTTTGGAGACTTAAGTAACGCTGTAGAAAATCGGGAGAGACTGGATTTGCACTTTCAAAATAGAGGTGTCGATCCATAGCTGACGTTTAGTGAGCAAGTTTTCCTTTTCACTTGTTTTTCTTAAAAAGTTGCGTTAGCCAATTTTATATCCCAATTTTTTATCAATAAATACCCGGTTTGAAGAAATTTCCTCGAAGTTAAGTGCAAGTAAAACCAGAATTCATTTGCTATGGCTGGAGATGGGTGTATTTGAAAATGTTTCATTTGCATTCGCTAGAAGGCAGCACGGTTTTAAAAAAGCCCATTGGTTCAAATTTTTGGCATTAGCCACACGAATCCTAGACACGTGTAGACCATTCCTTGTGTATGTATGTGTGTGTGTGTATGCATGCATGCATGCATGCATGCATGTCTGTCTGTCTGTCTGTCTGTCTGTCTGTCTGTCTGTCTGTCTGTCTGTCTGTGTCTGTCTGTCTGTCTGTCTGTCTGTCTGTCTGTCTGTCTGTCTGTCTGTCTGTCTGTCTGTGTAGGTATCTATCAAGGCACAGCGCCTTTTATGCCTCACATGTAAAAGCGCTAAATTTAACAAGCCATGTGTACAACTTCAGGCGGCTTCGTCTCTTACACCTAGGGGGCACCGCGTTCGCCATGTGTCGGGTCCCCCAAAATTCACAGCGGATCGACACCTCAGCTTCCGGTTAATAAAACTTTAAGAACTGAAGATCTCAAATAACTGTTCTGTTACTGAAGCATGCATAACCAACACATTGCTGGTGCTGCTTTTGCGCTCCTGACTTGTAATGTAACGATTGCGGCTTCGAGGCTGCTCAGATGACTCCGTATAAAGACCGGGTAGAAGTTCACTCGCACGTGCTTCTGTCACCAAGCAGTATTATTCCAGGACATTGGCATTCGTCCATTGCCAGCTCATGGGCCAAAAATCCGGAGTCGAGAGCCTTCCATACGTTGTTCAGTGAATCATAGGAGTCTTAATTACGCCGAAGGATGGATTCCAACAGCTTAACGACATCTGTGGGCGCTTTCAAGTCACGACTCAAGACCTATATTTTCAAAATATCATATGACAATCGTTGTTTAAACTCATATATTGCTGTTGTTGTTGTTGTTGTTGCTGTTATTATTATTATTATTATTATTATTATTATTATTATCATCGTTATTATTATTATTATTATTATTATTATTATCGTTATTATTATTATCGTTATTATTATTATTATCGTTATTATTATTATTATCGTTATTATTATTATTATTATTCAGCATAAAAAGCATGAGCATCTTGAGTGTTTTCTTGGAGCGATGGAGGGAAGGAGGCAAGAAGGTATGAATTTTAATACTACTAATACTACTGCTACTTCTACTACTACTGCCAGTACTACCACGACTACTACTACAACTAACAATAATAATAATAGTAACAACAGCAACGACGACAACAACAACAACAACAATAATAATAGTAAAAATAATAGTAGTATTAGTAGTAGTGGTAGTAGTAGTAATAATAATAATAATTTTTATTATTATAAAATTTTATTATTATTACGTCACTTCAATTATGAAACAAATCTATTGTTGCTGGAGCAACTACAGTAGAGCTGCTGTGGCGTCCAGGCTGGCAACTGGAAACAGGTCGACTAGCTGCACCTCCGAATCTCGTGATCTTGTCTGTAAGCGCCGTGGTGAAGAAGCAACCCTGAGTTAGCGGTCGCGTAAGTGTAGAGCGTTGTGTGGGCGTTTCTTCGATGGAGCGCGAGAACTTCCGGTGTGGATCGGACGAACATCCAGCACCACCAACTCCCTCCTCTTCATCGCCGTCGTCGTCTGCTTCGAAGGCGCCTGCGTCGTGGGCTTCACTGACCCGAGCGTCGACGTCTCCGCGACCCGCCGGCTGACCTTCGACAGGCGGTGTGGCTCCTTGACCCAGAGGGTCGGTTGGGGCCGTCGGCTGGGTCTCGACGACCAGTTCCAGGTTCTCTGCTTTTCTTTAATCTTGGCTTCAGGCACGCCCTTCTCTCCTTCTTTGATTTCAGCCGTCTTGTTCTTCGTTGTATTGTTGTCGATGAAGAACTTGATTTGCGACTGGGTACTCTCGCTCGCTGCGTCGAGTGCGAATTCTGAGATCATGAATTCGTCTGATTGCTTCTTCTGAACTAAATCCTTCAGATAACGGTCGTCTTTTCTCCTGTTAACCATTGTAAATGCTTTGTCATAGCTGGAGTCAATCGCTTCTTCTTCCATTGATGGAAGGTCGCGCGGAGACAACTGTTTTCGGTCAGGTAGAAGACAAGGGAAATTATGAGGAAGCGAAGAAGCATGGTCTGAATGGGTAGAATGTTCGTCGCACTGATCTGAGCCTGTCTTCCGGCCGGTGATTGTACTCTGGAATTGCCAGTCTTCGCTTAAATCTGGCTCTAAGAATGTGCCATTAAAGGCAATCGCGTTAGATCGCTGGATGGCAATGGAGAGGCGTTGGAACAGGAAAGAAGTCTCCCTCTTGTCTCCCGATACTTGGGTTAAATGGCGACCGATTTTCTTGATGAGGCTAAAGCCTTCCTGATTTATGAGGCCTAGAGTCTCAAAGGCCAGAGGGACGAAGCAGTGTGTAATTTTTTTAGTATTATTATTAGTATTAGTATTATTATTAGTATTAGTATTATTTACTATTATTATTATGGCATCAAAGCTTTGTTCCGTTGTACGGCTTTTTGAGACCAGCATATGCACTTTATAAATAGAGGTGTCGATCGGTACGCAAAAACTGAATTTAGACGTCATTCCTTTTTCACTTTCCCTTCTTATAATATTACATTCGGCAATTTTTTATATGCCAGTTTTTTCACTGTTGAAAACGGGCTTATATCTTTGAACACTTGTGTAAGTGAAACCATAATTCTGTTATCATCGCTTTCGTTAACTGACTCGCGCTTATTGAAATGTTTGATTTGCATTCGCTAGGTGGTAGCACGGTTTTAAAAAAGCCCATTAGATCAGATGCAGTCATTTGTTCACGGGCGTTATACACGTATTTTACATGGAGTCTGTCAGGATGTCTGCCTGTCTCTGTGTTTGCCTCTCTGTGTCTGTTTATGGCCGGTAGGTAGCTGCGTGCAGTCGCAAAACGCTGGTGGCGGTATTTTAAAACTAACCACGTTTGAATGATTTCTCTGTTTGCGTAAAATTAAGTCGTGTGTTATTTTCTGCCTATGCTACAGAAATTGTTTTAAGATTTCAACGTGGATCTGACAGTGCCAAATGCGTAAAGCGCGTGCCTAGTAAACATAGTTTTGCCGCCCTTTCTCGGGTCTGGCTGGCCGACGAAATCTTATTAAATGGGGATCGTAATCGTAAATGCAAGATTTCTACAGCGCCCAGCGAATGCTAAGTCGCGGGAATCAGCTTATTCACAGGCGCTCAGTCAAAACAAAATCGATGCGCAAGAATGATTCGATTCCAGGTCAGGATCCAAGAGGCAGGGAGGCAGGCAGGGAGGCATGTCTGAGCCAGAGGCAGGAGCGAAATGAATTCAGAAAATGTATTGTCAATGGTAAATAGTCCGATCCAGTGGCGTATCTAGCCTTCAGGGTCATTGCGCAAACTGAACTTTGGCTATTTTGCTTTACGTATTTGAGGAAACCGGGCCTTGACCTCTTGGGGCCTAGGCGGCTCCTGGCCTCGTGGGCCCTTTTGCTTTGCACAACCTGCACAATCTACAGTATTGCTACGCCTCTTGTCTGAACAGTATGAAGAGACCTAGGGGCACCAACGACATGTTTGGAGAAAATGAAACTGCAGTGGGAGATAGTAAAAACCATTATGGTGGGATTTTACCTTTTCTCTGTTAAAATTTCGTCCAAGTTACGTAAAGCGGGGACCCGCAAACACCGATCTTCTTCCCTTAACTCCGCCATTATTCATGCGGTTGCCATGGTCACGTTTACAAGTATACGTCTTTCTTGTTATCATCATCATATTCTAGTCGTAGAAAAAATTTAAATGACATACTGTACAAGTTTAAGGTCAAGTTTTACGGAGCTTTGTTTTTTCACAGTTGGATGAAACTATTTGTCTTTAACATTAACCATTGATTATGTCCCAACTTGTTATATATAAAAAACGCGGTTTGAAGAAATTTCCTCGAATTTAGGTGCAAGTAAAACCAGAATTCATTTGCTAGGCTGTGTTTGAAAATGTTTCATTTGCATTCGCTAGTTGGCAGCACGGTTTTAAAAAAGCCCATTAGTTCAAATTTTTGACATTAGCCACGCGAATCCTTATGTATGTATGTATGTCTGTCTGTCTGTCTGTCAGTCTGTCTGTCTGTTTAAAAGAAGTTTGAACTATTGTAACGTCGTTTACCTTGAGTAACTTTGCGAACAATGGCGATTGTAATGTAATGTAATGTAACAAACACTTATATAGCGCTCTTCAAGTACCTCTCAAAAGCGCTGATGACACGGCTATCTTACCGATCTAAACAAGTGCGTTTTTAAGTTAACAGAGAATGAACACTGAGTTAAACTAAGTGGAAAAGTACGAATGTTTAAAGGGAGACTGTTCCAGAACGAGGGACAAAAGCAGGAGAAGGCACGATGAGCACGCAACGACGTGCGGTAACGTGGAATCAGCATACCTCCACGAGCATCAGAATGCGGCAAGCGGCCACCAGGTCGACTGGAAACAGGAACACACAGCTCCCGAATGTAAGCCGGCGCAGTGCCAACCGTTGCAGATTGTTTTTGTTTTCTGCAAGGGCGTCATCGCTTAAATCAGTACCAGGCGATTGTTTCGTGGCGCTAGTTAAAAAACAAAGTCTATGAAACATCAAAACCAGAGTGCTACCTTTATGCTGTCAGTGCTGGGACTGGCAATCTCTTTGGATCATCCATTGGAGCCTTTATTGTTATTATTATTATTTCTGCATGTACTAAGCCCAACTACCTAATGTGCATGTGCATTACGAACTCGGCGCAATAGAAGTTGCCGTAATAGACTGCGCCAATTTCTATCTGAGCAAGCCATGTATATTCACTCTGCGCTTTATGAGGTCCACAAAGGCGCTATATTAAGTGTATTGTTACATGCTTGGATACACACATGGCTGCCCGTATACGTATGTGCATATATATATATATATATATATATATATATATATATATATATATATATATGTGTGTGCATACAATCAAACAATACTTATATACAAGCAGGCAGGCAGGCAGCTTGACATACATACAGACAGAAACAATACGTAAGTACATACATACATAGACATACATATACATATTTATATACATACATACATACGTAAATGTATGCGCATGTACTTGCGTACATTATATATCTACTGTGTAGGCATGCATGCATACATACATACGTACATACACACAAACTCCGAGCACGCTAGAAGCAAACGTGTAACAACCCCTCTTTAGGTTGCTTGCGTCATCCTTTCGCGCCTAATTGATCACTAGCATTAAGCCACGTGCGAGAGTGTACAAATGCACGAACCATCTACATTTGTAGGCTATAAACACGCACGCACTCCTTACCTGGCTTGAAACTCTTGAATTTGCGCTATACAAATATCACAAATTAATAAAAACTACCACTTCTTATTAAGTTTCTTAAAACTTCAAAAAACACGTCCTCGAGTGATTGTTGTCATAAAATAATGGTGTTTTACAAAATTAGAAGATGAATGACTGTGAGAAACATCCCTTTGCATTCACTAGATGGCAGGTCTGTTGCATAAAATGTCCATAAAGATAGCTTTGAATGATCCAATTACATTCGCTAGGTGGCGATGCTGTAACTTAAAATGTCCATAAACCGACAAAATCTGTTCTAGGTAAATTTTACGCTGAACTTGTTTTTCATAATTTCGACAAATTTCATGGAAAATAAGATTCGATATGGACTTACGCTTACGGAAAACATCCACCGTAATCAGAAATCAGGTAATCCTCGACTTCACCGTGAGACGTTCAACGCTGACACGATACATTGACCGATTGTTTACCTATGAGCCGTGTCTAAACTGGACTGACAACGCGGCAAGGCAATGTGTTTTGGGGGTCTGCGGTTTAGAAATAATTGAGAAAATTAGGGAAAGTTGGTGAAGGTACGTACGTCGATCAGCACCCTCTTTTGAAGCTGTAGAAATATCGTGATTAAGATTTGAATTAGTGGCAAGGTTTCGGATTTGAATCTGTGGCTAGGACGGTCCGTACGCGGATACACCATTCAAACGGGCAGCGGTGGCGAAGGATCTCACCCGATAAATTCATTGTAAAACGAGCAAGGTCGGGGCCCAACGATCGCTATATAAAAACATTTTAACTGAGATCGTTATGACAAAAATGCTGGCGCTGGAAATATTGGCGCTCTAGAAATCGAACAAACGCAAAATGTTTAAAGTGCCTGGAACCAGACTAGACTGTGTAGTGCGCATGATAACCTTGAGGAGGTTCCGTTGTAGCAGCTAAGAAAATGTCGAATCTAAGGGTAGGTGTATATTCTGATATGTGAGGGTTGTAGAGCTTTATCAATACGGCATTTCGCGTAATCTTCAGGAGCATATCCTGGGTGTGGACGGAGCCCGAATTTAATACGGGTTTTCTTAATTTTAATTCGTTAGAGAGGCTAAGTATGGTTTCTGTAGCGTCCTTGGCGCGTTGAAATTATCGTGGACAGGCGAAGATTCCGAAGGCTATGGTAAGTATGCGGGAAATGTTTTACAGTCGAGCTAAGAATTCACGACGTTGAAACTACCACGACTTAGTTCCCGTTAGACAGTAACAATCATCGGTGGACGTGCTACTGCGCGACCCTTTCGTGGGCGTTATCCTGGATACTGAGGTACAGTATAGTTTGGTCAAGTTCTCTGTGCTTACTCTTCGCCCTAAAG
Organism: Norana najaformis; assembly: GCA_964023275.1. NCBI lineage: Eukaryota > Metazoa > Annelida > Clitellata > Crassiclitellata > Hormogastridae > Norana > Norana najaformis. The sequence continues at coordinate 9,964,215 of OZ029924.1, read as the reverse complement.
GTACTTATCTAATCCATATTTTTTCAAAATTCTTCTGAAGTGAGAAAAGGGACATGACATTACCAGCAGAAACTCTTGGTGTTTGTGAGAGTTTAAAATTAACAATTTTCTGTTTGCAGACTGCTGCGGTGTTTGCTGCTCGTGCTTTTGGAACTACAGCCCGATCGAGGGCCCAGGTCTCTCTGAAGGAGCCTTTCGTTCAGTCGCAGAACAAGGGAGTTTACCCAGACAGCAGTGGATATGGAAAAGTGCTGCGAATCCAGAAAGAGTGGGCTGTATGTCTACATTTAGTGCATTCATTTATCTTTCTTTAGCCTGTCTATACATGTCTGTGTGTCTGTCTGGGTCTTTGTCTGGCTTACTGCTGTTCCTCTGATTGTGTTCAGACACGCAGTGTAATGCGATATGTCTCAGTGGACTGATCTGATTGCACCATCAGTTGATGCTTTTGTATTAGACACCAGCACAGTAGAAGTTATTACAATTACAATATGTTACCATGTACTTTTGAGATAGCATGCATTATAAGATTGGTTTGTTTACATATTTATTAGTTTCTATCCTAATTAATCTTATTACCTTCAAGCATTCAGATTCTTTTGCAGACGTATTAAACATATGTGCAAGCGCACTATTGACCCTATAGCCAAGGCAAAGGCATTTGCTACTCTGAAATCTGCCACCAACAAATGCCAACAATTTGTTGCTTCTGCCAAAAAAAAGGTACTGTCTTCACTTATTCAGTCTAACTCATCAAATCCCAGACGTCTCTGAAGAGCTTCAACTCTTTCCATCATATGTCTTCCTCCCCACTCCCAATCTCCTTACCTCTTCCTATTGCTTTTCCTCATTTTTCTCATCCTTTTGCTTCGTATTGCAATCCCTTGGTGAGTCTTGTGTCTCTGTAATCTTGAATTCACTCAAATTAAGCATCTTCAATTTATCCAAAATTCATTTGCCTGAACTGTCACCGGGACATCCAAGTATCACCATATCACTCCTATCCTTAAATCACTCCACTGGCTCAAAATCCCCAAATGCACTCATTTCAAAGTTCTTTGTCTAACCTATAACTCTGTGCAATACTTCCAACCTACTTATCTTTAACTCTTTACCTTCCAATCACTCAGCTATATCTGTTTGTCCTGTTACCTCACTACTCATCTTAAGGCCTCTAACCGATCCATATACCACACTACATCTTGAATCTGAAACAATCTCCCTCCTGAATTTAGCAAATTTTCTGTTCCTCTGTCTCTTCTGTCATTCACCCACCATGATATACAGTATCTTAAGTGCCTCGTGTAGTGCTCCATAGGCTTTCCATTCAAAACTGAAGTCCAAACTTTTCAAGAAATCTTACCCTGATCCATCAGTCCTTCCCATCTCTCTCAACATAAACACAACCCACTGTAACAGCTCATCTGTCCCCTTCTCACTGGTATTGTGGCAACCAGAATTTGCGCTTTGCAGTCTTTGCACAACCTCTCTGACTTGTGCACCACTCTTGAATAAGTTGGTGCCCTGCATTTGACTGTAGAGTAACACTTTAGACAACACATAACCTGGATCTCCCTCTAACCATCCCTTGCTCCAAAGCACATCCCTTGCTCTAACGCAGTTCTTAGTATGATTCCCAAACATTGTAGTCAGGTTCTAGTTTATGTGCTTGTTTTACAATCGTTTTATTGTTTTTTTCAGGCTGATGACTCGCTGGTTTGGCAGAAAAAGGGTATGACTGACAAGTTGCCCTATGGCCTGACCCTCGTAGGCTCTGCAGTTGGGGTGGGTGTATCATTGTACATGATCTTGATCATGTCGTTCCCAAAGAAAGAATAATGATCTTTCCTTTTTCTAAAAATGGTGGCAGAGCTGTCACGTAAACTATAGGACTCTCTGACTTGTACCTGAATTTTTCGAAGAGTCTGCATCAGTTTGATTGTCTATAAATGAAGAAGCAAGGCGAACCTTGTGTGGAGGCTGGAACATGGACTTTATCATGATGTGCGTGTGATTTCCAATAAATAAATGTTCAGGTTCATATTGTTCCGAGTTTAATATTTTCTTAATTGTGATCAGGCCCAGGTTGCGCTTCCATATTTTTCTTAATAATGCAGCCACAAGTAAATAAAGTTCAGTCAGGACCTTGACTTTTGGTTGGGCGATGACTTGTTCCTTTTTACCCAAAATGTTACATGCAGCAGATTTGGTTAAGCGGCTGATCTTTTGTTTCTGTGATGATGAGAGATGAGTGGAGTCATTGCTTAAGTGGTCCAGAGTTGACATTACTTGAGACAGTTACTAGAAACAATGACCAAGTCCACACAATTGGTTACCACTAAGAGTTGCATGCCTTTCTGATTTGGGATTCAACTATGCATAAAATCCTGTACACAGTTAATGAAAGACATCTTTGAACTATTGGAATATCTATGGAGATCATGTAGGAGACAGTTGAGCAGAAGCAACCAGGTGCATGTAATGGGTTGGTGTGGTTTGCTGATCTGGGCTATGCTCTTCGTGCACAAATGCTTGTAGTCCTGGTTCTGTCCTTGTAGATAATGGATAAGGAGGCACACAAATTCTGGCTATATACCAGCCGAGCCAAGACGAAAATCCACAATGGACCCATGCTCAACACTGAATCATGTACAGGTGGCAAGAAACCAGATGGAGCTGGTTTACAGGTACCTCCATTCTCGTGTTGAGCCCAATGGTCGCAGCAGCAGACCCGAAGTTCAGTCGTGCATGGCCATTGCCATGGTATGCTTGAGCAACCTTCAACAAGGAATCTGGAGTACAAACATCTGGCAGACCACCAAACTCCACCTATGCAAGGCGTAAACACTGCCTATCCCTCTGTATGATGCAGAGACCTGGATGCTAACCAAGCCTTTCAACTGTTGCTCCTGAGGAAAATACTGCAGATTCCCTGTATGGCCTACATTACTTGTGTGGGCCTATCAACGCACATCCCAGTGTCGGGCATGATGAAACAAGGACACATTCGTTGCAACAGAAAACAGGACCATGCCAGAGCTCTGCAAGCTACGATATCCAGCTCCAAGGGTTGGAAGAAACCAGCTGAATGTCTTCGCCCTATGTGGACACAAGCAGTGGAGTCTGACCTATGCCCCCTGAATATTTTACTACTTATGGCCTGGAGACGAGCCCAGAACAGAGAAGGATGGTTGGCAATGTGTTGTGGACACAGCAATACTTCGGAGAGGGGCACCCCACAGATGATAATAACTACTGTGATAATGCAAGCAACTGCAAAGGCCTGAGCTCAAATATACAACAGAAGCGGCCAACTTAGAGCCTTATAAAGTACTAAAAAACCCAATCTTGTAGCCATGCAACGTTCAGTTGAGCTACTTGGTGTCTTTGAGGGGCTCTTTAAAACGTGCTGTACAATTGCTTACATGCAACTTACTGCCTTTATCACTTGGCTACTGTGTGACCAACAGAGGAAAAATATGTTTAGGGGAAAGACGGAAAGCAGTTTGGTGCATTTTCTCTGCTTTACTAAAAACTACTGTTTACATCTGCATATCAAACTGACACAGTACAGATTCAAAGCTCATGTGAAAAGTGAGATTAGCCACACAGCAGCTATTAGCCAATATACTGATATTACCATTTAGCCAATCAAAATGTTAGTTGGCCGTTTGATTTTTCCTATTATTGCTAAAACCAGCTCTTCACCAGATACTTGCCATTAGCTGTTACATGTTAATAAGATGTTACCTGCTAATTAGCTGTTGAACAGTTACTGGCCAGATATTAACTACAACATTAACTTAATTAGAAGCTCTCTACATCAGATGCTGCAGCTACTCCCAACGAAATACAACACCCTCGGCAGGCTTTAGATGGACGTTCGACAATTTTGCTCTGACCCCAGGAGCGTACTCTTTTGCTCGTGCCTCGTTCTCAAAGTTGCCCGTTGACGTGACAACTGTTGCCTGCTCGGGAACAAGACCAGCTAATGGTGAGCTGGCCACGAAGTTGACAGAGGAATCCTTTGGTCCGAAGTTGATGGCAGTCAGGAAGCCAGGGTGACCGGGCGCCTGGCGGATCAGAAAGCAGATGCTGTCCTCAAGGCCCTGGTAGAAATCACCCCAGACCATGGATGGCTCTTGACGAACCTTGACCGCCTCAGAGTATACGTTTAAGTTGCTGATGCCAGACCCATGAGCCAACTGCGCCTGTAGGAATGACATTAAACTGAATTAAAGATTTGATGTAAACAAAGAAAAGAAAAGCAGTCCCTTAACCCAGGCCCAAGAGGCTTTAATTCATTAAACTGAATTAGAGATTTGTTATGAACAAACAATAGACCACCAGTCCCTTAACCCAGGCTCAGTTAGCAACTGTGGCTATGAAGTGTTAGTGACTTCATTTTACAGGGTGGCGCAAAAAAAAACCGGACTATTAGTTTTTCCAATTGCATCGCTTGAAGAATCAAAGTAATTATCGCCTTAAAACTATCATTAGACAGAAATGACACAGAAAAATGAGAGCGCTACATAAAATAAAAATGACGTCATATATTCTATGGCGTTAACTATTCTTTGTACCGTGTACTGCTAACACACGCTGACAGAGTGAAACGGCTTGCCGCCTGCAAACGTCTGTCTCGACGATTAACCGTAGCTAAATTGGCCAGAACATGGTTTACGGATGAAAAGATGTTCACAGTCCAAACACCAACAAATTCACAGAATGATCGAGTGTACGCCAACGTAGCTGTGAAAAGAGACATTCCTTCAGAACGCTTGCTGAAAGGTCGGAAGCACTTCTCACAGAGCATCATGGTTTCGGTTGCCGTGTCGCAGCTGGGTAAATCGTCATTAGTTTTCGTTGAACGAGGAGCAAAAGTTAACAGTTCCTATTACTGTGACGTCGTCCTACATCAAGGATTACTGCCAGACATTATAGCTCACTCTGGTGACAATTTCACTTTTCAGCAGGATGGAGCACCTGCTCATCGTTCACGAAAAACAGTTGCTTTTCTCACTGCTCACGTTCCGGACTTTATTGAACCAGAAAATTGGCCACCGAACAGTCCGGATTTGAATCTCGTAGATTATTCGATCTGGGGAGTGCTTCAGCAGCTTGTCTACAGGCAGAGAATTCGAGATATTGAACATTTGAAAGAAGTTCTGACCGCATGCTGGGACGAAATCAGCGAGGACACTATCAACCGGGCTATTGGACAGTTTCGCAAGCGATTATCATTGGTTATCGCAGCAAACGGAGGACATATTGAACATCACTTTGACTGAATTTCTTACGCATTCAAAACATTCAGAAATTTTACAGTTCATTCAATGTTATATTAAATGCCAAACCCAAATGTCACTAGTCCAGTTTTTTTTGCGCCACCCTGTAGTTAGCCTCAGCATATGATGGTGATTGGCTAGTCCGCTTCCTTGTTGCTTGGTCTTTGTCAGCTTGCTTAGTCAGTGTACTCATTACAGCCAAGTTTGCTAGGAGGCGCAAGTGAAGCCAAAACCTCCAAACAAGTTTCTGCCCACAACCTTATGACTGAATGTCCAGCAAGCTATCCACTAAACTATCAATACACATATGTCAGGTGAATTCATACTGTTCGTGCATTGTACCCAAGTAGCCAAACGTGCAGATTTTTAGCTATTACTTATTATTATATTGAAGTTAACTACAAAAAAACAGATGAAAGGTAAATTCAAACTGTAGGCTCACTGAATCACTGTTACCACACACATAATTTGAGATATTTTAGTTCCTATAAAAATTGAAGTTTTATCACAAATAACAAACACAAGGTATGAACTGCTAACAAACTGCAGCTGTTGACCAAATGTGCAGATTTTGTGATGCTGTATTTTAAAGTTTACTTGCAAAAAACATGAGATCAATAAGATTAGATCAGATTAACCAAGAAAATCAGATTAGATTAGATTTACTGCTAATATTAGACTGACTACCAAGATTATGTTAGATTATCTAGACCACTGAGATGAGACTGACCACTGAGGTTAGATTAGACAGACCATTAGATTAGATTAGACACCACTGAGATTGGATTAGACTGACATTGAGATTAGATTTACCATCAAGATTAAATTCACCATTGAGATTTGATCAGACTGACCATTTTTGAGGCCAGATTAGACTGACCACTGAAAATAGATTAGAGTGACCATTGAAATTTGATTACACCGACAGCTGAGAACGGAAGAGACCACCAACCAACCTGTACATTAGTGGTAAAGTAGTCTTTAGCTACAGGAAGCCATGCTTTCTTTGACCTAGTGAACCCTGCCTGTGGGTTGTCTGACCACTGCATAGGCGAGCGCTGTGGGTCACGGCTGTAGTTCATGAACAGCTCCTGCGTCCAACAAAAGCAAGCACTGCTCATCAAACGGATGTCCTCTCAATTTATTCATTTCTTAGATATATATAGCGCCCTGATAACTTGCATACTGGTAGTGTTATTATCAAAACACACAAACCATCAGCTGATGTCATGCCTTCCCATTTCTCTTAACTTAAACACAACCCACCCTTTGTCCCTTCTCTCTCTGGTCTCCTGGCAACTGACTTGGTTCATGACAGCATCTTTGGACAACCCCACGGACTTGGCACAGCACTCGTGAATAAGCTAGTGCCCTGCACTTAGCTTTTAAGAAGTGCTTTATAAATTGAGATGACGATTATGATGATGTCAGTTCTAGAGAAACCACAGTCAAAATGTGTAGCTCGTTGGAGAAGCCTGGTCACAATTTGGTAAGCCAAGTCAATTTACGGGGGTTAAGTAAGTTGAAATAGACAAGTCTTAGGTTTAGGTATGAATGACATTAAAGAACTGACAGAATGCACAGAACTGGTCAGCGAATTCCAACTCCTTGGACCAGCCATCAAGAATGCCTGAGAGTCCACCACTGTCCAGGTGCAATTCACAGCTAGAGTCAAAGTATTCATTGATTGACATGTGACCAAGGAGAATATACCACCGTCATCCAATGACAAAGCAGTGATCAGTAAATGCACGATAATGGCAATAACCCGAGAACTTCAATAGCGCCACAGTAACAATGCTCAAAGCATTAGTTGATGGTTGCTTGTAGTAAAATAGGTGTGTACGTCAAAATCCAGGGTGAATCTGATCGAAAAACAAAAGAAAAATCCAAGAAGATGCATGTATACATCTGGCATGATACTTGACAATGTGCTCCAGACAGGTTATGGTGCCTGAGATAAGTTAGGGTACTCACATTAAATTAGGGTGCCCAAGAAATGTAGGGAATCTGAGATAAGTTAGGGTGCCCATGTTAAATTAGGGTGCCCAAGAAATGTAGGGTGTCTGTGAACAGTTAGGGTGCTAAAGACAAGTGAAGGTACTAGCAATAAGTTAAGGGTGCCAGAGATAAGTTAATGTTACTGAGATATAGGGCCCCTGAGACAAGATAGGGTCTGTGGTGATAATTCAGGGCGCACAAAATAAGTTAAGTCACTAGAAAGAAAGTGCACAAAAGAAGCTAAGCTGCCTCTACCAGGCAGATACGTTACCACCGCATTTACCGTAAAAAGGCTTGGGAGATTAACCGAAGTACCTACGAGAAGCTAAGGTGCCTGTAATAGGCAGATACGTTACCTTGCCCCATTTTTTTCCAAGCAGATCCTGGGCCTGATCCCACGATACATCAACGTCGTGCATTCCGATTTCTTCACCATAGTATGTGAAGGCAACCCCAGGCAGGGTCATCAAGAGTAGGGTGAGGGCGCTGACGTAGTCAGGGTTTCCGATTCGTGTAGCAACACGACTGTGATCGTGATTACCAAACTGAAAATCCAATTAAAGTATCAAAGTTTCAATTTTGTTTTCATAGAAAAAGATACACAGGTCAGCATGCAATGAAAATGCATATTCACCTTAACGTGATAATGATGATGACCAGGAGGAAGAAAAATCACGATGACGATGACTACTAAGACTATAGTGATGAATATGATGATGAAAATAATAATAAGTATAATAACAATAACCTTGACGAGGTATCGTCTGTTCCAGAACTTTATTCTCTGCAGAATTTTTTAAATCCCGAAGGATCGTTTCTACCTTGTGAAAAATAATGATATCTATACTTATAACAATAATAAGAATATTATTATTATTTTATTATACAATAATAAAGAACAATATATTGTTATTGCTAGTGTTTTAGTATATTTATTGTTGCTGTTGCTACAAAAATAATTCAGTAACAGAGTACTTCTGAGTAGATGCCTTGATAAGGCCCTCTATGAATCATTGCAAACATTACAGTACAAAGTACAAAAACAAATGTTTACCTGCCAGTTTGACCACATATCGAAAGACTGAGCTCGATCCATCCAGCTTTTGATCAAATCATGGATGCAGTCGGCATGGCAACCACGTTTCAGCTGCAGCAGGGCCATATTTGTCACAATGTGAGCTCCTTGCTGGTTCTGATACGTCGTGAATGGGACGGACTCGTTTGGTGTTGCATAAACTTCGGCGATCAGAAGTCGTGAGTAGGCTCTGCTTCTGTTAATTTTCAAGAAGAAATGTATTTTAACAGTAACATACTGTATTCGGAAAGTTCATATAGCACTTTTTTAATTGAGTATGCCACCTTGTATTGGTTACCAGTCTATTGCAAAGCTCTATAAGTTGTCAGATATCTGTCTATCATGAAAAACCCATTGAAGACACTCATACAAAGACTTGGGTGCCTCAAACCACATTCTAAAAATCTAATGACTTCCACAGCGCTTCAAACGAAATCGTAGTAAAAACTGTAATTTGTTGGAGAAGCCCAATGGAAATCCAAGAGGTCAGAGAAATGTGGAGTGAGACTATGGTGGGTAAGCAAGCTGAAACATCCAGACAAGTCGTAGGTTTAGACCTGAATGACATTAAAGAACTGACACTGAACACATAGGATGTGGGCAAAGGTAGGATTCATACTTACAGGTATTTTAAAAACTACTTGCTCCTATAGGTACCTCAAGCCATAGTCCACAAGCGTAGGATTCATTCATTCATTCCTTCACTCATTCATTCAAAAGGTCATTAAGGCACTATGTAAATTCCTAGATGCACGCATACCTATAATGTCCATCGTTTTGACTGTAGTTGTCTAGTAGTTCCCTCCAGTGACTGATAAGTTCAAACGTTTCTGGTTGCAGCTGGGTCAGTGGGTGATCCAAAAATCGGTAATCATCCTAATGAGAAATTTAAACAAATTCCAATTTAATTATTTTTATTTCTGCACATATTAAGTGCTATGATCTAGTGGCCAGGCATCAAATCAATGACGCTGAGCAATGGTGAGTGAAGGACTTGCTCACGGTTCCTACACGGAGGAGGCTCAAACTTTCACTCTGCATTATAGGCTGAAAGCTGTAACCAACTGGCTGCCATGCCCCACAATGTAACGTAATATTCTGCATGTAACTTCAACTTGTGAAACCTTCAATTCCAATATATTCTTATGTGTAACTCATATTAGATTTAGACTGGACTTGACAATAAATTATAAAATTTCACTGTGGTTTCACTCAAAGCAATCATCAACTGATGCCTTGTGTGTTATGATAACAGTGCTAAAGAAGTCATTAGATTAGATTAGATTAGATTTGACTACAGAGGCATGTAAACAAGTGTTAACTTAACATTTACCATTCTATGACCCTATTGAATTTTTCCTCACAGGGTAAAACCGGCTGTTTCCACTTAGTGGTTCATCTTGTGCAACATCCGTCGACTCAATTAGGTAGGCAGCCGAATCGACGTAGAACCCATCCACTCCTTTCTTCAGCCAGAACTTTAGTACATTCTGTAACCAAAAATTATGCTTATTTATTTAGAGGACATATTTGCATGGAAGGCCACTAAATCTGAATCTGAGGTGCAAGACAGTTGTGCACGAACAACCTGCCCTGGGTCGTTACACAGAGTAAGCTCAGCGGGTGCAAACCCACAATCATTGGATTACAGACCCAGTATGTTACTGAGTATAGCATCATGTACATAAACATATACTTCAACATTTATATAGCACCTTATGAGAGGTTCTCGGAAGGTTCACAGCATTTACGAGTAACTTGTTTACCTCTTGGACAACAATTAGTTCTGTTCAATGGACTGTGACGTTTGCAGTGTGTCTGCTTAGAAGCTACCATTGAGAGATGCCTTGAGCACTACAATAACGCCGCTATAGACTTAACATCTGTTTGCATCCATGTTTATCTGTATATATTTGGACACTTCTTTCGTGTCATTTAAGAACTGCAGGCAAATTACACTTGAATATCAGGAAAAGTCTATGCTAGCTATATACAAGCATCATACGCTGTCTTACACACCTTCCTTGTATTGCCATATCTTTATCTTATCTTATCTTACACACCTTACTGTGACATACCTAACCTTAACTAACTCCCCCTTGACTTTATCTCACTTTCCTTTAGCTTACTCTATTTTTCTTAGCCTTACCTAACCTACCAGTACCCTTACTTTACCTTCCTTACCTTACCTTCCACATCTAGAAACACCTTGTCCTGCCTTACCTTGTGTAGCCTTGTTTTGCCTCACCTTCCTTACCTTAGCCTGCCTTATCTTCCTTACCTTGCACTTCCTTGTTTTGCCTTAGCTTAGCTTGCCTTACCTTCCATACCTTGCTTTGCCTTTTCTCACCTTACCAAAACTTTCCTTGCCTTGCCTTTGTCAGATCTCAAATTAAAAAGCAATTTTCTTTCTTACATCCATCTGCTCCACTACTTCTGGATTGGTGAGATTCAGATCCGGTTGTTCCTTGAGGAACTGGTGAAAGTAGTACTCTCCTCGAACCGGGTCGTATTCCCAAGCTGATCCGCCAAACACACTCAACTGCAGGGCAAGCAGTTAACCACCACGTCAATCACTGAGTTGCCTTTAATTACACTGAAAAACTACCTTTGCCAGCAAATGACGTAATTCAGCCAACTGAAGATCAGTCCAATTATTGCATTGTTCATTCTTTCATTCCTACATCCATCTATCTATCATTTCGTTCATCCACACGGCCATCTATCTTTTTGTCCATCCGTCCATCCATCCATTGTCCGTCCGTCATTCAGACCATCCACCCACCAACCATCAGTCCATTCATTCACGCATCCATCCATCCATCCATCCATCCACCCACCCACCCATCAATTCATCCACCCATCAAGCCATCCATTCATATATCCATCCATCCGCCCCTACCCACCCATCCATCCATTGCATATAATGTGTGTATGTATATATACATACAATAATCTATACATCCATACAAAATTCATCTATATATAAGCATACATACTGACATATAAATAATATATATATATATATACATTAGGGTAAACTTGCCCAGTTGTTTGGTGGTGCCTTGCTTCCATTTGTTAGAATCCTTCCTGGATGCCAGACGTAGAAATCTCGATACTTTGTGTTTTCTGAATTGGCCTTTCGACTCTCCTGAAACCATGTGTGGTTTCTGCTCGTGTGATTTGGTACGAAATCCATTATTAGCTTCAGTCCTGCACCAAAACAAAACAGTAAACAATAAACAGGAAAACAAAACAAAATGTAAACATAAATAGCCACGTGCAACCTGGGTTCAAATTCTCTTTAAAAAATACCTTATCTTACCATGCCTAAATTTGCCTTTTTCTTGAGGTATTCCATAGTCACATCTGGTGGTATAAGAGTTCTTGTATTTAATCAGCTTTAACGAAAGATGAGTCATTATTTGAAATTTAAAAAAAAATTGAAAATATAGAGCAAAACGCTGATGTCAGGTTTACGACGTTCATAAACTCATTTTTCCTTCAGTTGCCAAAGACCCACATAATATTAAAAACCAGCTTATTTACATTTACAGGTTAACTAGATTTTGCCAAAAATAATGTTTGATAAAAGAGGATATGTCCATTTTCCATGTATGCATTAATGCCTTTGAGATGTTCCTAAAAGACACTGTATAAACATTCAGACACATATGTGCACAAATAAGCACACATACATACCTACATATACACACATGTACTATATATACATACATACATACATACATATACACATAGATACATACATACATATACACATACATACACACATGTACTATATATACATACGTACATACATACATACATACATATACACATACATACATATACATACATACACACATGTACTATATATTCATACATACACACATACATATACACATACATACACACAGACACATGTACTATATATATATACATACATACATACATACACACATGTACTATGTGTACATACATACATTACATATACACATACATGCATACAAGCCTTTACATAGCCTGTTTAAAGAAGTTAATCAAGGTACAGTTCACCCTTTTTGTGCATCTGTTGCACCAGATTAGTAAAGTCTTCCATTGTTCCATAGGTTGCAGAGACATCAAAATAGTTTGTTACGTCATAACCAAAGTCTGCATTTTCTGACGGATATACTGAATTGATCCAGACTGCAGTGATGCTCAGGTTCTTAAAATACTCCAAATGATTGCTGATGCCTGCAAAAAAATTACAAATCAACCAGCCTAACTGTGACACTGAAAAAGAACCTTTGAAAAGTAATGTTGACCAGTAGAAGACAATATTGCACTCTGAATGCTCAAACATATATGTCTGAAATGAATCATGTTCATACAGTGGCCTAAACCCAGTGCCACTTTTACCATATACCCACACAAAAGTTTCTTGTTGTGGACCACCACGCATGCTAGGCTCCAAAATATCAAACAAAGAATAGATCAGTGTTGTAAGGGCCAAACCATATCATTTCCGCTAGGGTGTACAGGGCATGTGGTTCTTGTTGCCTTACTATATGTTATAGGGGTCACACGCATTTGCAATTCACCATCCTACTTCCTCCCTTCTCCTCTTGAGGCAAATGGGTCCTCGTGGATGAAAAAGTGGTTCAACAAGTCGAACACCCACCCAGGGGCGGATTTAGCTATAGGCTTGGGGGGCGGTTTGCCCCCGTGCCTCAGTTGGTTACATGCTGAAGCCCCTCAGACCAGACCCGTTCTTGGTGAACTATCAGAATGCGGCGCCCCTCTGAAAATGCACTTGACACCCCAGGCATGCAATCCTGGAGCCGCCACTGCACCCACCACTTCTATAACTCAGTTAATTGATGAAATTACTAGGGTAGATTTGGCTCCACTGGGATATTTATATAGCGCCTAAATTATGGAAGTACGGGATCGCCTCTTGTTGTCACACACCTTTTCTGTCTCATCGGAAAGTGCCTTGGAATTGACCGCACTGCGAATCTGTGCTATGGACTGATTGTACTATTATAATGGAGCAATGGACGTTCGAAGATCAGATCTGAATATTCGCGGAAGTTAACATATATAGTTTACCCTTCAAGTCTCCGATTCCATCGCTATCCGTGTCCTGGAAGGATCGTGGATACACATGGTAGATGACGGCTGGTTGCCACCACTCCATCTGCGGACTCGGTGGACATTTGGGGGCGAGGACTATGATCACCACCGCTCCGGCCAACATGGCCAGCCATCCGATCCAGAAAGACACGAGCAGGGTCAACCTCAGTTTCACCCAGTAGGGATCGGTGGCGAATTGGGCCAAGTCATCCTTGTTGAGACCCACGAATTCTTTGTAGACGCTTGTCCGGCCATCGACATCCACAATGGCCGCCGAAGCGACGTCCACCAAAGACGTCGAGCAGACATTTGAAGCGCCGTTCAACGCCGTCTTGTCGTCGAAATCGTCGGCATTTTTACTGGATTCGCGGACGTCGTTCATCTTCTTTCGCTTGCAATTCCTCGATCTTTCGAAATAGCTCGGATTTAGCGTGATTATTCTAATTCTTTTGCTATGACTGAAGATGTGTGCACACACTAGTGACCGCTGGTTAATTACTCAATGAACGCCAGACGCCATGGTTCCAGCGATCAATAGATGGCGCCACTCGCTGCAAGCGCTGCCAGTCAGAGAGCCGTGGGCGAAGATTTTTAAGGTAAGGGTACAATCTTGGGTAGAGCAAGACTCATCGGGTTCATTTCTTGTCCGCGCCATTCAAATAAGTTTGCCCAGTGTTTCTGAAATAGCTCAAAGCGTACCGAAGGCTGATTTGTAATGCGCCCAACATCGTCTAATGGACATGTGGGTAAGTAAGCAAGCATTTGTTAACACGCCATAGGGTCATAGGTTGGTCAAGGAATTGCAGGCGACATTGGTAAATAACGACAATACAAGTGCTGAACAGTACTAAACATACCACCTAGAGGAGGCTAAAATTTCGCATTTACAAATGAGGAATTTGTTCAGTGTTTTGGCATGAAGAGTTTAATACTGACCATTTCCTTTCATGGTAATGGGGCGTTGTCTAACTGCGCTGTATAAACGACGCTTTTTATGACACTGTTACATTATGTTAGTTGGTTGAATGCAATGAACCTACTAGCATCCGGTGCATCTGTTTATGTTCGTAGCTCGCTTGCAGCTGACCGTACACACTACCGATCAATAGGTGGCACTAGCCCTGGAGCGGGTCCGGCTGTAATACGAGGTAAGGTACGCTACACTCCCTGCAGGAAATCAGATTAGTCTGCAATCAGTGCTATTAGGGTAAGTGCAGACAAACAGGCAGGCAGGCAGGCAGGCAAATATAGAGGCAGACAGATGGACAGACAGACAGACAGGCAGGCAAATATAGAGGCAGATAGATGGTCAGAGACAGATGGACAGACAGACAGGTAACGAAATCCAGACAGGACAGAAAGACAGACGAATGAACCGATATTGGGAGAGAAATTATTCTGACATTTTTCTTATTGCCAATGATCAGTAGGAAATTCGTAGACACAAAGACATAGAAGCTCATGTTTATTCTTAGATTCACTCGAGTTTACAATGAAATTCACTTTTGGTTTAGCTGCATATAATCAACTGATATCATATCTTTCAGTTTTCATGGTCAAACATAATCACAAATCCATTCATTTTATCATTTCATCAGTTTTACCATTCACATTAGATATTTACCACAAGCACATGATTAGCAGATCAGCAACGCCTTAGAATTTCGCCATTATGTCTGTACGATATAAATGCAATATTAAGAACATTGCTCCTTTGATGTTGCTTTGTCTGCAGAACATTTGAATGATCTTTACACAACTTACAGAAACGATTCCTCCGCTGTGAATAAACATACACTGCAGTTAATTTACTGGGCCACAGGATTTCTGAATGGTCTCATAAGGGCACTGCTATATAAATACATACACACATACATACATAAATGCATACATATATACATACAGATATATAAATGTATATGCATGTATATATATGTACATATATAACACATACAAACACAAACATATACATGTATAAGTACGTATATGGCAGTACACTTAAAACTGTGCCTCATGTTTTTCTGAAAAGTGCAGTGTATGTTGATACAATGTAAGGCTGCACGTGTATACATACATGAATACTGACATACACACAGACAAAAAGGAAGACTACATCAGGATATTTTATGCCTTTCAGACAATCCTTTTAGGTGCTACATAACTTTTTCCTTAAATCATTCCTTACATGTGTATATGTAGCACACACACATAGCCTTACAACATTCAAACCGCTGGTGCTATACAAATTCACTCACTATTCTTACTCATTCATGAAGAATTCATCTATTAACAACAAACATTACACTTATTTCTATGCTCATAAATCTATAAAGCGCCTCTAGATAATGACTAGACATCAATCGAAAGCATTAAGCAACTGTGTGTTAGTAACTGATATTTGCTCAATGACCCTAAACTATGACCGTTTCAGAGAAGTCTCGAAGCTTTACCCTACTGGCCTACACGTTTCAAGGCAAGCACTCATCCATCCAGCCACCGTTTTGAAAACATTTAAGGTGCATCCTCAACAACAATATCATATGTAGAACATTTGAAACCCATATGACATTATTTCCATATGGGCTTTATAAGTCTAACCACATGAAACCCTATGTGGGAAAGATGAAATCCATATGGGAATATTATCATATGGGCTTCATATGTCCTACATTTGATGTTGCTGCTAGGGATTCATACACTGGTACAAAGATCCATGGATTTCCTAAATAACTATGTACACACTGTACTCTGTGGCAAGGCCAGCACCCGAGGGGGCTAGAGGGGCCTGCCCCCTAGAAACATGTGGTTCCCAGGCCTGAGCCAAATCACATTCACAACTGAGAACGCGAAGCTAGTGAAGATTTTTAGGCCCCCAACGATTTCACTGGCGCTGGTAAACACCCTGACTTTGGGTTTTGAAATTAGCATTTTCCCAAAGCCCACAGACTGGTCACCTGATTTGTTGAAATTCGAGGTAAACATTTAGTGCAGGACATCTGAAAGTGGATACAAATATAAAGAAATTATCTAATCTGGAAACTTTTATAGTGCCGTTATTTTAATGCACAAACCATCAGTCGATGGTCACTTCTAACCAAAACCGTATTCCCATATCACAAAAAAGTAAAATGTAGTAATTTTACAGGTCATTTTAAAATGACACTCATTTCACATTTCATTTAGTTTTCAAATCTGGCAGCTAAAAGTAACTAGGGTTCCATCTTAACCGTATAGGCCCAAATTTTTTCTGGCCTTGCCTTACATGAACAGAATGAAGCAAAAATTTATAATAAACATTATACAAACATTGTGGAACAGGTCAAAAGAAGTTCATGGAAGCATTTCATGTAAATAATCGTGATGTCTGTTTTCAGAATGACACGTGCACTCGTTTGGAGACTTAAGGAACTTGGAACAAATCCAAGAGAAGCTACGAAGAATTTGAAGGTTATGATGTAACAGTATTGTCTGACAAGTCTTCCACATGATTCTGATTCGATTTTCCCTGAAAAACACAATTCATCAAATAATTTTGAAATGCAGCTTAAGACAGACTGTAAGAAACTTATCCTGCACTACAATGTAGCACCAGTGGAACACAAACTAGAACTTAAAACAAAAGACAGGCTACAGAAGGTTTTTAAAAGGTGCTACATAAATGTCCAGATATATGGATACATACACAACTATACATACATATACATGCACATTAGAGCTGCACCAAATAGCATTTTTTACTATTCTGACGAATAGGAATATTTGGCCACACTATTCAGCTGAATACAAATACGAATAGCAGGTGACAGCAGACAGCAAAGCGGGGCATAAGTAAAAACCATAGACATTATGAATATTAATATTCATAGACATCATGTATATTAATATTCATGATGTCTATGGTAAAAACTGGTCACAAGTAGACGTAGGGCCTATTTAAAAAAAAGTTAAACAAGAGTTACGATCACAAAGGAAACCGCACATTGAAGCGCTAATTTTACACAGCTCACTGATTAAATATCTGCTAAAATTCAAGTAGCACTTATATTATTTGTATTTGGATTAAAAAACTATTCAGTCAAATACGAACAAACTATTCGCAGCACTATTCGGTCTGAAGCAAAGCAAATACGTATATTTTAGTACAGCTCCATTGCATATACAACTGCATACATACATAAATGCATACAGACATACATAAATGCATGCATACATATATACATACATACTTGCATACATCTAATGTGCAATAAGGTGCATTACAGATCACCTAGAGTGCAGAAGTAGGTACCATATCTAGTCAGATTTACCTGGAGCAGATCTTCAGTTGGTGAGGTCCCATTCTCAGCATTCTGTGGTAAAAGAAAACACACAGTTACCCAAAACCACTCAACACCAAATTTACTTACTCAATCACTGTCTGCAAAAGTTCCTCCAAATGTGGGGTTTTCACTTTCTCTTCTTAATGTCGGGTTTTCACTTCCTCCTTTAAATGTGGGGTTTTCACTTTCTCCTCTAAATATGGGGATTTCACTTTCTCCTCTAAACATGGGTTTTTCACCTCCTCCCCAGTGCTGAAACTGTCCTTCGTGATTTAAAATGTCCCAAGGTCATAAACTGCATCTGTAACAGCAAATTCATGTCATGCTCTGATAGAGCAACAGTGTCATAATGACGCATGTTATTAGGTTTCTGTGTCCATGCAAACACTACAGACAAGAACAGCTCATCAGCTACAGGCAGTTATCCTCAAAATGATAAATATACCAACCTCCAAGTTGTTCTTCAGTTTTTCCAGGTCGTCTGTTAACTTTTGGACTTCCTCCCGTGACTGGCAAATTAAAGAACGTTTACAGCATAAGCAGTTCTCCTTAAAAATCTTCGTAATGTAATGTTCTGTGGTGTAAACTACTGTAATCCAGAGAAATGTATGTACGTAAATCTGTATGTATGCATGTGTGTATAAAGGCACTGAATATAGCACCTATTAAGCGCCTCACAAAGGCCCTGCACACCTGATCTAAACAAGTGCCTTTTGAGGCAGTCTGAAAAAGTATGCCGCACAGTGTCGAATGCAATCTAATTGTTAAGCAAATGTTCTCTTAAAAATAATGCAGTGCAATATAATATAACAAGCGCTTTTGGAGACTGGTTCTTCAAAGCTGCTAAATCAATGTCCATATAACTAATTAACTAATTACCTAACTAACTAACTACCTACCTAACTACCTACCTAACTAACTATCTACCTAACTAACTATCTACCTAACTAACTACCTAACTAACTAACTACCTACCTAACTACCTACCTAACTAACTATCTACCTAACTAACTAGCTACCTACCTAACTACCTACCTAACTACCTACCTAACTAACTATCTACCTAACTAACTACCTAACTAACTAACTACCTAACTACCTACCTAACTATCTACCTAACTAACTAACTACCTAACTAATTACCTAACTACCTACCTAACTATCTACCTAACTAACTAAATAACTAACCAACTAATGACAAACACCTACTACTTGAAGCTGATCTTCGACTGTGGCCAGTTTCTGATGCCAGTTCTTCTCTTCAGACTCGACGCTGTTCTGAATCGCTGTCAGAGCTTTCTCCTGTCACAAAGAGCAAAGGTTCAAGGCAGTTGCAACACATATATAGTCAGAAGAAGGGGCAGCTGTAACACCCACGCAGTTAAAAAGTAAGGCAGGTAGTATAACACCCAGAAACTCCAAAGATAAGGCAGGTGAGGTGTAACACCTAGATAGTCCAAAAATATGGCAGGTCAGCTGTCTAATAGGTCTAAAAAGGCATGACTTAAGATTAGATTGCAAATGTTCCTTGAACTGAAAGGGTTCAAGTCTTCAACAACAAACTATTGAAACTCTAATGACTTTATTAATTATGACTTGTATTTAACTCTTAGTACGCTTGAAGCACTCACGCTGACAATTGACATTGTAAAGCATCCTACAAGGAGCTCATTACATACAAGTTATATAAACTGTCGTAATCACATTACATTACAACTGGGTGATCATTCTCCTAAAAATCTTAGAAATCCAGCAGAAAGAAAAAATGGAAACTGACTGTCTCGGCAAGAACAGCTTGATAGTGAGCTACTTCTGCCTCAAGTTTGTTCTGTAGTTGCCTTCCCTCTGCTATCTGACTCTCAAGGTTGGCCTACAAAGACCAGAAAAAAATTAAAAAACATGAAATGGCATGAATTGCAAAACAAAGAACCATACTGAACACAAGTGTGGCCCTCTGAGGTAACATTCCGAATTACCAGAACCCAGGTCACGTATCTAAGTTGCTGGTTCAAGGGTCTGGATTTCACTACTCGTTTCTGTTCCTGCATCCTTGCAATTTCTCCCAAGTCATTCAGGAACAAGCTAATATCTCATCTTCTACAGTTGCTTTCAATAATATCCACTACTGTTAATTTTAAAATTTAGAAAAGACAAACATTGTTAATTTCCAATTAGTTCTGATAATAATTTTTAACAGAGAAGACTAACTTTCCAATAATTTCCAATAATAATAATAATTTAGAATAGAAAAGACTATGTTACTTACTGATAATACCTCATAATAATTTTGAATAGAAAAGACTTTTTAATCATATCTGCTGATAATTTCTAACAGAAATTGCACTACCTTGTTACTTTCCGATGTCTTCAGTTCATCCTGTAGTCTTTGAATCTGAGAATTGAGCTTTTCATCTTCCTCGTTCTTTTCCTTAATTCTTCAGAAAGTTAACATGATCACTTAGCAATTAACAGTAAGTGCACTGTCTAGTATAACATTTAAATAAATCCATAAGGAACCTTGAAATAGCTTGCTGCTACTTTGGGTGCTGTATAAACTGCCATCATTACTTTAGAGTGTTACAATACACTACAAAAAATTCTAATACATTATACTACATTGCACCATATTACATTATGCCAACTTACATTGCAGTACACTGCACTGCATCTTGGCGTTTACATGTGTTTGCGCACATATGTTACAGTACACTTCCCAGTGCCTTGTGGTGGTTCTCAAAAGGTGCTATATAAATAATCATCTACATATACTGCATATACACAACCTCATTAGAAAATGACCAAGTTTTAAAGTAGTACACAGGGGCAAAGCATCTAAGAAATACGAAAGCATCGAGAATACATTCTTGGCATTTTTGCAAATCAGAATCAAACCTTTTCTTTTCCTCTTCAAGGTCAGCTATAGTTTTACTGTTGGCTTCAGCTGCTTTCTTCAGATCCTCCGTCAACTGACCAGCAGTTCTTTTCAACGTCTTGAAAAAATACAGATATCCCAAAAAATAAGTAACAATCTAGACACACACACACACATACATATGTCTACTACCAAAGGACAATGGAACTCTGAACATGGTGACAACAGTCATGTGTGAAAGGGACTCAGTTGGCTGAGCTCTATATATTTCTGCATATGCATCAGAAGGCTTAATATAGCACCTTTGTAGCACCTCTTAAAAGCGCTGCAACCCTCGCTGTGTGTGCCAAAGTTCACCATTGGTAACTTTTCCAAACATCTCAGCATTATTGCATATACATGAACTTGTTGTTCTGAATTACTTTTAACACCACTTTGGCTAGTGGGCCAAGCACTTTAGAAAGGTGCTCAAAAGGTGCTGTGTCGAGTGTCTAAACACACACACACACATACATATGTACAGTGGCCCACCATACCTAAATATTGGGGACACAACCTGGGATCTGTAGCTGATTTCTGGGACTATTTCATCCTCTGTCTCTCAGTCAAGTCGAAAACCAAGTGCTTCTGTAGGTAAGTAATTTTAACTGATCTTGCCGAGTCGGCACAAACCAACAAAGAAATCAACGAACAGGAGCTGTTATAATAAGTATTTGTAACTATGCAGCTGAAAATTGGATGGCTAATCCAAACTTCTGTGGCACCTTTTTGTACATTTCTACTTATATATATCTATATATGCACACAATATATATATACATATATATATATGGATGAATATTATATGTATAAGTATATAAATATAAAAATCTAACTTATGGGAGAACAAGCTGTGCTTGAATCTGGTTCTAATCTATTCAAATTCTGAGAATTTCTATATCGCCACGGTAACAACATTCATGGCATCAGTAAATGGCGGCTGGTGATTAAATTCAATGCAAGTGTCAAAGTCTCATGTGAGTCTGGTCATAAACAACCAAAAAGGCAGAAACACAGCAGTACGTGGAGGAAGCCAGTGTTTATTTTAGCACATAAATATTTTAATACAGAAACACATACAAATGAAGATTTTGGATTAGCAAGTAACAGATTTCTTTTCACCTCTAATTCAATATCCTTCTGCTTAATGAGTTCTTCAAAGACTTTGAACTGAGACTCAAGGGACTTTGTCTTGTCTTCCAGTTCCAGCATTCGCTGCTCTTCATTCTGGAAAAAAGAAAGCTGCCTTCAAAACATTCTGTAAAACCATACAGTACAATCAAATCATAATCTAAATTTGCATAAATAGATCAATAAATAAAATTAATCAATGAATAAATACACACACGAATCAACAAATAAATAAGTGAATAATATTAATATTTGACTAAAATCTGTTCTTATAAACCAACAAATAAATAAGTATATAAATCAATTAATAAATTAAATTACATGAATCAATAAATAAACAAATCAACAAATAAATAGGAAAATAAATAAATTATTAAAGGCATTAATAAATAAAATTAATAAATAAATAAATTACTAAATAACTAAAACAATCTGACCTTCAGTTTCGACAGCTGTTCTTGAAAATTTACAGCTTCCTTCTTGGCGATCTCTAGTTCCTCAGACAGAGACTTACTTCTCGTTTCCGACTTCTGCAGCAGGTCCCCTGCCTCTTTTGCCTTACTCTCCACGTCCTTCTGCAAAGTCACATCAGATTATTTACTAAGCAAATTGTAAAGTAATGTAAAGGAAAATAGCGTGGAGAGAATAGCAAAATTTTGTACAGTGACAGCTATGGGCAGAGCAACTGAAGAAAAGTTTCTCCAGTATGTATGTATATAAAATATTGAACTCTGGCCAATCACAATACTTAAAAGCAGTCTTCATTCCTCAGACTTATCATTAATCAACCAGGTCATCTGATTATAATTATCTTTCTCTTGTCATACCTAAGACTAGAACTGATCTTGGTGAATGGCTTTATCGTTTGCTGGAACTAAATTTTTGGAACTCTTTTCCAGTATCTGTTTGCCCTACTCAGTTGCTTGTGTCATTTCGTTCTCAACCTTGGTAACACCTTTTTCAAATTGCTTACCCACCATCCTCTCTGTCGCAGTGGACTGACCTTTTAGATGTTAACCTCACTGCAGCTAGGCTTTGGTGTGCCATCAGTCAATGCTTTGTGCAATAGACACCAGCTTTATAGAAGTTATTAATTAATAATAATAATAATAAATAATAATAATAATAATATGTATGAATGCATTTATGTATGCATGAATGTATGTATGTTTGCACGTATACACATGTGTATGTATGCATGCATACACATGTATGTATATGCATGTATTCATGTATGTTTGTATGCTTGTATATATATATATATATATATACACACACACACACACATATATATGTAAGTACGAAGACACTATAGTATAATGCCCTTCAAGTAGCTCTAAAAACTTTGCAAACATGGTTCTGACTGATCTAAACAAGTATGTTTCAATGTAGATTGAAATTTACAACTGTAATTTTACACCAGAAAAATAAAAGTTCAAGTGTATATAGTGGCAGTAATTATGAGGATGTAATGGAAGACTTTTTTTTACTTATTATCAGCTGTGCTATGATTTTCTTTGGCTTGCCTTTATCCAGTAAAATTTATGTACTGGCACTATGAAACTAGTAAGTGGTTCAGTTGGTGTGGTGTTTCTTCCAGTTTCTTACCAGCTGTGTCTCCATTTTCTTCAGTTTGTCTTCAGTCTGCTTCAGCTTCTGATCCAGGGTCTTTTTGGCATTTTCACTGGCATTCAGCAGCATTGCGTTCTGCTTCAGGGCATCGTCCATAAACTGAACTTTCTGCTGAAGATCACCAGTGTTGCTTGGAGGAACAGCAGAAGCAGTTCTACCAGGAAATTAATTCATTTTAACAAAGTCTGTTTCAAATCCAAAGTAAGTAGAGCATCTGTCTGTCCATCAGTCTGCCTGCCAGTCTGCCAGTCTTCATTCCTGCCTGCCTGTCTGTCTGTCTGTTGCCTGTCTGTCAGTCTGCTTGCCTGCCTGTCTGTCTGTCTGTTGCCTATCTGTCAGTCTGCTTGCCTGCCTGTCTGTATGTTTGTTGCCTGTCTGTCAGTCTGCTTGCTTGCCTGCCTGCCTGCCTGTCTGTCTGTATGCCAGCAAGCCAGCCAGCCTACCAGCCAGCCATCCAGCCTGTCTGCCTGCCTGTGTATGCATCAGTTGAACCATGCACATATCCGTATCTAGTTGTCCACAGACCAAGCCAGATATAGAGAGAGGAGACAGAAAGACACTGACAAGAGAATAAAACAGGGAGAGACAGATAGACAGACACAGACAAACATACACACATACAAGACACACACACAGACAGGCAGATCAAGTAGAAATGCATACACAGAAAGACACCCACACAGAAAGACAGATAGACAGACTGCCTGTCTCTGTCACACAAAAGGACGCACAGATGCACGGATATACAGACAGAGATGCTGTTACATAGTAGTGCCCCTGCCTTCGTCTTACCGACTCTTGGCTGCGGCAACTTCCTCCTTCAGTTTCCGGTTTTCATCCGATAGTATCTTGATCAGTTGTGTCTGACCATCGCCGCTGTCACCAGCCACACTCTGTCCTTTAAAATTTCGTAGCTGCTGATTTAGTTGATTCATTTCTGCCACATGTTCCACGTGGGTGTGATTCAGGCGAATCTTCAGTGAATCTATTTCCTTCACCTAGATAAGAAAGATGGTCACTGTTAAAAACATGACCATTTTAAAGTAGAGGGTGACTATAAAAACTTTTGTAATTATAATCACAAATTTTTATAATGACCTTTCAAAGGAAAGTCCTCAAAGGTGCTCCTGACCTGACAACCCAAGCTCATGATCACACAGAGTGGTTTTGAAGAACTTATATAAAGAAGCAGAGAAAGGCCATGGAGCTCAATGACTATTACCCAGTACAAAGGAGATGAAAAGTGTAAGAGATAACCATTTCAAAGAGGGTTACTATTCAAAGATGACCTTTTGAAAGAATATGGTCACTGGACATGACTACCACTAGACGTGATGACCATCTACATAATAATAGCCTTAGACGTGCGCGTGAAAGCATGCATTTTGTAATTGTAATTTGAGATTTATGAAGCGCCTTAGAGGATAAACTCAACAGAGGTGCTTCCGACCCGTAGGAGTAAAATCACTGTTAAACAGTAAGAGATTTCAAAGAGGGTTACAAATGCATGACCTGGTTGTATGCGATAGGGAATAATATGAGAACAAAAAAGGTTGTTAGAAAAGTGGTATGCTGGAGTGAAACTCTCAAAACCATGACAGTTTTTGGTAATGGTTTTCATGGCCCACATCTAATGAGGAGCAACAGAAGAATTTTCACAGATGAGACATTTTGCCTGAAGTAGCTTGCAACTGCTCTGCACGGGTGAGGCTGGTTTGAAAGAGGGTCATATTGAAATGCTGAGTGTTAAGAGTGTAACTATAAAAGTTTCCCACTAGAAGTAAGACTTTCATGTTCCATACTTAGTAAGAGAAAGAGCTGGACTGCTCTACAAAAAAGTAAAGAACACAGACCAGAACACAGAATGGCATAAACGAATTCTTAGAAAAGCCATAAGACAAGGAAAGCTATACTAAAGTTTTCTATCATAAAATAAGCTTGTGTGACTATGAGTTAAATGAATCAACCTGATTGAAGTGTAGATTCTAATCATTTCAGCACATTTTGCTACAGTAGCACATCACTGTCTCACTTTACTGACCACCCAGAATTAACTGGATTATTTACAGGTAAGCCTATTAGCGCCATACCATCGATTGGTATTTTGTTCATTATTATTACAATAGTGCTAGAGAAATTATGATTAGAAGAAATTACGACTTTTGCAGTGGATTACTTTTTCAGCCAATTCTTCGCGTGATCTGCTTTCAAGAGCCACATAACTCTGACGCACTGACAATAGTTCCTGACGCAGCTCAGCGTATCTCACGTTGGCAGCTGACAGCTGAGAAGTCACTGGATCAAAAGCAAACTTCAGAATTACCTCAAATATTAGCACGTGTTCGTATATATTTATAGTGCCTTGTAAGTTGTTCCCAGACACTTGATAAATGAGCATATATCAGTTGCTTTACTAAAGAGCACAGCATTTTTGAGAGGTACTTAAAAGGGTGCAAGCCCCTTGAGCTAACCCTGAGACTCTTCTTTTTCGAGCAGATAAATCATGCAACACAAAGTAGCATGCTTGGTCAACAATCCAAAACTTGTGGGTTCAAGCTACTGAGCAGATGCATTCCCGGCAGAAAGGCAAAAAGCAAAAATAAATGCCTCCTCTAGGTTGCACCATGGGATATGGGAGCTTTACTTATGACTAATAAAAATAAAACAAAAAGACACTAATCAACAAGCAACTTACAATCATCAGTTTTCTCATCAACAGGTTTCTTTTGTGTTTCCTGAAAAGCAAATTCAATACTTTCTGCAAAATGCTGGAGCTTTTATGCAGTGTTTTTTTGCAGTTTTTTCTTTTGACATTTGACTACCCTGACGAGTTTTTAGAACAGGATACATCAGATTTCTGTCAATGTCCCTGGTGAGTTTATTCTCCAAGAGGCACTTTATAAATCTTAAGTTACAAATTACAAATATTACAAACAGGTAAGAATAGACTGGAATAGATAAGACTTCTGCAATCGGGTGGCAGACAACCAGAACAGATATCGGCAGTAGGCCTACTCATCAAGGAATCAACTTCAGGGGGTTCAGTGAATGTCCCTTCTCTGTCTCCAGACCCACTGCGTGGAACAGTCTTCCTAACCACGTGAACAATGCATCACCCCGGGACACATTCAAGTCAATGAACTAACTATCTTTTTAAAATATCATATGATTGTCGTTGAATTTTGAAATCATGTACAGCTCCCTTTTATCGGCCTCGGTCAAGCTACAGCACCACATAATCGTCTTATTACTATAATTAATGAAACAAAACAGATTAGAACATACACAGATACATTGAACTAGATCAGATTAGAACAATGCTAAGAACAAAACAAATAACAGATAAGAACAAAGCAGATGGGAATAGATTAAAATACAAAAAAAAACAGATTAGAATGCAACTGTGATTGAAAATTTTACAGTGCCTTCTAAGTACCTCTGGAAGGCACTCGTTAGCCTAAAATCCTAAACAACATTTTGGTTAAAAGCCTAAAGGTGTAACCAAATGATCAGATAAATGGATGAAATAGGATGGGATAGATTAGAAGAATAGAACATGTTAGTTAGAATAGGTTAGAATAGGCCAACCGTTGTCCATTCAGCACCAGATTCAGTGGCAACAATCGATGAAGACTGAATCACTGACACATTCTTGGTAACTGACAACAGAACAACAGAATCAGACACTAGTGCCAATACATTCTAATTTGAATTGATGACATTACATAAATGCATTTAATCGTGGGACTAATTACAACCTGCATATCAGTTATGGCAGATAAGATAAGGTAAATGAAGGTTAGACAAATAAGATGAGGTAAGTCAGGTAAGGTCATGTAAGGTAGTCAGTAACGTTGTTCAGGTCTAAACTCAAGACTCACCTGTGTCAACTTGCTAATCCACAGTAGCTGGATTTCTAGTTTCTCTTACCTATATTCGATTTCGTCTGCCCTTCTCCAGTGGGTTAAAATTTATGACTACAGTTTCACTTGAAGTGACCATCAATTAATGCATTGTGCATCACGCTAACGGCACTGTAGAAGTCATTAGATCAGATTAGACTAAATCAGAATAGACTTTACAGATGCAAAGCAAACTATATAGTACCTGATTCAGAGACTTTGGGTGCACTCATTTTCAGATTGGAATCTTCCTTAGCAGGTTTTTTAGCCTCAACCTTTGCTGGGGTCTCTGCTTTGGGACTGACAACAGGTGCTACAGTCTCCTTCACAACAGATTTGCTGGAAGTGTTTGCTTCAGCAGCGTCAGTCTGTTTCTTTTTCTTGTGCTTGCTTTCTGCCACAGTAAAAGGCAAGTCTGCTTCAGGCCGAGTCTGGAAATCATCCTGCTCCTTCTTTGCTTTTGGTGTCTGCGCTTTCGCACTCTGAGCAGTATTTGCTTTGGCACCACCACCAGCCTTTGTTCCGTTCTTTTCTCCACCAGTGATGTTACCAGAAGAGCGACTTGTCACATCGACAGACTGTGAAGCCTTTCCCAGTTTCTTTGAATCTGTTTTCTCTGGGATTTTACCAGCAGACTGCACGTTCTCGCTTGTGGTGCTAAGTAACTTCTGCTTTTTTCCTTTCACAAGTGTCTTTGATTCAATTACGACTGGTCGGCTTGGTTCCAGCTCCTCTGCTTCATCTGAAGATCCTGCAGTCAGCTCTGTCTCCTCGACATGCTTGACAACCTCTTTGACCTTCTTTTCTTTCTTCTTCTTCTTGTCCTTCTTTACAGCTTTGCCTCTAATGCCCAGTTCTTCTTCAATTTTCCTCTCTCGTTGAGCCTTTTCCGCTGCGGCCTCCTCAAACGAACTTTCCTTCATCACTTTGAAGGAAATGAAGAACACGAGCATGGCCGAAATAAGGACCACTGCCACACCGATCAACAGCAAAATCAACTCCATCATTGACAAACCTTCAACAAATTTTCAGAAAACTATGTTACAATTTCTTTTACTTGTAATTTTAAAACATTTTGTTACAAAAGATTTTATTCGGTTGTAATACTACAGGCATTAAATTATTTTCATGTCTTAATTAGAACTTAATTACGACTTAAATAAGTCTTGGGATCACTTCTATTTTGTTCACTCCAGGACCCGAACGAGTGTTAAGAAAATTCTAGGCTACATAAACTCTTGCCAATTAAGCCGACCTACTAATCTACTCAAACTAATCTCATTTAATCTAAAATTTATATGGCGCAGTTTTAATAACGCAGAATGCATCAATCGATGTCTTATGTAATGTAGACCTAATTTAACCACTCAATTTATATAGCTCCATCTGTAAACATCTCAACAGCGTTTCCGCTCGGTCGAGCAAGCTTTGGCTACGCTAGAAATCCGTACCAACAGATAGACGGCAGAAACATATAAAAATTTAAACAGCAATAAACTGTTTCGTCTAAGTTTTTCATTCTACCTCAATTTCTCAAACAGCGTTAGGTCGTTGGTAGTTCACGTGTAAGTCGGCCTCTATACGACTTCGTCCGCGGCCGGCCAACACGGCGATCTATCGTGTAAGTTATCGACCGATTTAATTCATGTGGCTTTCCGATATATCGACATCTGGTGCAGTTTCCGACCCACAGGGCCGAGAGATCGGAGGGGGACAGGGAGGACGACACGAACCGCAACAGATGTTTCGTCAACGTGGCGTCGTCTCCTTCATCGCGTCCGCAGACAGACGCCATCTTGTTCGAGGTTGCAGTAAAACTCGGCCATTCCCAGTTGGTCTGCGAGCTACGGTACCCTAAACCAAGGGTTCCAACCTCTTTTGGTTGTTTCCCAGCCAAAGGTTTGTGCAAATCTTCACATCATGCAGCTCAGTGTGGTCTACAGCACTCAGAACTTCGCTCTTCAGCTTCCCCACCCAGGGCACCATGTTGTTCTAACCCTAAGCTTCTTTATCTTTGCGCCCCAACTGAAAGCCTTTCGTCCAGTTCATGATCTCTAGTGTAAACTCGAAGTTTTGTCAAATGGGCCTAGAGCAGGGGTTCGAATCCCGGGATCGTGTTGCGTTCTGTCAAATTGTTTTACAGAACATGCAATAACTACTGTTCGTGTTTTGCATTGCTGTTGTCCTGTTTGCGCTTCAGCCGAAAGACCGCACTTTTGAGGCTCTTCCAGAGCCAATTACATAATCAATTAAGTTACCATTACCTAACTAACTTTCGCTTTTCTTTACCCGTTGAAATCCTGAGTGCCATCCCTATTTTTCTCAGATGAAAGCCTCTATACGTGAATCAGTTATTGTTCTTTATTTCTTGTGACTTTCAGTGGCAACTCATTTATGGTAAACAGGTAAAAGTGGCTTCTCGTAGGGTCAAAAAATTTGTTGCCGCTGATATAGTTCTTCTTTAAAGTTACAGTCTCGTGTCTGCGATGTGGTTTGAGTTGAAGGTGCGCCACAGAAGTTATTGTATTAGGCTTAGATTTGAATCACAAGGAAGCTAAACAGGCAATAGGCCCCTATTCATGAACAGACGTAAGATTATTACATCAGTGCTTTCAGCTACAGACTGCATATCCTACTTGGTAAGCCAGGTATATTAACAGCTACGGATTCATATCACGTAGGCCTTCAAAGTAGGCCTATGTATGTACACTTATGTATCGCTACAGCAACCACAATGCCTCGACCACGATCATTTTAGTGGCTTTAAATTCGATCCGCCGTCTTCCTACGCCAAGTGCGGACGCATCACCGAAGTGATAAGTCTGATATGCAAACGAAGTCGGCCTGATTAAAAGCGTGCTTAATAATTAAGACCGAGTAAAATCAGCTAAGACTGAATTTCTCGCTTGATAACTGGTTCGCTAGGTGGCGCAAGTGGAGCAGACCTTGTTCTGAAACATCTTTCTACCCTGGCGAGGATTTGAATCCCCGACCTCTCGGTTGATAGCACAGCACGCTAACCAATAGGGTGATTACGTTTCGTTTGAACATGCGCTATATAAATCTGTGATTACAGATACGAGTACAATCATGCACACGACATACCTAAGTTAGTGCGGTTAGCTTCAAGCTCAGCCCTGCAAAGCCGATTACCATGGGCAGTGTATGACATGACTTCACGCTGTCTTCTGGATTACATTCACAATTTTCAAATAAAACCTTCCGCCCAACCCCATGCTGAACCAGTCTCCAGTCATGCCGCCCCTTTTGAGATTTGGGCGTACCCCTTTGCAGTTGTAAGTCCACAATTAGGCCTTTAATTGTGGGTGGCGCTTCCCATATAAATAGCCGATATTAAACTCGTAGGCAGTTCGGGTCAGAGGTCCTATCACAAACAGATTGTGCAAACAATTGTCCATGTGGACATTTCCCAAAAGCCTTATAATAGGACCTATTTTGGTACATGCATGTACGTGACATGTACACACCCTATCTAATTCCTTTGCCTTAGCTAATGCGAAATGACATGTTCGTGCATAAGCCGGCGAAACGCGTTCATACGAAGAGGATATTGAAGGCTCTGTTAGATCAGTTGTTGGCTGCTGAGAAGCTATTTGGCCTAATTTTTTATAAAATCAATTCCAAGTGAAATTAGTTGTTCTTTGGCCTTGGAACAAGAACAGAAACTAGCAACATAGCAAGTAAATAAGCAAGTGCTCTGCATAATGTCAGCGCAATTGCTTTGCGTAACACAAAACCGAAAAAAGCAGAATTTATTCAGTCAAAAGGAAATAATAAGAATAACAACAACAACAACATCAACAACAACAACAATAATAAGAATGATGATGATGATGATGATGATGATGATGATGATGATGATGATGATGATGATGATGGTAATAATAATAATAACAACAACAACAATAACAACAACAATAACAACAATAATAATAATAATTTGTGAACTTCTATAGCGCCACCGTAAAAATGCTGAAGTTGATAGCTGCTACTAAGCAAAATCTTAGTGAAAGCCAAATTCCTGGTTCAGTCCGGTCGAAAACCAAGAAAGGAACCAATAAGACATAGAAGCAGCCTCTACTCGTTGGCTGAAATGTAGGACATAAACATTTAGCCCAGTCTTGAAAATGATTCGCGTTGCAGTAGTTTAGAGACCAGGCATTAGCCAAACAAACCAAGGCAGCATAGGGCATCTGCCGCTTAGTCCTACGGATATCAAAGATGTGGCAGAGTAGGCAGACCTATCAGTGGCGCCTCCAGGATTGTTTGCGCGGAGGTGCAAGAGCATTTCCAGAGGGGCGCCACATACTGCCAGTCCACCGTGCGCGGGTCTGGTCTGAGGGGCGCCGGCATATGACCAAGAGGGACGCGGGGGGCCAACCGTCCCCAAGCCTATATCAGATAATAGAGCGAGAGACCTGAAAGAAGAGTCATAATCGAAGGAAATGTAGAGTTGGGTATCATCAGCGTATTATAATCGTAAACCTAGGCCTAAGCTCGAGAGCTCTACAGTACCCAAAGAAAGCTAAGTCGCGGGACCAGCTTACTCGCAGGTGTTCAGTCAAAACAAAATCAATAGGCATGAAAGATTCAGTTCCAGGTCAAGGTCCCACAGGCAGGCAGGCAGGCAGGCTGGGAGGCAGGCAGGTGTAAATGTAAGTGTACATGTTTTTCTACAGCGACCGTGTGGCTTCAACCCTTCTCGTTTTTCAATGAATTTATCGGGGAGATCCGTCACCACCGCTGCTTATTTGAATGGGCGCCAAGCCATTTAAGGTGCCCGTGTACGAACCGTGTGGTGCTTCTGACCTCTTTGACTTAGTAAAATACACAGTGGAGTACATGTGGTTTAGTACAACTGTCCGCCGACAACTGAGAAAGTCAAACATTGGAAAATGCCCTATCAGTGAGCTCACGGTGTGATTCTGTTTAATGTGGGACGTCAGTTTCGTCACAGAATCGAGTCGCTACACGAGCAGTGTGCCGTTAGAACCTACCCAGAGGAGAATCGCACATGACTTAATACCATTTTGCTTTGTTGGTTTCAGTCTCGCTGTTAAGGGTTAAGTTTAAGCTTGTTTCGGGTAGCCTAAATACAAGTACAACTACTTGAGTATTCAAGTTCAAGTACCTCGGTGCCAAAGACAATTAGGCTTGCAGTCGAAAGTACACGCAATTTTACACAAACGTTCTGTGAACCTTATTCTCAAGACAGCAATCTCAGAGCAATTACAAGCACGTGTAGGGCGAGTCTGAAGAACGTTGAATTCCTTTCAGAGTCTAATCCCTAAATATTTAACGCTCACCCCTGTCATGGGTTAACTCTGTACCCTACATTGTGCCCAATCCCTGATGAGTTACATGTTATTCTAACCCTGCAGTACAAACTAAAAACTACGAGTTGAAAAGATATTAATGGCACATGTTTCCACCGGACCATGCCTAACATCGAGTTCAAATCTATCTCGATGTTGAATTTATACAGCGCTATTAATTTACAAATACTTCTTTACGTTTACCCAAGTTGCACGTGTAAATAATTGAGACAGCTTACTTGAAAACTGTACTTGAGTAAACTTACTACTAGGATATGTGTCGTGTTCGCTTTAGAAGTTACTAATTAATAATAACAATATGTACCAAGTACTACATCCCTAGTTAACTGTAATTGTAAATTCCGGATTTCTTCACCGTACAGACAGACACAAGTAGAAGAAACTGCAGATGGCTGATACGGCGCTGGGTATAAGTTGATCTTAATGGTCAGAGTTTTTGTGTTGCCTTGAACAAATTCGGAGATTTGCATTTGCATTTCTAATGTGTGAACCGCTTTGCAGTCAGGAAGGAAAAGCTTAAGGCCCCACCCTTCAACCCTGAGCTTCACGGGTGACTAGGAGCTCCGGTTTGATAGCTGAATCTGGAGTTAAAGACAAAGGTCAATTTAAGTTCTCTGCTTACAGGCCAACATCCGATGACGCCACTTCTGTCAGACCTCTTAGACGATACATAACACGAATAAGCTGGTATCCTGCGCTTTGTTTTTTAAGTGTAGGGCTTGAAAATGTAGTAGTACTATTTACATGATTTCGAAATTAGTCTTGTATACAAATTCTAATTACAAAATATTACACTCGTTGATTTAAAAATATTTTTGGAAGTGATGTGGAAGGATGAGTCTTTGGAATTATAATCGTTATCGTAATCGCAAATGCCATTAATTGGTAATCGTATGTTGTTACGAGCATGTAGTTATAATAATGGTCTGGCATGGCAATGCAACGCTAGACGTTTAGATTGCTAACTTAATCTTATTCTAGCTAACTTCATCCGTTTAAAGCAATCCTGAACAACCCAAATCATGTCTTACATCAGCTACTCCCACCAATTAAAACCCTCAGTTATTCCCTTCGGCCCCACACCCATGATCGTATTATTCCTCCTGCTGACAATCTAACGCGTAAAAGTTTTATTGTTAGGATGTTGTATGAATATTAAGTTTTCTTGTGTTCTTAATTACTTGTAAACCTATGTGCGATTAGCTATTGGTTAATAAAGAATATACTTACTTACTTACTTACTGCTGCATAAAATTTGACCAGTTTAACAACCACGATCTGGATCTTATCATACCTCGTGCAACTTATTCGCGTGCGTGTCACCATGGCGTTGACACCAGATGGCGCTCAGTCGCTAGGTGGCAGCAGTGCGTCGGAGGTTTCATTTGATTGGACGTCTTTGTTCGAACTGTTTGTTGTTGAAACTCAGGTGTAACATACTACAGAGACTCTCAGTACTAGTAAACGATACGAGTTAGTAAGATTGCCTGCAAGAAAACACTTAAACCGATCGTCTAAAACTGAATCTGTACGAATTTATCGGAGCTCGACGACGACGTGACCTTTGTCAAGTCGGATGCTGGGTGTATCGTTGTCGTTTCGGTTCATTTGGTGCAACGAACGTGCGTGTCACGCCTCACTGATCCGCCATTGACTTCGGGTAAAAGCATCTATAGGCGCTACGCAAGCGAATTTGGATCATTTTTTCCTGATGGATGATAGCTGGGTGGAATAGATCTCTTGCTCAACAGGTGAGCCGGATTTTCGTGAATTTTCGGGAACTAGTCGGTACAAACAATTAGTTGTACTTGGTTGTGCATGCCAGCCGATTGATTATATTGCTCATGTTACAAAATCTGGTTTAAA
This sequence comes from Norana najaformis, assembly GCA_964023275.1. Lineage (NCBI taxonomy): Eukaryota > Metazoa > Annelida > Clitellata > Crassiclitellata > Hormogastridae > Norana > Norana najaformis. The sequence goes on along the minus strand of OZ029924.1, from coordinate 9,929,615 downwards.
TATGTCTGAAATCGTTCTGTATAATGTAATGCTTGTGCGCTTGTCAGATGCAATTAATGACTACTTATTTACTTACTTATAAGTCAGTTTGTGACTTTTTCCGTGGTGCAGCAGGGTATGGTACAACGGATGTTTTACAATATAGTGTAGGCCTATTACATTTTCATTCATCCATCATCCATCCATTCGTTCATCCCTCTGTCCATTCATAGATCTATTCGTTCTTCTGTCCATCCAAGCATCAATCCATTCATCCATGTATCCATCATCCATTTATTCATCCATCCATTCATCCATCTATACATCATCCATCCATTCATTCATCCGTCCATCCATGCATGCATTCTTTTATCCATGCAGCCATCCATACATCCATCCATTTCTTCTTTCCATGCGCCCACAGATCACACCCACTAAGAAACAGACATTGTTCGTACGATTTTCAGTCATTTGTCATGGAATATTTCCTCAAAGCTGTTTCAGCGTAAACATCTGATGGCGCTATATTACACTACGTAACATTTTAGTATGTTTAGGTGCCGGTATCTTTCAGAATTGTTCCACAGTTAAAGTGATTTCTAACCCTAGCAATTATATCATAAATTATATTATGGGTCATTGTTGTGTGTTTAGAAAGCTTAACATGTTGCTTGCCATTGTTGTCGTTCTAAAATTGAGTACGCCCTCAATTATCAAATGGCTCTGGTGGGTCCTTAGGTAGAAACAGCACATTTTAATTTAATGTCTGGTTTCTGCAGTTAGTAGTGTGGGTGAAACAGTTGGCAGACATTTTGTGCTTTTCTTGTTTATGCCTGGCTTGCTCTGAACGAGTGCTGTTGTTAGACAGTTGTGTATGTGCACGTAAGTTTGCATATATGTATGCATGTATGTATGTATGTATGTATATATGAATGTTTGTATGTATGCACATTTTAAGAATCTCACAAAGGCACTGAGAGCCTAACACAGTTTATATCTATGTAAGTATGTATGTAGATATGTATGTAAGTTTGCATGTACATGTATATGCATAAATGTATGTGTGTATGTGAGTGTATGTATGTATGTATGTAGGCATATTTTATTTTTATTGTTAATGAGATACCTATATCACCCTAATTGGTGAATTCACTTCAAAAGCACAGGTAACTGGAAAAAGATAAGTCTTCAGTTGTTTGCGAAATGAAAGAAAAGAAAGAGAATGGTCCCTCCAAACTGGCAGTAGTGAATTCTACAGATGAGCACCAGTGCGCATGGAAGCCTAAACTCCTTTCGTAAGTTGAGACAAATGGCTGTCCAGAGGAAGCTAAAGTTCATCCTGGTGGGATTAAGAGCGAGTGGAAGGCATAAGTGAGCAAAGCAGCTAGGTGCTAAACAGTGAAATGCCTTGAATACAAGGGCAGCAACTGTAAACTGGGCCTGAGCTGCGTGCCTCTGATGATCCTATGATGATGTGAGAGAATGCATAGGAGCCGAATATAGGATTAATGAATATAGGATTAATGAATATAGGATTAATGAATATAGGATTAATGAATATAAGATTAATGGTAACGGACCTAGCACAGAACCTGAGGAGCATGGCAAATAAATGGCACTGGACAGAATAGGCTACTTCACGTTGTGTGATCGACCTGACAGATGTTTGGTCAGTCGTGCTGCGGGCATCGGTTTGAACAGTTTGACCATAGCTAGTGGCTAATCTTTCCAGAAGAAATGTATGTTTATATATGAGGCACAGGTATGTATATATGTGTATAGGTGTATATTGTATATGAGTATGTATGTATAAATATATGCATGTATGTATGTATGTATGTATGTATGTATGTATGTAATATATGTATGTATGAATGCATGTATGTATGTATATATGTATGTATGCATGTATGTATGTATGTATGTAATATATGTATGTATGAATGTATGTATGTAATATATGTATGTATGAATGTATGTATGCATGTATCTATATATGTATGTATGTATGTAATATATGTATGTATGTATGTATGTATGTGTAGCAAGACATTTATAAAGTGCCGTAATTGTGTGAGCCATTCAGAAGTGCTGCAGACACGGCGGCCTAACAGATACGATACGAAGAAAACTTAAGCCGACAATGTTCCGTGAAAAACGATATCAAAACGAAAACATGTCTCGATGTTCACAACAACATTGCTATAGGTGTGTTTCAATCACGATCACCCGCACCCCTCGTTAGGGTGTCCGTGGACTATATGGGACCGTAGGAGGGTAACTTCCGCTCTACCCCACCCCTCTTGGAGGCACCCGGGATAAGAGCAGAGCACTCCAGGCTGAAAGCTGTTAATTGTTGGAGTTGGACCGTAATTCGTTGCCCCCAATTAGTCTTCGTGTCAAAGGGAGAGGGATGGGAGGGATAAAGGGAGAAAAGGGCGGGTGCGTAGATCGGAGGTTCATGCGTCCAATCCTAATTCAAAGGATCTTTTGTCCCCAGCTCTTAGTCATAGAAGGCCAGTAATTATTTTCTGCCACCGATTCGGGTGGAGTAAGTTCCGGTGTCGGAAAGACTTGTCATGAAGTGAGGCTGGGTTTATAATGTCGGGGGGGGGGGTCTCTGTTGAAATCTGGGGTAGGCGTCGACCAATGTGATTTTTTGCACAAAAGGGAAACTCCAGCGGGGCCTTTTTTCAGCCCTGAAAGAATCCTTTTAGTCTTTTTATTAGGTTGGATTCGCAAAAAGTTCCTCTCCACAAGATGGAGTGTGTGTTTGTATTGGATTTGTGGAGAATGATTTTGAGATTGTCTTTTAAAAATGTTTTGATGTATAATGTTGCAATCCACTCTTACCGAACGTAAACATCTCAAATGATATGTAGTATAACAAAATCTAGTTTATGTAGATCTTTATGTACATACATACATACATACTTACATACATACATACATACATATGTACACACGTACGTACATACATACTTACATACATACGTACATACATACGTACATATGTACATACGTACGTACGTACGTACACACTTACATACATACATGCATATGTACATACATGCATGCATACATATATACTTGCATACATACATAAATACATATATGCATAATATACATATGCATATATACATAATACTTTTATTCATACAATACATATGCATACACTTATGCAAACACATAGGTTCTTGATCGCATAGTCTTGTGCCTGCTGAGACTAGAAACTGCTTTTAGGAGAGCTTGGATGGGTGATAAATATTCGTGTTGCATACCTTACCTCAGCGATCTCTAACCTATTTTATGCAGGTCAATATTTCCTTACTATCATGAGCCGTGTTTTTCTGCAAGATGTTTATGCAACAGTTGAGCTTTTATCACAACATACTCACTTTTCAACGATATGACTCCAAACAGCAGACACTAGTCTCAGTGGCCCATTAGCGATTGCTAAGGCATACATCTATGTATTTATGTATTTATGTTTGGGTGTATGTGTGGATGGATGGATGGATGCATGGATGGATGTACATAAGCATGTGTGTGTATGTATGTATGTATGTAATTTATATGTGTAGTTATGTATGTATTCATTGAGTGCCTTTTAGTACCTTTAAGGATGCATTTGCCTCTGCGTCTTTGGTTTGAGTCCCGTTGAAATTTACAGTTTTAGAATAGCACTGTGTGATCATTGTTGATAGGAAGATCAGATGGCAAGGGAGTGACTGGATGTGCACCTTCATATGCCGAGGCTAAGAAAATGAAATCTAACAATTTTTACCCATGGCTACCCCTAGGTATTGGTTTATAGGACTGGTACTCCTTTTAAATAATCCAACTTCTATAGCGCCACTCTACAAATGCTCATGGCATCAGTTGATGATGGTAACTGTTCAGCAAAATAAGTGTAACTCCGGTCGAAAAAACAGCATACAATATCTTCTTTGTAAAGTAATCAGGCATTGTTGTCTGGCTGAACAACAGTAATTGTCCTCAGTTACCAGACATAGATCAGTTGTCACACTATTTAAAAATGTTTTGTTTGTGCAATGATAATGTTGACGAATTGTTAAAGAAAATCTTGGCGAAGATTAGAGTTTTCTGACCTGTGGAACATGCACATGTTTTCAGTGTTTACCTTAAGCTAGACAAATTAATTGGCACCAAGCCAAGACCATAGCTTAAGTTGCAAGACCCATATGCATGTAATTATGGACGGTTTGAATTAAAAGTAGTAGTGTGGCCTGTGCTGGTGTCTGGTATTAGAGCACAATATGACTGTGGCCTGCAGTCAGACATTCTATTGGCTGGCTACTGTAAAATGTTTTTTCCTGTGCAACTCGAGGTAATTGCGTTCCATTGGTGGGTTGTGGAGAGTGGTACAGGTTATTTATACAGCACCTTTTACGAGCCTGACAAGGACAGTAACGCTTCTACGTTCTGGTTATGGGCCTCAGTGATTGTGCTTTATACCAGACAGTCAGCGTCTGAGTGGTCAGGCTATGTTAATGTTTGATTTTCCAGACATTACGTATGATTGTGGGTGCATTAGTGTCAGCTATTAATCAACATTATTTTTTGAGAATGTGGCCACTTTATTGTGTGCTTTTATCAGACACTGCTTCTGAGAGTTTGGCAACGTTAATGTTTGCTGTTACCAGGCAATGCTTTTGAGAGTGCAGCTACGCTAGTGTCTGCAGTTACTAGAACTTACTACCAGACGAGGGGATCACTCGGAGAACCTCACAGCAGGAATGGGTTTCTCCAGAAAAACAGACGAACATGTTCCGTGAAAAATCGGTTTCTTGTCCTGGGTTGACTTTTTTGAGCCAGCGGGGAGGAAGGAAGGAAAGGTGGGACGGAGGGAGGGAAGGACGGAAGGAAAGAGGAAGTTTTGTAACATTCTGGAGTTTTTTAACAGTGTTTTCAGAAAATGAACGGAATTCCATGTGGTCTGGCATTTGCGAGTTCTGCGTCTTTGGGTGCTGTGTGCTATCAGTTGTTGGTGCTGAGCATGCATTGGGGGTGTTAAGGTCGTGATTGTGGACCCTTCTGATTGCATGAGGACTGGTGAAAATTATGAAGAGACTCCTCTGATTTAGTTTTCGTAGTTTGATGACGTGGAGCAGGTTCTTAATATCATCGATTGGTGTTAACGTAAAAGTGTTAGGTAAATACAAGCAACAACAAGGACAACAACTTAAGCATGTTGTAATAATAATAATAATAATTAATAATAATAATAATAATAATGAAAATAAAAATAATAAAATTAATTATCAAGGACGCAATGACTGTGTAAAGCACCCAAATAGTAGTGAGCTGCTTATGACACCATAAAAATCAGATTCTTTTCACTTACAGTTAAATATTCTATGCTTAAAAGTGATAGAAGTGCAAATAATAATTACAATACAAAATGCTAATAAAAGTATTTATGATAAGAAATAGTAATAACAACAATAATAATAATAAAAGTGGTAATGTCTTCAAGGGTTTGAACCGACACATTACCAATTATTACCCAGTATTGCCTACTGAGATGTTCAGTGTTCAAAACGACCAATCCGCTATAATATCAAAGCAGGCACGCGCATGTGATCTTCTGGGTCACGCAGGGTGGACGTGATGGAACAAGACTCTCAGTTCTGTGTTTGCCCCGGTCCCAATTTACTCCAGCAAATGCGGGAAATTAGAGGCAGCTCTCCGAATTCTTTGGTCTTATCTTTCTACCATTATAATTACATGTACAACGGTCTGACCCGACGGCTGGTAAACGCTGTCAAAGGCGTCATCCATGTCAAACACATTTCCTTAAAACGTCTTCTGTGTCACAGGGATGGTTCGTACACAGACAGGACTTAGGCCAGACATGGAATTCGGTCAACTTAAGCGAGCCCATATTATGACACGGTATTTCTAGATGATTTGAGTGATAATAAAGCTATTATGGCCTGAAGCCAGACATCTTTGAAGTAGGCCAAATGATGTTAGCTTTCTTAGGGTCAGGCAGGAGGTCATCTGTGTTTGCACTATTGATAGGGACATTATCAGTTTTCAGTTGTATTGCATTGCGCTATATTTAATTGCATTCTAGTTTTATTGCATTCTGATTGTTTTATTTTATTGTTAAATCAGACTGATTTACAATATACTATATTATACAATACAACTATAATTTAATAATGCCCTTCATACAAAGTTCAGAAGTGCACTTTGAAGCCGGGAAACAGATTTGTGTACTTGTTGTACTCTGTAGTATTGTACCTGTTTCATTGTATTGTGTTGTTGTCTATTGTGTTGTGTTGTTGTCTATTGTGTTGTGTTGTTGTCTATTGTGTTGTGTTGTTGTCTATTGTGTTGTGTTGTCTATTGTGTTGTGTTGTCTATTGTGTTGTGTTGTTGTCTATTGTGTTGTGTTGTTGTCTGTTGTGTTGTTGTATGTTGTACTGAGAGAATTTGTAGTGACTACAGGTATACGTTGGTTTATGATTATATAAATATATATTAGCGTGTACTAAGATATATATAAAATTGAGGAATGGGGAGAGACAGGTCTGTTAAATACCAAGTGAAATTTGGAGAAATAGCTGTCATATGCGAAGAAATATATGATTGAGAAATAAGAAGAAATAGCTCTGGCACATATCGTTATAAATCAGAAGACGAAATCTGAAGAAGTGGGTGATGACGTAGATGAGAGTGATTGATGAAAAAGAGCTGTGATTGATGAGACAAGGGAAGAAAGGCCATTGTAAAAATAGCCCTAGCCCCGTTCCCTGCGTGCCTCGTATCCCCACCTCTTCCGTTCCTCTCCTGCCTCAAAGGCGTGGACTGATTTGGTGACGGATTAGTTGAGGATATTGCACATGAATCTTGTAATTGATTTCTGGTAACAGCAGACACTAACGTCTTAATAGTTTTAAGTAATTCATTCATTCACTAGTGTCTCCTGCGCAGAATATATCGGCGCGCTGGTTCGGCAAAACGTTCCTACTGGGGAAAATCCCTTGTTGCTTTCCGTTACTATGAATTAACCATGAAAGCCATTGCCAAAAACGTTTACAATGTTTAGAACTTTACCCCAGCATACCCCTCTTCTAAACAGCCGTTTTTGTTCTCTTATTATTCACCAATTAACGCCAACGTTCATCATCACACAGCCGGACCACACACACACACGTGCACGCACGCAAACACGCGCGCGCACACAAGCACGTACGCACGCCGGTCTAAGACTATTTTAACATACATGTTATGTTACCTGCTGCCTGACAGTTTTGTCTAATTACGCTAAAGGTCACTGCAATTGTATTTGTAATTGGCCATTTATATAGCCCTGCTTCAGAGAAACTAATCAGAGATGCTGTCTATATACTCTAGCCGAAATTATGGTAAATGTCACCCAGAGCAAAACGTTCAACAGTTAGGAAGCAGTGCTCACATAATCAGAAATATCACCAATAGCTGACTTGCGCAAACACCCTGAACCCAACGAGCAGGTTCCCACCTATAGTTAGTTGATGACGCCATCTTCAGAGCCCCTGGACGGAGCCATGGACCCCTGGAGATTCTTGACCGAGCAGCGTCGAAGACTCGGAACGAGGAGTGGCGATTATGACCTGAGCACACGATAACATTACCGTCCAACGCAGTCCCTCGTAGGTGGTAGAAAACGTGGGGTTCGGACATAAAAGCAGCTACCAGGTCGATCTGTGACGAACAGCCATTCGACTGATGGTAGAAACCTGTGGCGGATTTAGCTGTAGGGCGTGGATGGCGATTGCGCCCCTCTTGGCTATATGCCGGCGCCCCTCAGATCAGACCCGTGCATGGTGGACTACCAGAATGTGGCACCCCTCAGGAAATGCTCTTGCCTCCCCCACGCAAGCAATCCTGAAGCCGCCACTGGTAGAAACTCCTTCTGGTAGACAGGCCATCGACGCCATTACATTCTCGCCTTTCGACAGCATAGATAAGTCGGTAGGTGTGAGCCGCGACCGTTCAGCTGGAAACTGTCATCCCCTTGAGTAGGAATGGTCTGTGCCAAGGACAAGGGGCGTTAATCACGAGCAGAATACCGTCCAAAAAAAAACTCAAAATACTCGGCGAACTCGTGTAAATAACTCCGAAACGCCAAATCGATCAGAGTGAATAGCCTAAACGCGAAAGAATTGTTCAACAAATTCCGCTTCTAGACGAATTTTTTAGACGGTTTGCATCGTCATGTTTTTGCTGCTCGATGTATACGAGCAATCTGACGTCCACGAACATCCTTATTTCTACGAAATTATTCTTCTACTTGTTTTTTTGTGTTATTAGTTTATTTATTCTACTTTCCCTTATCTATACTCCAGATCGAACTGCACACACAACCCACCGCAGCCTGACTCTTGGATCTTGACCTGGAACTGAACCCTTCTTGCCTATCGATTTTGTTTTGCCTGTGAATAAACTGGTTTCCGCGACTTAGCTTTCGTTGGGCGCTGTGGTAATCTCGAGTTTACGATTACGAACAATCTGGCAACGTTAGTGTCTGCTGCTTCGAGACATATCTTTTCGCACTGTTGTTAAATTAATTATTAGCAGCTGAGTAGCTGAAGCTTATTATCTTACACCTCTGGCTTTCCAAACATGTTTGACCCTGCTGATCCCAAGCGTTCTGATAACGAAACTACAGGTATGAAGTCTATTCCCTGATACACTGTTTTGTGTCAATCAGTGGTCATTCCAGTTGGAAACGAATACAGATCTGGAAAAGTATGCCTTCTGTATGGAGTAGTGTACTAATATCGGGGAAAATATCCCCGATCTGACGTCCAGCGAGTCAGACGCAGAAGGGTTGAGTTATGGACGGTGTTTTGTGATAAGTGTTTTGATAAGTGATACGAGCGTCCGTTTCTTAAAGCAAGTCGAAAGCTCCCCGTCAGCTTTTATCAGTAATAACGCCGCTGTCTCAGCTGACTGACCTTCTTGGATGTTGTCCAGACCTTCGGCTTTGTTTTGATTGGTCAGTTAGTGATCCTTTATGTACTGGACACTGGTGCCATTGAAGTCACTATGTGTATGCATGACTTGTGTTTATGTATGTATGTATGTATGTATGTACCAGGCTATTTGTATAGTGCATTTGAAGAACCTGACAAAAGCGCTAAATAAATAATAAAGTATAAATACTATCAAAGTCATGCGTGAGCATAAAGTACTGACGTCATGCGTTGGTGCAGGTGCAAGTGATAATGATGCGCATAGGTTAATGACGTCATCCTTAAGTTGGCGTAAACTAAAGCTCGATATGCAGATATAAACAGCTACTAATGAATTAATTTGTTTTGGTAAAAAGGGATCAGCCGAATATTGACCAGACCGGCTGTTGATTTCAAGGGCAGATTGGGGGTAGTGGTGCCAGTCCGACTGTACCTCAATTTGATTTTTGGGGGAGTCGCCACTTAGTTTTTTGCTTCAAGCAGGTTTGGTGGAAGAGTTATGACGCGCTAAGAAATTGCGGCGATTTTAATTACATTACGTCGATTACCTTTCAATAATTATAAAGTCGTTAGACACGCGTGTATGTCTAATTGTTCGATTGGCGCTATAAAAATTTAGTTTAGACATCTGTAGTTGACTGCATGCCAAAGGCAACATCTTCTGTAGCACGTAAGTAAGTAAGTAAGACATTTTGCTAACAGGCCATGTGTCAATCGGCTGAGCGAGGAATCGCAGGCGCATAATCGTAATGCGCAAGGCATCGTTTCAAGTGAAACGTTAGTCAAAACTCGTAATGCGTTGGAGAAGCCCCGTGGAAACCCGATAGGTCAGAGAAACCAGAAGTCGTGGTACGGTGGGTAAACAAGTGGAAACAGATGAGTCTTAAGTTTAGACTTGAGTGATATTAACGAACTGACGGGACTGACAGAACGCACGGAAGTCGGCATCAAGAGACGGAACGAGGGATATGATCAGACGAAATAAAATTGGCTGGAGAGGGTGCAGCTTCCCCAGGGAGGAGTAATAACGAGACATTGTTGTACTGAGTTGGACTTTATCTGGGATCTCTTGAAACCGGATCTCGCTGAAGACAGCTCCCTCGTGATGGCTTCCAGCTGGAGATCCTTCATCCACTTCCGGCTCCCGGAACAAAGGAAGTACTTCTTACGAGGCAGACTTTCAAGTTAATGGCTGCTTGACACCTGAATTCAGAACTTGCTTCTTGTCCTGATTTATCTGAGTAAGTATACTTATATCTATTTGTAGGCCTCTATGCATTTTTTAATAAATATTTGTGCGTGCGTGCGTGCGTGTAGGTATGGACGTGTGTATGTGTTTATGTACTCAGCCACTAAAGGGACTGCATTCCAGGTGGATGGATGGACTAACCACCTCTAAAAGGCTTTGATATCCAGGTTGGATGCATGGTCCTACCATCACTGGAAAAGCATTGCCACTAAAAGGCACCACATTCCGGGTGGATGGATGGTCTTATCCTCCACTGGGAAGGCACTGCATTCCAGGTGGATGGATGGTCTTATCCTCCACTGGGAAGGCACTGCATTCCAGGTGGATGGATGGTCCCGTCCTATGCATCTTTGGACAAGAACGGCATTGCTTTAGGAACAGCCGTGGACTGTTGGATGAGAGGGAAGCACTAGGGTGGAGGTGAGTGGGAGAATTGGAAGAAGTGGAGAAGAGATAAAGAGGTGAAAGGTGGGAGTTGCGAAGTATCTGAGAGTGGCAGTTGAGAGATTGATAAGGCGTCAAGTGGCGAGAGGTGTTTGGTGCTTGGGGTCGAACCAGAGGCAGTGCGGATAGGAGTCGATCAGTGCCATACCATTGGAACTTTTCCACTTGGTCCAGGTGGAGTGTTTCCCCACGGAATGCAAGGCTGCACGCATCGCTTCCTCCTACACCGGGTCTTCTCTGTCTGTCTGTGTGTATGTGCGTCTGCCAGTTTGTCTCACTCTCTTTCGTTTCTTAGTCGAGTCTCTTTCTCGTTGGTCTCGACGAATAGTTCTATCCCTTGGACTGTGACTTCAGAATGCAGTGTTGCTTAGAAGCGGCCATCGCTTGATTCCACGTGCATCATGATAGCGGCGCTATAGAAGCTTTCGGATTTGATTAAATTCGAATAGATTTTATGTTAGCTTCATGTTCTTTTTGTCGGCCTTCTTGTGTTTCTGCCTGTAGTTTATTGCTGCGACTGGACAATTTATCCCTATGAACGTTTAGCGTCTCAAGTGTCTGACGTTACTAGATATTACCGGTTCAAATGATAGCTTTTTGGCCACAATGACTTTATACTTTAGCACTAGATAATTATATCCCTACTATCATTTAACCTCTCCAGATGATGCAATTACGAGGTATTGCTTGTTGAAGCGAAGTTACGTGATCATTCTCACATACTTCCGCTGTTGTCGGCAACGATTATTTCTTCGTCCGTTGCTGTGTGGCGCTCGTGTCCTGCCCCCCCCCCGCCGCCGCCACGAACGACGCTGCTGCCTATGTGACAGCTGTCGAACGGGTCTGCCTATGTGACAACTGTCACATAGGATGGCCCGATACGATAATCTGGACACGGCGACTTCGCGAAGCTCGTTCGGCTTTTCAGATTCGGCGCAAAGCTCTCTTGACTTTCAAGAACCGTCGATTACGATCGTCCAGGTGCCCGAAGCCGAGTCGTGGAGTGTATGCCTTTCCGGTACTCGTAACAAGGCCAGTGGATTATAATATTCGACCAACTGGGTGCTGAGTTATTAATAATCTTGGAATTGGCGTGCCTTTGCCCAGCAATTGTATCTAAAAGGTCACGTCGACGTCTAGTCAACGACCTGGCAGCCGCAAGACGTCGTTAAACACTGGCAACTGAGACCTGTAGATATTTATAAATCAGCGTCTGTTAATAGAACACAATGATGTATGTATGCTTGTTTTATGTCCATATGTACGTAACCATGTGTCTGGCTATTTATATTGAGATTTTTAGAACCTCAAGAGTGCTAAGCATGGCTGTCTAACTGATCATTAAAAAAGTGCGACTGAAGATAGATTGAAAATGTTTCTTGAGCCATCTGTGGCCGAACAGTACGTGTTCTTGGTGGAAGATTGTTGCAGCAGGGAGGTCCAGTGTAGAAAAAGGCACTATGCAGGCATCGCCATACGAACGCAGGACCAACAATTCCCCACGGGCTGCAGAACGTAACGATCGTCGACATGATTGGCTGAAGACAGGAACGTAAAATCTCGTATTCTAGCACCGCAGCGACTATCGAGGCTTGCCCCACTAGCTGGCGGGTGTTTGTGGGTGGATGATGGATGGATAGATGGATGAGTGGGTGGGTGGGGATGGATGGATGTTTGATGGATGGTTGAATGGACGGATGGATGAAGACACAAACGAAGGAACGAACAAACGGTTACAACACTATGACTCAAGTAGCAATTTTTATTGTCCGTCACAATTAAATGACCCGCTTGGTAAGGCGCGCAAACACCCGAACACACAAACAGATCCACACACAGGTACTGAGAAACACGCACAGACACATGCACAACCACAGATACACAAGTACCGAGAAACACATACATGCACAAGTTATACAGAGAAACATACACATGCGTATATGCAGTCAAACTGGTCAAGATTGGTCAGTCAAGATTAGCCCTTTTAGTGTCTGGCTGTGTGCCACTGCAGCTCCGTCTTTCCATAAGTCATGCATGGCTGAGCAAAGTATCAGAAGTGTCGGACGTGCTTCACTACACCGGGATGCGGACCCCGGACAGACGCGGTGCAGACATGCCACCTCTGCACCTGCGGAGTGAAATTGAATAATTCTGGTGAAACGATTTGCCTGATCGAATTAAGGCTGGTCCCTGGAGAGAATTATGGGGCGGTTGGACACCGTAATTTGGTGTATGGGATGGAAAATGGATGGGGCTTTAAGAGAAGACATCATGTGGGAATTGGAAAATGGGTTTCCCGGATGGCGGCGGTGACACTGTGCCTGTGCGTCTACGTTTGCTTGGATGTATGTTTGCCTATCTGTTTGTCTGTGTGCTTGTGGTTTCATGTATGTGTGGTTATGATTGAATATTTCGTGTGTATCTCTGTGTTGATGTTCGAGTGTGTTTGTGTGTGTATGTCTGAATGTTTGCGCAGATGTGATTATGCATCTTTGTTGGTGTGTATTCCTCTGTGTGTATCTGGATATTTGACAGCAGGTACGCATGTATGTTTGTCTCTCTGTATATGTGTCTGTGTATGTATGTGTTTCTCAGTATTTGTGTGTGTATCTGTCAATGTGTGTTCGGGTGTTTGCGTGCCTTACCATGGGGGTCATTTGCAGGCGGCGTTAATGTGTTTCATTGTTTCTCTACCCCCCGGGTATGGAATAGAAGGGAGCGACCTCCCGGGAGGGCTATAATTACCATATTTGCAGTGGAGCTGCAAATGCCCAGCTGTGCCTCCGTCCATCCCTCCGTCCATTCGTCCGTCTGTCTGTTCTTCCGTCCTTCCATTCTTCGATCCAACACCGCTGCATCTATCCCTCCATTCATATATTCATCCATCAATCCATCTTACTATCCATTCATCCTAACCCCTTTGGGCAGTTGCTCTTTCCTCGTATCTTTTAGGGTAATTTCCCGTAATGACCCGCAGGGGTTGGGCAGCCATCTGCGACGCGCACGATTACGGTCTGCGCAGAGGGACTTTTCCTCCACCCGCATTCGCCTTTTAACTCCCGTTCCATCGGCATTGCGGTTCCACCCCTGCCTGGAGCTGAACAAACCTGTCGCCGCCTTCCCCTTGAACGCCTAGACGCAGGTGTTCCTCGTCCGCCCGGCGGCCGAATGGGAGAGTTGGGAGGGGTGTGGATTTGAGTGGAGGGTTGGGATGAGGGTCGATGCGAAGTGGTTGGTGCCCGATTGGGTGCCCACCTGTTCAGGGGGTCTGGGTCAGAATTGTTTGTCCTGGCTGTCGTGGAGAGAATTTTTTCACTGCGAGGAGTTTCGCCTAGCGGTGGTTTTCGGCGAGAGATTTGCCCAGGTAAGAGGGATTTTTGCTGACAGATTTTTATTCATATTACACAGTGTGGTTTCCGCTCAGAGATTTTCACTGAGTGATTTTCTCCTAGGGTGATGACATGCTGGTCTTGTTCCCAATCAAAGTTGATCGAGTGTTTGCTTACTTACTCACTTACAGTGCCAGTTATTAAAGATTGTGTTTTTATATAGCCCCACAAGACAATGACTCAGCATAGTGCTAAAGAATGAGTATAAAGATTCTTACACAGCGCATTTGAAATGTTCTAAATAAATGACGAATACATGCAAACATACATGCATACATACGCATGTACGCATACGTTTATGCATACATACATATAAACGTTTAGTCATACAAACATACATACATACATATATACATACATACAAACGTTTACATATACATACATTTATACATACATACATTTATACATACATACATACAAACGTTTACATATGCATGCATACATACCTACACTTGTATGTATACACATACATGCCTGCATACAAACATACATACATACGTACGTACGTGTCATGCATACGTTCACCTACAAACATCAATAGGCCGGCGTTTCAGTCAAGGTATTGTCCTTGCAGCTAATGATCTTAATTGGCTTGTGCCGGTAATAGAGTCTTTGATGAAGTTCCTTTGAACTTTGTGACGAGTTATATCCCTCGCCGACAAAGAACCCCTTCTCCGAATGCCCTGCTGGGCGGTCTACGCAGAACTAGGTTTCATCTAAACCGGGTGCGGGGATTGTTAGGGGCAGCTGACGGAATCCGTTTAGTCATGGTCTTGTGTCGGTTGGTCATTCGAAGCGTGGACTTCTCTCTTCAGTAGCAACTGAACAGGAAACTGATCGTGCAGCGCCTTCTCGTGCATTCTACAGACTAGTAAGGTCAGAACAGTCATGTATAGTCTACATGCATGAACTGTAACATACCACCCGCCTTACGTTACCGTGCTTGATCTTACTTACCTTCATCGCCGTACCTGCTTACCTTAACTTCCATTGCATACCTTAATTCTTACATTCCTTACCTTGCTTGAATTAGCTTACCTTATTTTACCATACTTACCGTTCGTGTGTTACCTTCCTTTAATATAGCCTGTAATAAGAGAATGTGGCAAAAGGATCATTCGACCCTTCTCCCGACGTAAATAGTAGTCTCCTTATGCTGACATTTTGTCCTTTCTTATCTTTTACCTTAGCCTTTTTACTTTCCTTTACCTTACCTTTTTACCTTACCTTCCCTTTATCTTAACGTTCTTCATCTTACATTCATCGCCTTACCTGCTTTATCTTACTTCTTACTACTTTATCTTACGTTACCTTTCTTAGCTTACCTTATCTTAACATACCTACACTTACCTTACCCTACCTGTCTTCTACGTTGCGTAGTTGGTGATCAGGTGTATTGCAGTCAGACACGAGTGCGCCTTGTGCGGTCGTCAACAGTACGAGAGAGGCCGGGAGAAAACGCGTTGGTGGCTTGGGACGCGACCCGACTGAAGTGACTTTTCTTGCCTTTTGACCTCCTTCGGGCGTCGTAGAGTCGTCAGAGCCCTGACGAATAGGTGCCACCCTCGCCCCATTAGTATTGTTGCCGCGTTCGTTCGTTTAACCTCGACCCAGAACGTTCAAGAAGTCAAGAGGTGTCTTGTGAGTGAGTCTGCGCAGACGATATTTACGAGCATGTCGTGTGCATGCGGCGGTGGCAGTGGCGATACACTTGATGTCCAGGGTTAGTTCAGGCTGACCACGTGGGTCCTTCGATTCAATGGTCAGCTGATGATGATCAGTAGTCGATGGACAACTGCCGATGAGTGAGTAAGTGAGCGAAAAAGTAGCGAAGTTCACGACGTATTACTACGCCGCACATGCGCCGTGTAATTCTACGCTGACGTAGTAACATTCCAGTGAGGTAATTAAACACTGTCTGCCTGCCTCTTGGATCTTGAACCCCTTACCTATCGATTTTGTTTTGACTGAGCGCCAGTGAATAAGCTGGTTCCCGCGACTTAGATTTCGTTGGGCGCTGTAGAAATCTTGAGTTTACGATTACGTTTTAAATACGCTACGCGTCTGACGTATGGATGAGTTATCGCCAACATAAGTGGACCTAATGCGTTGTATACGAGTCCTACTTACAGGTCAAGACCATTTGTAATTTACGATGTTCAAAAGTGCGGCTGGAAAGAAAGCATTGTTTATAATAATATTGAATCAATAACTTTTTTACAGTTAACATTCCTATTCTACAAATAATTACCCTTAACTTGGGTTTGAACCCATGTCAGCTACTTTTTGTTAACTTCGCTAATTCGAGTTATTTTTGCAGTGTATCAGAAAATAGCTGTAGTGATCACATGCTTTTTCTCTGCAGTCAAGTAAAAGCGGAAGAGTACATGTGACAAACAGGCATGTGTTGAACTTGGGCCTATATGGTGAAAATACTTATTTCGAAATTATATAGCACATAAAACGGTGAAATATTGATTTCTCGCGAAAACTTTTCATTGAACTTAATGAACTAATTGAAATTTTAGTTAATTTAACTATGAATTAATTAAATCCGTAGCGGGCCGAAAAATCGGGGGAGGGCCAAATTTAGCTGCCCGCCAAGAGTTTAAGATTACTTTTATACGACCCCTGAAGTGATGTCTGGCCCCATCCGACACTATTGTGCCCTGGGCCAAGTGGTCTGGCAGCTATTTACCTGCACCATTAAAAGTAATGGCTGCTAAAAGCAGACACTACTGTTTTGAGGCCCTATCACACTATGGGTGAGTGAGACCAGTCTGTATGTATTAGGTCACTTAATATAGCGCCTTTTAAGTACCTCACAAAAGCACAGTATTCTTTGGTGTACTGTTGTGGATTGAGTCTTCACCATCTCCTTATGCTTGCCTAGAAATACGCACTAACAGCCGATTTGTATGTATGTATATATATATATATATATATATATATATATATATATATATATATATATATATATATATAGGGGCATTATATAAACTTAATAAGTAGATAAATAAACTTTTTTGAAGAGTGCAGACTGCTGACTGATGCATTCGTTTTCTGTGCATCCATTCTGCGGTGAATCTGTCTGCATCAAAGCCACCCCTTGCAACCGGTTTCCGATGACCAGAGGCCAGGCCGCCGCTTTAGTGTAGAGTTTCACTTGCGTGTGCATTAGGAGGCATTTTGGCCAATGCGCCGTGCAAATGAAGGCGTCAACAATGGCGTGTCCAAAGTCGAATTAGCCATGGGGTGTGCCTCGTCAGGGGATCGATGGAGTCAGCGTCTAGTGTTTAGGGCTGCGAAACAGTCCCTCAGTGGCAGCTTTTCGATCCAATGAATAGTATAGTTCGTAATCGTAATCGTAATTCCGAGATTTCTACAGCGCCCAACGAGAGCCGGGCCGCGGGGACCAGCTTATTCACAGGCGCTCAGTCAAAACAAAACCGATAGGCAAAAAGGGTTCGGTTCCAGGTCACTGTCTGAGGTTGATGAAGCTGATTGAAAAGCATCGATGCACACATTTGGATGTATTTACTAGCTTGCACTTGCATACTCTCTTTTACAAGTAGTAATAATGATTGATGATGATGATGATGATATAAACAAGAAATAATAATAAAAACTTCTGTGGTACTTTTGCTCTGCCAGATCTTGACGAGATCAAACCATCCAAGAACTTTTCCATTCTCCTGAGAATATTTTAATTCCTGAAGATTCGTGTTTAACTTGGGTATAATAACAGTAATTATTAAAGATAGTGTTGTTGTTGTTGGTGGTGATGGTAGTGGTGGTGGGGGTAGTGGTAGTGTTGTTGTTGTTGTTGAACTGTAACCAAACTTGCAGACACTTGTGCACACACAACAATGCCCACACATACTGAGAAATACACTGACACAAAAACTTGAATGCAGGCTCTTACACACAAATGCGACAATATGCACACACACCGAGTAAAACACAACACAAGCATTTGCACCCACACGCCATGATAAACACACGCACAAATACACAAACACGGGCACGCGTTTGACACGTGCCCTGCCACCAGCCTTCCTTCCAGTTGACCCAAGTCCGCAGGTAAAGGTAAACAAACCCGTAATGGGGGAGGGAAGTTTATAGCCAGGTGTACCAGAGGCGGTGACCCCTTTTGATCTTATAATCTCTGGATCTATGCCAGTCGAATCTAGCTACTAGCGAGATATATTATACCTAAGTTGTCTGCTTGCTTAGACATTGTTGCAGTCCTTGTTACAGTGTCAGAATCAACAGACACTGATGTGGTTAAATGACTGGCAATAAAGGCATGGTAAGATAAGGCAAGGTAAGAAGATAAGGTAAGAAAGTAACATTCCTTTTCCAGATGTCATTTTTAGCATAGATGTACATGTTTTGTATACATACACACATGCGTATATATGCATGTATGTATGTATGTATGTATGTATGTATGTATGTATGTAATATAGATGGAGAGAACAGACACGAGAATGCTGTGATGAATACTTGGAATCTCATTGAAAGACAAGAAAAGGAATGAGGATATCAGACAGATATATGGGAGTGGCGCGTGTGTCTGACAACGTACGAGAAGCCAGGTTGAGATGGTGAAATCAATGTATGAGGAGAGAGGAGGAAAGCTGCATTAAAAGAATTATGAGAGCAGAGGTTTACGGACGCCGCAGTCGGGGAAGACAAAAGAAGAGATGGGGAGACATGATTCAACAAGACCTAAACTCCTCAGACTGAAGGACGATACTGGAGTTAGAAACAAATGGAAAAGAAGGATCCGTACGGTTGACCCCTGCCCTAGGAGGGATTAATTCCAGCCCGGAGGAGATACATATAATATTTTCTTGAATATATAGGCTTGGCGCTGATGAGATGATGCTGGAAGGCACAGTGAAATTAGCCCCTGGATCATGTATGGTTGAGCCCCCCGAATCGGTGACCATACATTAAAAATGCTAGGTCATCACGTCCAACTCAGTCCTCCATCCTTTCAGGGTCGTAGGTTGGTTCCAGTGTATAAGTTGAGAGATTGAATTACTTGTGTTGTTTTGGACCTCTGCTGAAAGATCATTCAAACCCTGGGGCCAGTCAGGCTTCAGAAGATTTGTATAGGGCTGTGTAAACAAGTGCCTTACGTTTACTCTTTTATATTTCTTTCCTGCTTATATATCTTTATATACATAATATATGTGTGTAAGATATATATATAATATATATTACGCTATATGTATACATGTATAACATTTTTAGGAGTTTCTGTTGAGGCATGTAAGCAAGTGTGTTACTTTTACCTTTTGATATATTTTTTGTTTATATACCGCCGTTGTATATATATATATATGTATGTATATCTATATGTGTGTATATATATATATATATATATATATAGTGACGTTTGTCTGCATTAAGGTAAATCTAGATTTCTTTGAAGATAATGTGACGAAAAGGAAGTAGCACTTGGATTATATCACCTGTCTGTGCTATAATCGTTTAATGCCTCTCCTTTCGTGGTTGCAGCGCCAGTTACCATGGCAACGCAGGTGTAAACTGGGGGCATCCATCACCATTCCATCCATTCGCCCGTCCTTCCCGTGGAAGTCGTCGCTCGTCTGCCATCCAGGCTTTGAATCTGGCCCTCTGCCAGGTTTCTGCTTCGTTCTGATCCTTGACCTCTGACCTGACCTGCGCCATTAAGAAGACTCACCTGCTTTGATGAGCCAATTGGGTCAGAGCTTAGATGTAGTTCAACAGCTTGCACGTGTTTTCTTCATGTAATTCGCAGAGGTAGAACCACTTTGGGTCATAATAACTTACCTTACCCTACCTTACCTTATGTCATATTACCTTGCCTTGCACTTGTTTTGCCTTTCCGTACATTACGATGTCATACCTTTACATTACCCTAAGTACCTTACTGTATACCTTCCGTTACCTTAGCTTACATTAACGTACCTTCCCAAAAGATTGCACTGCCTTATATTTTGTGACAATGCACACTGTATGTGTTTATTTATTTATTTATTTATTATTTCTTTAACGATAAAGGCAATTACGGTTTACTACTTTGCTGGAGTGCATTTCGTTACACTGATTGATTTACATTCTCTTGTTACACAGCTTTATGCCAATGCATTCTGTAATAGTGCACTACAATGTAATGAACCGGTTACGGTTACATTTATTACATTGTTACATTTGGTAACCTTATAGCCCAGGTAAAACTAGTCATCGCTTTGGTAAATTCCCTAATAGCTGATGATGAATCTTCAGTATTCTCCTTGAGATAATAATCTGTGAAAATTTATTTGTATCTTTAAACCTTCATTATTCTCTTCTAGAGATTAATACGTCAGGATTTTACCTCTGGCCTGGAACATTCAATATTTGCTTGGAGAGATTAATCCGTGAGAATTTCGCTTATATCTCCTGGTTGTTTTGCTGGGAAAGAAAGCTTTTCACCTGACGAATTGTAACGTCATCCGGGCGTTTTACCATAGACTTTATTTGTGCGGATGTGCGTATGTGTGGACGTGTCTGGGTTGGCATATTTATTTAGCGCTATTGTATTTCTGTATTGTATTTTTGTGTATGCATAGGCTTCCTTGTCGACCATATCGTCGTGTCCTGGTCAAATATTAACAGCTGTCTTGTCCACCAACTTGCTGCCTGTGCTGTGGACTTCTTTGAATAGCAGATGGATGGAAAACTGTTTTGTGGACTGCTTGTGCTGGACTTGGCTTTGCTTAGACCCTGCTGTATGCAGTTTTGAAGATGATGTTGTTTTTGTTGTTGTTGTTTTTCATGATAATGTTGCTAATGTTATATTTGCAGGTAATGTTCTTCTTGTGATAATGGTGATGTTGATAATGGTATTGTTGCCTCAGGAGTTGATAATGATGATGATGATGATATGTCTTTTTTGTTGTTGTTGATTATATAAGTTGTTGTTGATGATGATGATGATGATGATGATGATGATGATGATGATGATGATGATGATGATGATGGTAGTGGTGTTGACTATGTTGATGATGATGTTGTTGTTGTTCGTAGTCACAGTGCCGATGATGACGACACGAGGACAACATAGAAATAATATGATAAGATTATCACCATACCTACTGCGGCCTGTATCAATCCGTATGTGATATCCAGCTGTTGGCATTTGCAGTTGAACAGAGATATTCCTGGACCAGGCCATGCAGCAGTGGCCTGGACAGAATCTGTTAAGTCATGTTCGGTTCGTGTCTGTAAGTTCTCTTCATAGTAAACTGTGTGGGCACTTGTGTATGTTGGTATCGGGGAAGGGGATGGTAGAGGGAGGGGAGGTGCATTTAGGGGAGGTGCATTGTTTACAAACTAAAGCCCTGGCCTGGACGAGGTCTAAGAATGTTAGGTTGTCTTAGAGACGTTTGCGTAACGATATGGGTTCCCTCGCTGAACTTGTCTAGGCAATCTCACGTTGAGATTAATTGGTTGAACGGCGGTCGTAGGCAGCAGGTGAAAGTTGGATGCCCGCAGGATTAATCCGGTTCGGTATTCTATTCCCAGGTAGGTTTGGCACCAAGCAGCAAATGTCCTGCATTGCTTTGTGACACGGTCGCCGATTGGTTAAGTGCTCGTCTTGAACGCGGAGTGTGCGGGTTAGAATTGCCTCGTAGACGGTTACTGTGTAAGCAGCAGGTCCTGCACACACAATTGCTTGTCACTGATTGAGTGTATAATTAGAGCCTGGTGCTACATAAATTCTGATAGTGTACTGTTAATTAGCCATGCACTTGGAAGCAGTACTGGTATTGTACAGTATCATATTGCATTGTAATGTACTGTTAAGCAGCATACTTGGTAGTGTACTTTTAATTGGCAGTGTACTTGGAAGCAATAACTCTGAGTACTGTATTATGTTGTATTGTATTGTTAAACAGCATACGTGGAAGTGTACTGTTAATTAGCCGTGTACTCGGGAACAGTAACTCCTAAGTACTGGGGTGTTTACGGCTGATTCAGTAGATTTAAGCAAATATGTGTGGTTTTATTGCAGCGGCGGGGGGATCTGTTTGCAGAGTTATCGAGGTTATTCAAGATTCATTGGCGACGTGGGGGGCACACTGACCAGGATGTGGGTCAAATCCCTGGCTTACGAGGAATGTAGTGGCGGAGGTGGAATTAGTTAGTAATATGGCAAATATATGGACACATGCCAGAAGAATTTCCCTTGTCAACAGGTTTCCGACGCCGTTTGTGAAGACAGTATTTGTGCTTTAAGAGGTGAATTGTGTGGGATTTGTGGTTCAATTTCGTAAGGATTACTGTTTAGATTAACAAAGGTTTTAGACTGGATTATCCCAGGCACGTTTTGCAATAAGATTTCATGGTGGAATTGTTAAGATTTACCAAGGTAAATGCAAAGAGTTGTGAGTGGCTGATGGAGATGATCAGGATATGGTGGTGGTGATGATAGTAGTGGTGATGACCATGATGAAAATGAAGATGATGATGACGTTGATGATGATGATGATGATGATGATAATGTTGAGTATGCTAACGATGAAGGTGAGGATGCTAGTGATGATGACAGTGATGATTATAATGGTGACAGTTGATGCTGCTTGTGGTGGTGGTCGCAGTGGTGGTCACAGTGGTGGTCAGGGTGGTGGTGGTCATGGTAGTGGTGGTGGTGACTAATGCTGATTGCTGTTGATAACAACAATGGAAATGGTTCCTGGTTATAAGATTTGTGATGATGATGATGATGATGATGACGATGAGGAGGAAGAGGAGGAGGCATGTGATGATGATGAGTATATGGATGGGGATGTGATGGAGGAGTATAAAACCAGAACGTGCTGCCAGTGAGACTTCGTGACGAGCGTGATGCTGCAGGCGATGATGATGGTGCGCGAGCATCAGCAGCAGTAGCATCAGCAGCCGCAACAGTCCGACCTGCTTTCGTACGCTCATTTGTTCCAGGGCCTCATCGTTTATCCGTTCAATAGGATGTGTCATCGCGACACTGTTATTGCCTCGCCAATCCAAACCTTTTCAATCGGATGCTCGTCCCAGCCGCTGCAACCGTCGCAGCCGACCAACTTAACCACTTCCATTCCCAATTCGCCACGATTCATCTTTCCCCCTGCGCCAATTATCCCCGTCCAATTTCATGTAATTGCGGAAATTGCCAACAATTCTCCGTTGCTCTGCCTGTCCGTGTCTATTCGTCTACGTGTCTGTGTCGCTGTGTCTCTTGTTCGCTCTGTCTTACTGGCTCGCTTCGTCGCTGGTCGCAATCGTTGATTGTGTTTCACTGCTGATAACGATGAATAACTGAATGATCCCTTTCAGAGCGGTGTTTCTCATCTCGGGCCGGTGTGGCTGTTGGGAAGGGGTATGAGGGATCCGTCTCCGTTTGGTGATGCTGCTGGTGTTGATGGTGGGACCCGGCGCACCTTGTGTTTCTCCACCCCTCTCTTTCCCTTTCCCTCGGCATCCCCCTTCATCTGCCCCTTCGGAGTTGTGATTGGTATATCGGCTGGAGTGGAGGCGTGGCGCAAGGGACGCAGGCAGCGCGTGGAAGTGGAAAAGGGGAAATTATTCATTCATCCACTCTGATTCCACTAATGCCACCTCACATCCTCCCTCGATCTGTTCATCCTTTTAATCCTTCTCCTATTCATTCTTTTCCTATTTATGTTCCTTCCGATTCGCTTCGCTTCCGTTTCAGTCTGCTCCTCCTCTCCCTCCTCCTTCATTCGTCCTCTCCCTCCTTATTTTTCTTTGTTTCTATTGTTCCTCCGGTGCCTACTCGTCCTCTTTCCAACATCCTCCATCCTCCTCTTCTATCCCCCCCTGCCATCCTCCTATGTATTCATTGCATCTCTTTCCTCTTTTGCATCCTTCTCTTCCTCCTTCCCCCCCCACGTCCTCCGACAGCTTCTCCTGCTTCGCACATTGTCCATTATTTCCTCCTCCAGTGGTCCGTAATTAAGGATGGGATGCATTGCATTTGGTGCTAGATTTATAGGCAGTATGTATGTACGTATGTATGTATGTACTAATGTATGTATGTATGTACATGCGTATGTATATGTATATATGTACGTATGTATGTATGTACGTATGTATGTATGTACGTATGTATGTATGTATGTACGTATGTATGTATGTACGTACGTACGTGTGTATGTGTGTATGTATGTATGTACGTATGTATGTACGTACGTATGTATGTATGTATGTACGTATGTATGTATGTACGTACGTATGTATGTATGTATGTACGTATGTATGTATGTATGTACGTATGTATGTATGTATGTATGTACGTAAGTGCGTATGTACGTACGTATGTATGTATGTACGTTAGGTATGTATGTATGTTTGTATGTATGTGTGTATGTATGTATGCATCTGTGTATGTATATGTATGTATATATATGCTATTATACAGCACGAGGGAATAATCAGTGGTTGCTTCGAGTCAAATATCATAGTCCGTTGGAGACGTTCATTTATGCATTGTTTATGCATGTATATATGAATGCAATTAATTAACAATACACTTCCAAGTATGTATGTGTGTTTATTTACGCCCTTATCCAACATATATGTAGCACATGTTAAGGATCTGTCTCCATTATACAATTTCGTCGATTATGTCATTTTGTTCTTATATTGGCTTTAAGAAACTTCGCTGGTAACTTACCATCTTACTTATGCTAGAGGGCCTTGTTGGAGGCCGATAGCGATTGAGAAATTAATAAATTAATTCATAACAAATAACAATAATAAACCCAATATACATGTTAACATAAATAATATATTTTTTAATGAATAAATAATATACTTTAAAATGAAAAGTAACTATATTTTCCAAGTATTTTCATAGTATTATTACGAAAATAGTTTAGACCTCGCGGACCCCCTGAAAAATAGTCTTGGGGACCCTGGTCCACACTTTGAGAAAATGTCAGAGGAAATGTCTGCCGTAGATTACATTACTTAATATGGGTAAAGTATGAATGTGTGAAAATGCCATTCGCGATCGCATTTGCAACAAGTGCAGTGGGTACAAAAATCGGCGAAGCTTTTGATCACCTTTATCGTCGAAGTTGGATACCTACATGATAGATCTTTTTAGAGGGTTCCAAAGACAACGGGACCCATGTTTGTTTCGGCCAGGCTAAGGGCTCAATACCATTGCCGCTTCCTTCACCCAAGAGGCCAGGTATGTCGAGGGGTGTTGTTGTAGTACGGGGGTAGGTGAGCAGGAAATTGCAGCATTGCCGAAACACAATGACGGGCGTTCACCCTCTTTTGTTAGGCTGTGTAACAATGCGATTCCTTTAGCGGGTGATTTTTCGTGCGGGGGCG
Source organism: Norana najaformis (assembly GCA_964023275.1). NCBI lineage: Eukaryota > Metazoa > Annelida > Clitellata > Crassiclitellata > Hormogastridae > Norana > Norana najaformis. The sequence continues at coordinate 9,904,176 of OZ029924.1, read as the reverse complement.
ATTCTCAGAGACCCGGCCGGCGCTTTCCAAGTCGATGGAAGGCGTTCGGGTGGTGCTTTTTCGAATTTCACCCCCTTATACCTCGCCTTCCAAAGGGCGTCTTTTCGAGCGCTCGTTTTCTGAGTCGCTGAATGATGGGCGATAATTAGAGCCATAAGTCTTGTAGACAGGTGTACGACGTCGTCGGCCATGGAGATCTGAATGAGTTAGCAGTGTAAAACTATTAGATATGCGGCGGTCGGTGGGTGTAGAGCGGTGTAAATGATTTATAACACGAGAAGGAGCCTTTGTATGAGCATTGTAAAAGCCGTCTGCATTTGACTTTGACGCTTTGAACTCATTGTTTTCAAGTACTTTTACCTTGTTGTGACACTGCGGTTATTTATGTTGACATAAAGGTCGCTCCTATCAGCACTTGCAGAAATGTCTGGTACAGGAGCAGACACAAATGTCGGTGCAAAACTGTGAAGATGCAAATCTCGAAATTCAGATTTTCCATGCATATTTGGAAAATTCGCCATCTCTTCCCTGATATTACTTAAGAGTGTGGCCACATTAGTGTCTCTTTTTACCAGATATTACTAGTAAGTGTGACCACATTAGTGTCTCTTTTACCAGACGTTACTAATAAGTGTGGCAACTTTAGTGCCTGGAGTTACTAATCCTTCCTTATTAGAGATTGAAACTACTGGGACATTTATATAGCGCCTTGCAACGCGTTCATCTGTGAACGTCTCCAACGGACTATGATATTTGACTGGAGGCAACCATTGATTAATGCCTCGTGCTGTATGATAACGACGCTGCAGAGGTCGTTAGGTTAGAATGGAATAATATAAACAAGCATTTATATGGCGCCAATTTGCGAAACTCCGCGGTGGTGGACCCGACCGAACGACCACCAAACGATCATTCATTCTCATTCGGCCTCCACACTCCAGTACCTCATCCCGTCCTCTGCGTTCTCTAGATCGTCTGGATCTATTTGTTCCTCGTGTTAAGTCCTCGCTTGCTCAGCAGAGGGCTTTTGCTGTTGGCCCATCTCTATGGAATGAACTTCCGCTATCGCTTCGTGCAAGGGTATCCGTTGGTGATAGCGCTCAGTCAGCTCGTTGTTTAACGACGTTCTTATTTCCCTGGGGTTCTCATGCTGGAAGTGCCTCTGAGTAGTTTGTTCCGTAAGAAGCGATATATAAGTTATCAAATACAATACAATACGATTCAACGCGAAAAATGGTTTCTTAGCCTTTGATGTGCGATGCAGACAGGCAAAAGTGTGTTACGAATCGTCAACAGTTCTCTGCTTTGAGCCGAAGTATACCGTAGTTCACCTATGCGTCGTTTTGTGTGTGTAAGGAATTCCAGTGTATTATACGGGTTAAGTATTTCAAATATTTGCATTAAATCTTGTCGATCAAACAAGGCTGTAATTATTTGGCGCATGGAGCGGAGGTTTTTTAATATCAGATTTACGAACTTTGGCTGGTGAACGAACGAACGTCTGAGCAGACCATATGCAGACAGACAGATGGACAGTCGGACAGAAAGACTGACACAGAAAAGCAGAGAGACAAGCATTCAGACTGACAAATACAGATAAGGTGACAGCGAGAAATACCCAGACATCAATAGGGCCAGACGGATGAGACAGGCAAAGGCAGACAGGGTGACTGGTAGGCGGATAGCCAAACAAACGGATGGGACAGACAGACACAGACAAACAGAGCGGCAGACATACGGACAGATACGGAGGGACAAAGACAGGCAGATAGAAACAGACGGACAGATACTGACACACGAAGATACATATTACATATTAAAGACAGACAGACAGGCAGGCAGGCAGAAACGGAGATACTGACACAGGGAGATACATATTACATATTAAAGACAGACAGACAGACAGACAGACAGACTGACTGACTGACTGACTGACTGACTGTGCCAGAGACAGACAGAGCCAGGCGGACAGACAGACGAACAGGCAGGGAGAGCGGATGGTGAACCAGGTGTGCTGTGACCTGCTTTGTCGGCGGTTGACTTTAATCGTTTTAAGGTCGTTTGCCGCATTTAGCTGCATCGCTCTCATCCTCCGCAGCCGACTTCATAGCTGCTCACATTTAGCCTCTGCTGCTGAATTTCATCATCAGATGCTGCATAGATTTAACTTCGGATGCTCGCGTTCTGCGCTGTGCACACCTGACCGTTACTCATTCGTGCATTATTTTAAATTTATTCATTCATTCATTCATTTATAAAATATTGACTCATTCATTCCTTGGCCATCATTCAGTCATTCATCAATTCATTCGCAGTCATTCGTTCATTCGCCATCATTTATTTATTCGGTCGTTCATTCGTTCATTCATTCAGCGTTTTTATTAATTCACTTATTCATCCATCCATCGACGCGTATGTGCATTTAATCAGTCAATCCTTTCGTTTGTTTACTCATTCATTCATTCATTCTGAGCATTTATATAGTGTCCTTCAAAGATTTCTGATCAGAGGCTGTCCCAACCCAGTCCAGCCCCGGATAAAGAGAACAGTTTAAAGTTTTGGCAAAAGGTGCCTGTAGCGTCCTTGGTCAGAAGGACACGCAGAGGGATGCCATTCCATGTAGATGGTCCAACCACCGAAGAGGCAGGGAGGGTGTTCCAGGTAAATGACCTAACCACCGATGGGGAGGGAGGCTATTCCAGGTAAATGACCTAACCACCGATGGGGCAGGGAGGCTGTTCCAGGTAAATGACCTAACCACCGATGGGGCAGGGAGGCTGTTCCAGGTAAATGACCTAACCACCGATGGGGCAGGGAGGCTGTTCCAGGTAGATGGTCCAACCACCGAAGAGGCAGGGAGGGTGTTCCAGGTAAATGACCTAACCACCGATGGGGCAGGAAGGGTATTCCAGGTAAATGACCTAACCACCGATGGGGCAGGGAGGCTATTCCAGGTAAATGACCTAACCACCGAAGAGGCACGACATTAGGAGCGTTGCCACAATAGTCAAACAGGCCTGTCAAACGCCGGCCTGTGATGTCAACGGCCTATTTAAAAGCCCCTATTCTATTCTATTCTTGTCCGATGTGTAGAGAATTGAGTTGGTGAAAGGCCTTCTTTCTTTTGTCACTTTCACCTAGAGTCATCAAAGCTATTTTATAACGGCTGTTCGTTGTGTAAACATACAGTTTGGCTGCGTATTAGGTAAGGTAAGGAAAGGTAAGGTAAGGTAATTGCTCAATGTGACATGCCTTTGTCATCATTTGTCCTTATTGTCATGGTGTTAGGGTTCGTCTATAAGGGAAACCACATCTCCATAACCACTGTCCTTTGGACAGAAACATCATCATTTGGACATCATCGTCATCGTCATCATCGTGGTTCAAGAGCTAGAAATATTTATAAAGCGACTTAAGACCTATTTATAGCTTCTTGCTTTTGTTTTCTGAAGCTACAAATAGGTCTTAAGTCCATGATCCCTCTCTCTCCTCTGATGGTTATATAACATGCTGACAAATGCATTACTTACTTACTTACTTACTTACATAATGAATTTTTAAGAATAATATCAGTAATTATTGTAGCTATTAATCTGCTAATTTTTGCAGGTTCTTCCGTTGAATCCCGTGGAGGAAGAATGTGAGAAGAAGAACTGAGGAATGAAAATGGTTGTCTATAAGTCTGTGCTGAATCCGTTCGAAAAGATGACATGGCTGCTGCTGCAGCTGCTGCTGCTGATGATGATGTTGATGACGAGGCTGCATCCGGTCAACGGTGATCAGCCCTCCAGCTCTGGTATGTAGGATGTCAACTGCTTATTAACACCATGATACCATATCATTGTAACACTGTAACCCATATCATTGTAACACCATAACACCACATCATTGCAACACCATTACAACGTAATGTTGTAATACCGTAAGATGACGTTTTAATATTGTAAACTCAAAGTCCTGTAACATTTTAACACTGTAACAGTAAAACATTGTAATGTCATGACGGTGTAAAGGTAGTAAAGGTGACACACTTGTTGCATGCATCTACAGAAACTCCTCAGAAGCGTAATGGTAAAGATTACACACTTGTTTACGCACCACTGTAGATTCTGCTCATGAGAATCGTGGTTCTGAGGTCAAAGGGTCATCCGACTTTGGTACAAACCTGACCACATCAATCCTACAAGAAAACACCTGATTTCTCATGCCAAACTTAAAATAACAGTCAATTATTGACTCCTAAAGGATGGAGGGATTAGTTGGCGTCAGGTAGCATGGTATTTCACAGGTGGTAAGGCATCCAAGTACTAACCTGACTCGATTGGCTTAAATTCACCCCACCTGCCAGTGTCATATCAACAAAACCAAGTTGCCACACAGTATAACTATGGTGTGACACCATAATATTTTTAAGCTATAACAGCATAAATACATGAGAAAAAAATTATAATTACAGTATTATGAGAACATAATATTTTAAAAAATGACATAATAACATCAAAACATTATAATACACTAACAATGCGTGTCATATGTGTCGAATATGCTGGTACCACATCCGCCATATTCACACAATGCGCTGTTCGCATACAACTCAAACCGTCATGAACCTGATGCATGCATTTGTTTGCTCCAGGGTTTGACTAATGCCACTTACGCAGGCATAACTCGTTCCCAAATTAATCAGCTACAGTCTGCTTTAAATCCTGCTGCACGGCTGATCGGCGGTATATCTAGGTTTGGACATATATCTGGTTTCATATTGGAGGTACTGCGCTGGTTACCTGTGCAAAAACGCATTGAGTTTAGGATCTTAATGCTATGCAGAACTGCCGGGGGACTGTGCTTCATCTTATCTCAGGGAGTTAAATGTCTCAGTCTCGTCCATTCCTGGCAGTAGATCCATTTGATCTGCTGCGCAGGATGACCAGGTTGTCCCACCGGCTGGAACTTCCACGGTGCAGCATAGAAGCAGAGCTGTGGCTGGTCCAGCTTGCTGGAATAAGTTGCCTAGAAACCTATGACTGCTCCTTGGTCTTTGACAGCTCCTTGGTCTTTCTTTACATCTGTTCGGTAAGCGCTTGAAAACCAGTTTGTTTGATCCTGGTTTAGTGTTTTCAGGTGGAGTGCCTGTGATGAGTCTCTCTGGAGGAGGCGCTATGTATATCTGTGACTTCACAATACCCATGTAATAACATTACGTTTTAATAGCACAGCATTATAACGTAACATTTTAACGTCGGCCGTTCTTTTTGCTTTAGGTTTAGCCTTAACTGTAACTCCAAAAGAGCAGAAAGTTCGCGAAAATGGAGTGGCTAGTTTTCAGTGTCAAGTCACCGGGGGTCAGGTTAGTGACCTCGCCTGGTTCAGGGGTGATCGTCGACTCAGCGATCGAAACCCAAAGTACATGCTCGTCAACTCGACCCAGGGATTGGTGATCCGGATCGTTCCAGTGCGAAGGCGTGACGATGGAGTGTATGAGTGCAGAACCATAGACGGGGCTCAAACCCTGTCTGCATCTGGACAGCTGAAGGTTCATGAGGAAGGTCGAGGTACAAGGCCATCTATGGTTCAGGAACTTCATGGCATTTAGGGTAAGGTAAGGTAAGGAGGGACAAGATGAAGAAGATCAGGTGAGGTAAGGTCAAGAAGGAGAGGTTGTGTGAGATAAGGAAAGGAAGTTGAGGATAAGGGGAGGTTAGGTGAGATGAGGTAAGGAAGGTGCGGAGAGTGAGTTGAGATGAGGTAAGGAAGGTCAGGTTATATGAAGTAGGGTGAAGAAGTTGAGGTGAGTTAAAGTAAGGAAGATGCAGTGGGGTAAGTTAATAACAGTAAGAATGGTGAGGTAAAGTATGTTAAGGTAAGGTAAGGCGGAAAAGATCAGAGTAGTTGGACTTTTAAAGTTAAGTTAGTTACATTTGACTAATTGGTCACCAATGATATTTAAGGGAAAAGGAAAATCAGTGCAAATATGGCCATAGGTAAATAACATCTTATACAAAGATGGGTGACCATCCTAGGAAAATCAGGCGACTAGGGCCATTTTTCCTCCCCCCCCCCATTCGGTACCAGCTAAAGTTGGGAGGTTAAAGGTGTCCTGTTTTTGGATGGCTGTGCTGATGTCTGCGCCTCAGCCGAAGATCCGTCGACCTCGGGACTTCGCTTTGGAGCAGAGTGTCTGCATTGGCCGGTGAACAAGTGGGCTACCTTTTGCATTACCTGCTAATGAAAGTTCGTTTGTTCCTTCCTTAAACAGACGAGCTGGTTACACTAAGACAGTTCTCCATGTTCATAATTCTCTATGATCGAATTTTCTTTGATCATAATTCTCTGTGATCTTAATTCTCCATAATTACAGTTATTCTTCATGATCATAATTCTCTATGATTAAAATTCTCCTTGATGGCAATTCCCCATGGTCAATTCAACATGATCATAATACTTCATGATTATAATTCTCCATGGTCACAATTCCCAATGATCGCAAATCTTCATGATCACAGTTCTCCATGATTAAAATTGACCATGATCATATTTCTTTTCATAAATCTCCATGATCACAAATCTTCATGATCACAATTTGCCATGATCATATTTCTGTTCACAAATCTCCATGGTCACAATTTGCCATGATCATAGCTCCAGAAAGTATGCAATCATTGAAAACTACACAGTCATTACAATCATCATTCCAAAACAATTATGTGCATCATTGCTGTGATCTCATTAAACTCTGCAGCAGTACCATTCATTGCTGTCAGCATCATTTTCATCCGTATTACTCGTCATTATCATTCTAATCACCCCACTCATCATCATCGGCCTCTTCCTCATCATTACTATGACCGTCGTGGTATGTCCGACTCTTCTGCTGCCATCTATTCTCACAAACCGCACTAATTCTGTAATTACGTCCTCCAGCCAGGTACACAAATACATCGAGCATAATTTTGCACTCATTTACATACTATAAATATGCACACACGTGTAGATATATGATGTAAAACGTAAATTATGTATCTCTATATAGATATATATATATGTATTTATCTGGACATATATATATATATATATATATTACATTTGTGTGTGTATATATATATTTGTGTATGGCAACCGAGTCATTAATGTTTTATGTATGTTTAAAGACACATAAACATGCCAGAATATATATATATATATATATATATATATATATATATATATATATATATATATATATATATATATATATATATATATATATATATATATATATATAAAATGCTTACATTCATTCTTATATATGCAGATATGTTTTGCATATGCCATTAATGTTATTTACATTAGTATATTTGTATGGGCAAGGGATATTGTGTGCTTGGTTGTGTGTGTGTTTGTGTGTTAAATATTTGAGGAGTAACTATTATAAATAGCCTGAATAATAACTTGTTTTATGCGTGCATCTAATATTGTTCATATATACATGAACTCATCAACAATGAATGCATACATATATATAACATACATAACACATGTTTTGTTTGGTCATGTGACCTGAGGGAGTGGGGTGAGAGGGTTGAACGTGGTCACATTAGTCGGGCATTTTGAAAGAGGTTACTAAAAGATGTAGGCATTTGCAAGGATGATGCCTTCCCGTCATAAAGCTGCTTCACCCCTCGTGGGTATTCCCCAAATGGGGTCGGATGGGGAGGGAAGAATGAAGGGTTGTGGTTGACCTTTGTGTACCCTATCAGGGTCGTTTGACAGGATGCTGTTATCCAATTCCAAACACCGCCCACCCTGCCTGCCTGCCTGCCTGACCCTTGATCTTGACGTCTAACCGAGCCCTTCTTACCTATCGATTTTGTTTTGACTGAGCGCTTGTGAATAAGCTAGTTCCAGTGACTTAGCTTTCTTTGGGCGCAGTAGAAATCTCGAGTTTATGGTTACGATTACCAGCTGTCGGACACGACTCTTAAATCTTCGCCTTTGAGAGGCCATAAAAGGCGCTACATGAATGGTCAGATACACATTGTAATTACCGTGTGGGCCTAAATGTTGGATTTTCTCCTGGTAAATAAGTGGCAGCGTGTTTGTTACTAATTTCTTCTGTTCACAAACAATAACTTATATTTACAATCAGTTATTTAGTATTTGCAAGTAATAAGTTATATTAACAAAGTAATGAGTGTGGGCGAACAGCTTGTAAGATTTTCCCTGGAAAGGAGGCAGCGCAGTGGAGGAGAGGAGTCTTTGAATTAGCAACCCCAGCCATGCCACAGGTATAAATTATTTAAGAAACTGAAAGGGGCAGAAATTCTTCAGTACAAGAGTTGTAGACATGTGGAATCGTTTGAGTGATTGTATGTACTGTCTCGGCGTACACTATCGCAGCTTTCGGGAAGGCCAGGAAAGATTAGCTATTCAGCATTCCCGGTAATATGCAGTGGTTCTAAACAGATAAACTGTTTTCTGAACCACTGAAAAACCATGTTATCTTATGTTGGTAAGATATATTTACGAGAAATGACTTAGCATATGTGCATCTGATCATTACACAATAACTTTATTCACAAGCAGTAAGGCTTTGACATTTGTTTGTTGGCGAAAGTGAATTATTGGTCAATTCGTCCGCCATTTTGTTGCTACGAGTTTCTCTTGCACTTGCAACGTTGACCGTAAGTGGGACATAAAAGAAAAATTTGCCATGCACTTGTTAATATTTTCCACTCTGCATTTACTTGTCAGCGAGGTGCTGGAGTATTTGAGAATAATCATTCCTCGAGTGGCGTGCTATCTCGTCTGCCCTGTTTCTGGGTAATCTTATCGAATCCGACATCCCCCAACTCTCCTCCTCCTCTGTGTCCTCCTCGTCCTCATTCTCCTCAGTTTCTACTTGTGCTTACTGGGCCTTCTGTATTTTCCTAGTTTCCCGCGTCCTGATCCTGATATTCTTTGTTTTTCTCTTCTTCCTCCGTTTCATCTTTACCCTGCGCCTCCTTCTATTTGTGCATATATATATCTGCTTTTCCTCCTTTACTGCTTCCTCCTCCCGTCCTGCTGTGTCTTCTTCTGCTTTTCCTTTTTCCTGCAGTTCCTCATCCTTCTCTTGCATTTCCTGGACTTCCTCCTCTCCGTCCCATTCCTTTGCCCTTCCTCCATTTTCGGCTTCTGCGTCTGGACCGCATTTTTCGCCATTTATTAATCTTTTGGGTAATCTTATCATCGCGGGCTTCGACAAACTTAGCTTTCCCTCCCGTTCTACACAGGAGCCGAATCTTGTCTTGACATGGAGCAGTGGAAAGCTAAGGATTTTCTTAGTTGAGTTTTATGCCATTGGCGGATCGGTTTTCCGTGGTTTTTCCAAGGGGCTTTTCATTTCTCCGTCGTATCTCTCGCGTACTCTCGTATGGTCTCTGGTTGGCACGGGCTTCATATCTCGCGGATCCTAAGTGCCCTCTCCGTCGACAGAGGGCCACGGCAAGCCATAGTCAGGTCTCTGTGTAGATATTCGTGTGGCTCACTTGGGGATCATATATCGTCGCCGCTGCCGCAGCCTCCGATGTTATTTTTACTATTATTAATATTATTGTTAATAATAATAATAATATTTTAGAATTAATATAGCGCCGTAACCAGCGTACCCAAAGAAATCGGGAGTTGTGCATGCATTAAGAGGTTTAGCAGACGAAAGCGATATTGAAACGGAATGCCTTGAAGGCGAAAGTTTGACATTCACAGGAAGACTGTGCGAAACCTCCAGGGCCATCATGTCAAATATGAGTGCCTCCTTAAAAGCCACTACACACAACTGAAGTGCCCACTCGGAAAGGGAAGGGACCACTCCACTCCCATCGATTGCGCATAGCGTCGTCAACTTTGGGAAGACTCGTCAGTGTGCGATGCCGTGTTTTGCGGGCGCCTCCTGGTTGGTCGGAGCTTTTCACACTCGGTGTCCGGTTCATCTGCATAGGAGCACTTTCGAATGTTATGTCAAGCACTGACACTTCTAGTACCGCACAGCGGTAGTCACCAACCGTGGAAGGAATCTTAGTGGTGTGCTCGCCGGCATGGCCACCCTCCATTGAAATGCTTGATTATAATTGGAATGCAGCACTATTTAGAAGCGACCATCCGTTGATACTTTGTGCATAATGATAATGGCGATATAGAAGTTTACAGATCAGATTAGAATTAGACTGTCTGGTTTTTTGGACACTGATTTATTATTATGATATACAATAATAATAGTAATAATATTATTATTTATTTATTTATTATAAATATTATTATTATTATGATGGTCATCATCATCGGCATCATCATCTTCACTTTAATATTATTAGTGTATATTTATTATTATTTTATTGGCTTAAAAAGTTGTCATGATATGGAACTGATGTAATCATTTGTGTGTCCTCTGCTGAACGATTCTTTGAACTTGGGACCGCACTTCTGAGGGATTCTATGGAAGGGTGTTAACAGGTGTGTGACCTTTACCCTTAAACTTCTGAGGAGTTTCTGTGAACAGGCTTATGAATAGGTATGTTACCTTCTCCTTTATGTGTGCTTGGCAGTTTCCACACAGGCTGTGGTTGTAAACCGCAACAGTGTCTGATCTGAGCAGACAGTGCTTTAGAGAGTCTGTGCATGGAGTGGATTATATAAATGCTGTGTTTGCTCTGTCAGGCTGGAGAGGAAGAGATGGAGAGGGGAAGGGTGGGCGCTTATGGCAGTGAAAAAGGACCACTTGAGAGCAGCCTGGCTCTCCTTCCACTGGTTGTCTTGTCCTCGAAGGCATAATTGGGTCACAAATTCCGTCCTCTGCAAGAGTGGAATCATTTCCATTACGTTCCCTGGTCCCATTCTTGCACTGTGGGTTAAAAATTGTAAAGTAATGTATTACATTTTTGTAATACATTGTGTTACAGTTTTGAGCGCTGTGCTGCTTACCTATTCAGTTTGCCGTCTAGCTTTCTGAGTTCAGGTCACTGTTTGAGGTCATGTCATCTTCGTTTGGGGTCAGGTCACTGTTTGGGATGATATGAACGTCATCTGGGGTCAGGTCACTGTGTGTGTAATTTTATCTGAGGTTAGGCTGCTGTTTGAGGTCAAGTCAAGTCGTCTTTGTCTGGGGTCATATGACAGGCTGCTTTAAGGTCAGAAGGTTGGGCTGTCAAATAGGTAATTAGGTGTTTACCATTAATATGATTTCAGTAATAGAACAATTGTACATAACTCCCTGCCCTCAGGACACACATTAGAAACGCTATTTGCAGGTGTCAGTCTGTACATAGTACTGCATCTTGCACGCGAGAACAACATTTTTAACATTTTTCTGTAGCATTATACATGTTGTGAGTTGTTTGATGATTTGAAGTTACAGCGTTAATGTTACCACCTGTAATTAACCACAGACTCTGCGTCCGTAACGGCAGAACGCTGTTGTTCCCTCTGACACCTATCCATCATTGTATCTTTTATTTTGTGTTTTTGATGATCGTTGAAATATTCAACACTAAAATCCTCTAAGGAACCCACTAATTATGATCTAAAGAAAACCCCTAATTAGCTTACCTTAGGTGAAAGCTATTATTAACCTTGATCTGATTAGTTTACTGCCTCTCAGCAAGACAACTGACTTTTTGTTAAATGTAACACCTGCGTTCAAACAAAACCTTCAATATGCTCTGCTCTGATCTGTAATAAATTAATCTTCTATGAAAGCAGTAATTTTCAGGATGTAATTTTTATTTGGACTGGGCTTCTGTAACAGATTACAATTTGACTACAGTTTCATTTGAAGCAACCATCGATTGATGCCTTGTGCATCGTGTTTATGGCGCTACAGAAGTCATTAGTTGAGATTATGATTAGTATGTGTAACCACTTTTCTGTCTTGCTCTGAGGTCAGGTCACTGTTGAGGTCAGGTCGCTATTTTGGTCAGGTCATCATTGTCAGAGGTAAGGTCACTGGGTATAGCAAGATGACCTAACCCAAAAACAGGTTACTCTGACATGTAACAAATTTACCTTTATGCAAAGCAGTAATTTCAGTGCCTTTTCTTTCTTGCTGTTGCTCCTTGAAGTGATTATCAACTGATGCCTTTTGCATTATGATAATGGCATTATAGAAGTCCAAGATAAGAATAGAATGGTTTTCATTTTTAACAGTTCCTCCTGGCTTTCCGCAAATCCGGGATCTGACAACAAAGGTCATAGAGAAGAACCACAATGATATTCTACACTGTGTTGCGACTGGTGATCCGGCTCCAACAATCTCGTGGCTCAAGGATTACCTTCCGGTTGATCTGACGAATCCTCGGTTCAGAAGCATTCCAGGAGGTAAGGATCTAAAGCTGTCCATGAGGTAAGGATCAAAAGCTCTCCTGGAGGTATGAACACAGTTTATGAAGGTAAAGACTTGGTTTAGGAAGGTGAAAACCTTGCTTAAAAGGTGAAATCATGATCTAAAAAGGTGAATACCTGGCTGGAGAAGGTAAAAACCTGCTTTAGTAAGTTGAGGACCTGGTTTAGAAGCAAAAACCTGGCTTAGGAAGGTAAACACCTGGTTTAGGAAGTCTGAGAAGGTAAAAACCTGGTTTACTGATGGTGGCTTGTTGTTGTGAAAAGGTAATATACTGGGTAGTGGTGCTACAAGTTTTTCATTACATTGCAATGCATTATATTTACATTTGAGTTACATTAGATTACAGTTACAATTTACATTACAATGCATTGCATTAGAGCTACATTAGTTCATGCTGTTGAGACTTACTACTCATACACTTGAAGCTTAAGAAATAACTAAACTAATTATATTAATTTATTATACAAAAACTAGTACAAATCATAATAGGTAACTGATGTTGTAATTAGTCATAAATAACCAAACAGATTTGTTTATGTTTATTTGTTTATTTATTTATTTTGTAATTGTAGGGAAACTGCAGATCGAGCGAGCACAGGAATCAGATGTTGGAAAGTATGAATGCGTCGCTTCGAATGATGCCGGTGTCGCACATTCGAATGGAGTCTACGTCTACGTCAAGGGTAAAACTGATCCTCGTTATATAGCAGGTAAAGGGCAAAGGTAAAAGGTATAGGTAAAGGTAATACACTTGTTTGCACACCCTAAGAAGTCATACTATTACTGGTTAGCCTCACCTTGCTTTACTTATCTTACCTGACATCAGATCTTTACATTTTTACTTACCCAATCTTATCATATTATATCTTATCATATGCCTTACTCTAGATTACTCTAGATTGCCTTACTTACCTTGCCTTCTCTGGCATCTTTAGCTTATTATACCCATTGCTACCTTTCCTTATCATACCATAACTGTCAAAAATTGCCTTATACCTCATACTGCCTGATCCAAGCTTATGATAACCTAATTTGCCTCGACTTACTTGCCTTATTGTGCGTTACCTTTTCTTATCTTACCATACCGCGGTTTACCTTGCCTTACTTACCTTGCCTTATACCATGCCTGACCTTACCTGACCTTTCCTTTATAATATGTTAATTTACCTGATTTATCTTATGCTGCCTTACCTTACCTTATACACTGCATTACCTTACCATTCCACACCTTACCTTTTAGAGCGGCAGGTTTCGCCACAGTTTTCTCGTCGCCCGGAGGATGTCAACGTAAAGCCTGGAGGATCGATAAACCTCACATGTGTAGCAATCGGATCGCCCATGCCCTACGTCAAGTGGCTGCGTGGGGTCAACGAACTGACCCCCGAGGGAAGTCTACCCCCCATCGGAATCAACATCCTGCGACTGACCAATGTCTCCGAGTCGACCACGTACACCTGCGAGGCTTCGTCAAAGCTTGGGGTCATCAGCGCTCAGGCTGAGGTCAAACTAAAGGGTATGTGCTTATGTCTGTCTGTTTGTATGTGTGTGTGTTTGTCTGTATGTGTATGTACGTATGTATGTATGTGTGACGTATATAAGTATGTATGATGTATATATGTATGTTGCATGTTTGTATTTATGTTCAAACCAATTGGTTACCATGGTGACTCAGTAGCTGATTTGTTTCAGCTTGCAATGCAGAGAGTGCAGGTTTGAACCTTCTCTGAGGTGGTTACTGTGTAGAACTGTGAGCAAGTCCTTCTATATATGTCTGTGTGTGTGTATGTGGGTGTGTTGTATGTACGTGTGATTGCATTTGTCTGTTTGAAATTGTATGCATCTGTTTATCTATGTATGTATGTGTGTATTTATGTATGTATCTATCTGTATATCTCTTTATGTGTGTATGTGTGGGTCTGTATGTAAGTGAATATTTCTCTAGTGCTTTTGAAGGATTTATTCTGATAAGCAGAAAATGTTTCTCGAGTTGTAACAAATTTGGGCACCTGGGCTGACAGGTTCACTCATTCGTTCATTTAGTAAATTACCACAGCGCCTCTTCAAGGTATCCTCTCTGAAGCCCTCCAATCACAGCCTCAGTGAAAGAGAACAGTTTCTGACGCATTGAATGGTGACTGATGTGTTAGGAATGTCACACTCACATGCCATAAGCATGATTAACCCATCACTAGTCTGACTGGTTTGTTGAAAATTAGATTGATATGTCACGTGTGGGATTGACAGGTTGTGAATGTGAGTGACGTATGATGTGTGTGATTGACATGTTGATTTCAGTAAGCGGTGATAGCTTGTTTGTTTCATACACATGTTATGTACGTAAGCAATTATGTAGTTCATTTAAAGAGGCTTTTCAAGGCGTTTCCCTCCAATGAGAGGTTATGAACACCTTGGTTATGCCAAAAATGCAGAAAACGGCAGAAAAACAAAATGAAAAACGAAAGAAAACTGCCCTTCGTTTCAGTCTTCCGTTAAAGTTCAGCTCACTGAACACAGGTCATTGAGCTGGCTGTACAAGTGATTAATGGGTTCATGTTTTTTTTAAAGTACCGATTTAAGGCGGTCGTCTTTATGGTAATTATCAATTAAAATTATAGGCTCATGGTAGATTATGTATAGCAAAATTTGAGGAAAAACACAAAAGGTATTATAAAATAATTTACTCTTGACGCGAATGCGAAATTAAGTCTGTTCCAATTTCTTAGAAATTACAAGATCAGAACATTTGGTTTCCACAAGTGTGACCGTCCTTTGATATCTGGTTTACGTAATGTACTGTAACATAATGTAACGTAGGTAGGCATTTATATAGCGCCTTTTAGGAGCCTCTGAAAGGCGCTGCTTGCCAGCAAGAGGTTCTGGCATTACATAAATTATGAGCTTGAGTATGGTAACTTTGATAGTCAATCCTCCACACGTTTGATTTTTCATTTCCAGATCTTCCGAAACCACCGGTTGATGTCATCGCAGTTGACGTGACGTCCGATTCTGTCACACTTTCCTGGGACTCTGGAAACGATGACGTCACCGAGTCCTACATCATCCGTTACAGGTTTAAGTTGTCTAGTGATGACAGCTACATCCAAGTGACTGATGTGACAGACAGTGAGTACACAGTGACAGAACTTGTGCCACATTCTACCTACGAATTCCAGCTGATGGCTGTTAACAGCATCGGAATGAGCGCTCCAAGCGAAACACTCAACGTCACCACGAAAGAGTTCGGTGAGATTTGGGTTCTTTGATCCGATTGGAGTGAGAGGAATGATTTGATTGGCAGCGGAATGATGATGTTTTGTGGTGTAAGGAGTCTTTAATAGTTGGTTTACATATATTACCTTACATTACCTTATCATGATTCACCTTAACCTATGTATTAACTTATCATGAGTTACCTTACCTTATCGTAAACTGTTATACCGTATCAGAAATTACCTAACATGTCTTATGACCTGTGCATTATCTAATCGTATCTTGAACTACCGTATTACCTACCTCAACTTCTGAGAGGTCATGGTTGAAATCCATGCCACGGCAGAAATTTGTTTTGAATTTTTGGCTCCTCCTGCGACCCCTGGTGAACTCAGCTTTAATGAATACACTGACCGTTCACTATCAATGGTAAATCAGGCGACTAAGAAGAGAGCTGGCCACCTGCCCTCTTATGCCGAGGCTAAGAAAACTGAAGTCGCTAACACTTCATAACCATTGCTGCCTCTCAGGCTAACTTAAGGGTCTTGCATTTCCTGTTTGAAATGTGATTTCATTAATTTATAATACCTTGATTTATTGATCAGTTGATTGACTGACCAACTGAGTGACTGACTGAGTGCCTGGTTGATTAACAAACTAACTGACTGATCAATCAGTTGATTTGATCGATTGTTTAGTTAGTCATTCGAAATGTGTTTTCTGTGGTTCAGTTCCTGGCTCTGCTCCTCAAAACATCCGAGTGCGTCCAGTGAGTTCAAGTACCATCGTAGTCCAATGGGATGAGCCATCTCGACCCAACGGACAGATCAGGGTCAGTTTCCTTTTTCATCCTGGCCTTAATTATCTCAATTAAAGTTCATGTAATTAAAAGGGATGATGATAAAGTGATAGTGACAGTGATGATGGTGATTGTTTACCAAATACGGCTTCCGTTAAGTGATAGCATCCCTGTATTTGCCACAGACTAACCATTTGTATCCCTACTGGATCTGATTCTTTAACAACTATTTTTTCAAATCAGTTTTTATGGTTTCCTTCTGTTTCCATGGTTCCTTATGTTTCCACGGTTTTCTTCTGTTACTAGGGTTACAAGGTGTACTACACACTGACCCCTGAACTTCCAGTTTCTCTTTGGAAATTCGTCGAAGTGGACAACACCTTCGTGACAAGCATCAGCAATCTACTGACTAACCGGACCTATAGTGTTGCAGTGCTTGCCTACACCGTCGTTGGCAACGGCCCAGTTTCTGAGACGGTTACCACGGTTACGCAGCAGGGAGGTTGGTATCAAGTGGTTCATGTCTTGGAATTGTGATGGAAATTTTTTTTACCGATGCAAATCCAGTTAGGTTTTAGATTTATAATGTGTTTTCCATCATACGTAAATACATACACTTGTATATATACATGTATATAGACATGCATACATTCATACATACTTGCATACCTATTTGCATACATACATACACTCATGCATATGTAATACATACATATAATACATTTATACAGACATGCATGCATACCAGTACATATATCCATCTCTACATATGTGCATGCATAGATACATTTCGTACATGCATACATTCACTGTACACACATACATACAGATAAATTCACGGATGCATACATACATACACACATACATAGTTACATGCCTACCTGCATACATACACACATGTATAACATACGATACAGTACATATTTTTGAGGAAATTTTTAAAGATATACATACATACATGTATAACATACAACATAGCATACACATGGTACATACCTTATAACCCTTGTGTGTTTTCTCTTTTTCACCTACTACACTAGCACTGACCACTGATCTTGCAAAGCACCCTAGCTCCATACTCGCAATGCTATTTAAACTGTCATCTTTACAATCACGAAATGTACTGACCTTGGTTTGGGACATATTAAGTAAGTGACAGGACTATTTCTTGGTTTGTTGAGTGAGCACCTAGATCCTCAGGACCAGCTGATAGTTCTTATTACCTATCAGTCGTATTGAGGGTTTCCTATCCCTGTAGAATTCCTCTCCTCTACCTTTTCATTATCAGGGATATTGGAGATCTGAGATATGCAGAGCTTTTACCGATCCAGATTGTCCCAAATATTCTCATTTTATTTTTACGTCATAGTTACTGATGTGGACGCTGAGTTTTTCAAGCGTAAGTACAGACAGGTGCTGTTTGTGTCTTCTTTCGGTTGGCTTTTTCAATTTAACCTGTCGTTTGTTTCTTGGGCTGTTTTACTTAGTTTATTTCTAAATTACAGCACCGGATTTTGTAATGTTTTCTGTAACATTTTGGAGTGGTTTTAAGCTTTTTTGTGGGAAAACAGAAAACACTGAATGATGAAAATTTTGTGGCTTGGTAGTTTTTGCCATTTTAAAATGAATTTTGTTGTGTTCCCTTTCCTTTTTTTGAAGCTTTTAATTTTTTGACCCTTTTTATACATCACTATACACACATACACGCATATGAATCCATGCATGCATACATACATACATGTACAAGTGGAAAATCTGATTCCATTTAGTTTTTCATTGAAGCCAAAGGCTGCACTATTGTGGGATTTGAGTGTAATATAGTTTGAAACATCCTAATTAAAGAATCTCGCTTTTCTGACCATCTTGCTATCGCCACTTCCATTATTATTATTATGAGCTTATCATGACAATTCTGTCGCTTTTGATCTGATGTTTATGACATGATATCCCTTTTGCTACAAAGATTTTTGTCTTTCCAACAGAGTCTTGTGAACTTTATGTTAAAATGCACCGTGTGATATTACGTAGGTTAACAAATATTATCACAAAAATTCATAAATTTGGTTTGTTATGTTAACTTATGTTATGCTAAAGTGTGCAATTATTTACCAGAACTTTACATTGTTATTAAAAGTTCTGTTATGTGTATGCTGTGTATGTTAAATTGTTTTGTTATGTTAATTATGTGGATGTTATTTTCTTCATTCTGCATTATGTGATATTGCTTTAGTTTTGTGAATGTTGGTAGTTATTGTCAAAAATTGTTACTTAAGTTTGGATTGTTGTATGACTTTTTATGCTTTGTTTTGTGAAAATGGGTGATTGTTTATTATCTGATTACACTGTTGTTATATTGTGCTATGTTATGTCATGTTGTGCTATGTTATTGTATGTTATGTTATTTATGTGGATGTTGTGTGTGTCACATTATGTAACACAGTGTTGCATTAGTTTCATGAATGTTAGTTGCACTTCTGACAAGGCTGCTTTTCTTTCAGAGTATTACCACAAGGAATCGATCACCCATTGCGTTATGGACGCATAAATTATGATTTTCCATCTCAAAAATGCTTATCCGCTGTGAAACATCTTATCAGACAGTGACATCAAGAGCACTGGTGTTCAAATCTAATATACAAGTTATTCATCACTAGCATTGACACTTAGCTGTCACATTCTGGGCTGGCAAGATAATTCTATGATGCACGTGTGTACTTTCTCTGCAATCGAATGCTATTTAAAAACATACATCAACCGTACAGAAATATCACCTGAAATTCACCAGAATAAATGTTATTGTAAGCCAAGTAGTACATACTTTTGATGAAATTGGAAAGATATCCGTGAAACACTCGATGTGTTTTGATAGAATTTGTGGGCGCGGTAAACTACTGCTCTGTGGGTCTTTTATTTTGAGTACCGGTTGGGACACAATGTCTGAAATCGCAAATACTAGTGGATGCTCCTAAATCCTCTTCCCTTTTCATCTCTGGCCACTCCAATTCTCAAAACCGCCCACCATTGAGCCATCTGATTGTCTGCCTGTCTGACCCTTGGATCTCGACCTGAAACCAAACCGAACCTTGTCTGCCTACCGATTTTGTGTGAATGTTTGTGAATAGGCTTGTTCCTCTGACTTTGCTTTGTTTGGGCACTACAGAAATCTTGAGGTTACGATTACTATTAAACAGACTTAGAATATCAAAGTAACCAGACATTTTTCAGTTGATCTGTCAGTCAGCCTGTAAAAGCGGAATTGATTTAATTTTTAACTTGGTGCCAAATAAAATACATTTAAATTGCAAATCTTGGTGTCCCTTAGCAGCAAGAATCCTTTGTTGTCGGTTTGGTAAAAGGCGCTGTGTAAATACCCGTTTACAGTGGTGTGCGTAATTACCAGTCACTACTTTGGAAAGAAGTTACTCGTCCATTTGGGCAGTTTCGTTGTTGGGGCAATGAATTTGTTCTGCGCCTGTATCAGAGAAACAGAAACAGAAACGAGAGAATGAAAAATGCAAACGACTCCGCTTCCACTGTTTGAATGTAATAATAGTTTTTTAATCGTTTTTGGGGTAGTATATTGGGTATTTTATCAGAATCAGATGCTTGTGGTCGTCCTACAGTAAACAATATGGACACCACAAACTGCAAGAGAAATTAGAGCACTGATATAATTATGTTTGCATTTGCCACAGTGAGTGGTTTTCATAGGCTTTTGAAAGTGATTTTGATGTTGTTTTAAAGTGCTTTTGTCATCCAAAAAGGCATTTGAGATCCACAATTGTAATTATGATAAGATATTGATGAAAGTACTAGAGTGTTATTATTCTGAATATGTTATTAAAATTATTATTATTATACTATCCCTCTATTCAGCTGGTGGGCATGTGGCATGTTAATAAATGCTTACTTATTACTCTTTTCAGTATTTCTCTAATAATATTATTTATAATGATGTTGTTAATTTTACTGTTATTACTACTGGTAATGGTGGAAGTTTTATTATTAGTATTCCTGTTATTTTATAATTATAATATTAATGTTATACTGTTATTTTTATTTTTTAACGCCTCAAGGTACATATGATCTCTGGGGGCTTACAAGCTCACTGGAGAAGAGCAACAACATACGAAATTATTATTATTATTATTATTATACAAGTATTCATAAAACTTTAATAGTTTCTTCGTAGGTTTCTTCTCTCTACGCTGCATTGGTCTTGTCGTTAAGCGCAGTGGTGAAGAAGCAACCCTGAATCAGCGGTTGCGTAAGTGTGGAACGTTCTGCCCACGTTTCTTCGATGGACCGTGACCGGTGCGGATCGGACGAACATCCTGCCCCTCCGACTCCCTCATCTTCGTCGTCGCCGTCGTCTGCTTCGATGGCGCCTGCATCGTGGGCTTCGCTGATCTGAGGGTCGGCGCCTCCTCGACCTTGACTCGCCGGCTGACCTAGGTCAGGCATGGCGGCTCCTTGACCTTGAGGACCGGTTGGGACCCGTCGGCTGGGTCTCGTCGACCAGCTCCTGTCTCTCTCTCTTTCTTTAATCTTGGTTACAGGCACCGCCTTCTCTCCTTCTTTAATTTCGGCTGTAGGCGTCTTCTTCATTTTATTCTTGTTGATGAAGACCTTAATTTGCGACTGGATACGCTCGCTCGTTGCATTGAGTGCTAGTTCTGAGATCATGAAATCGTCTGACTGCCTCTTCTGAACTAAATCCTTCAAGTCTCGTCTGTGTTTTCTGCTGTTAACCTTTGTTATTGCTTCGTCATGACTGACGTCAATCGCTTCTTCTTCCACCGATGGAAGGTCACACGGAGACACCTGTTCTAGGTCAGGCAGAAGACAAGGGAAATGACAAGGAAGCGAAGAAGCATGGTCTCTGGTAGAATGTAAGCAACACTGAATTGAGGCTGTCTTCCGGCTGGTGATTGTTCTCTGGGATTGCCAGTCTTCGCTAAAATCTGGCTTCAAGAATGTGCCGTTGAAAGCGACTGCGTTAAAGCGCTGGATGGCGATGGAGAGGTGCTGGAACAGGAAAGAAGTTTCCCTTTTGTCTCCCGACACTTGAGATAAGTAGCGACCAAGTTTTTTTATGAGGCTAATGCCTTCCTGATTTGTGGGGCCGCGAGTCTCGAAAGCCAGAGGGACAAAGCAATGTGTCGAGAGAACATCAAAGTATTTTGCAATCTTTCGTTCGGCTGCAATCTCCGCAGCAGCACCTGCGATCATGGCTGTTCTGGATCGGTACGAGTCTGCCAGAGTGTCAATTATTGTAACATCCCAGGTCAAGCATTTACCACCCTCCCAAGGAATGAGGGTTGCTCCATCAGGTCGCCGGCCGTCGGACCAACCAATCCTGCTGGTTCTTTAGTTGATGGAAAGCCAGCCTTTGCAAGGGCGCGCCAGACGATGTCATTGATCCAGGCGTGTCTTGCTGTTCTACCGGGGCCCAAAGGGCATGCTAGACCGTGAGAGCCGTCCTCCCTGACCAGAACCCCGCAGGGGCATGCGTGGGGGGCGCACAAGTCTATCCCAAGTCTAAGGCCTGTTGCGATGCGTACAGCCTCGTCGTCTAGCCTCAAGCCACAGGCACTTATGGGCAGCGCCAATTATTATTATTATTACTATTATTACTACTTCTGCTACTACTACTATTATTATTATTGTAAATTATTATTAGTCATTATTTTATTTTTGCCTGTTCATAGGATGTGATTGATTATTGTAATTGTCTTTGGAACTAGTCGTAGTGAATATATTCTATATTTGTTTTGTTGTTGTTGTTCTTATATATTATTTCTGATTGTGTTTTTAGTTCCTGATCAGCCAGGCCACATCCAAGCAACGCATTTGTCTGCTACTGCGATCCAGCTTTCCTGGGAGCCGTCAGAGTCATTCATCGGAAACATCGACAGTTACGAGATCTTTGCAACGGATATCGTTCGAAAGCGGAATTTCACCATCAGCGTCTCTCCGCCACGGAACAGCTTTCAGGTCGAAGGTCTCTCTCCGAACACCCGCTACAGCTTCCGTGTCGCGGCAAAGTCTTCGCGAGGACTTGGACAGCCTTCAGCAGCAGTGGAAGTGGCAACGCTGGAGTCAGGTGGGTTGGTTCTGATTGAGGCAATCATACGGTATGAAGTGTTAGCAATTTTTTCTTAACCTGGGCATATGAGGGTGGGTAGCCAGTACTCTCCTTTGCTGCGTGACCTTCCTACGACAGTGTAGGGTCAGTGTACTCATCTGGAAGTACTGACTGCCCTAACTATGCACCCCACTTCAGGTACCAAGGCAAAATAACTACTGGAATATGTGGCATATCCCAGCCACCAAAACAGGCCAGTCCTTTCCCTCGCCGCATGATCTTCCCACGATAGTGTATGGTCAGTGTATTCATTTTATATGAGAGTTTGTTGGGGCCTCTGGTGACATGATGACCTTTATTTACTCCAAGTAATCTTACGTACCTTGCCTTTACTTAGCTATTTAGGAATATGAAGTTTATAATTATGATTACAATTGCAAGACAGTAAAACATCCTTACTGCTTACCAATCTTCAGCTCCAAGCGCTGCGCCTCAGATGGTGACTGGTGTCGCGATTGACTCGACGAGCATCCGCGTCTCCTGGAGTCCTCCGTTGGAGCGTGACAGGAATGGCGTCATAACTGGATACCGCGTCCGGTACGGAGTGGCAACGGAAGAGGCTGTCGTGGCTTCTGTTCCTCCAGCAGACAAGTCCTACGTTATGGTCAACCTACGAAAGTGGACTCCTTATCGTATTTCTGTACTTGCGCACACGGAGCATGGAGACGGACCATACTCAGAAACTGTCACGGTCTACACGGCTGAAGATGGTAGGAAACTTCTTTGCATGCTGATTGATGCTACATGTATATATGTGTATGTATGTTTTCATGTATGTCGATGTGTATGTACATTTGATTGTATGTTTGTGTGTATATATGTACAGTATGTATGTAGGTAGGTCTGTATGAACGTTCGTAGGTTGTTGTGTACATATGCTTGCATGCATGCATATGTGTGTGTATGTATGCATGTAGGTATGTTTTATGTTGGTCTGTGTATGTATTCATATTTTTATGTGTTTTTGTATCTAGATGCTTAATAATGCCTTTAAAGTTCCCAGTAAAAGAGCTGCCTATGCTAGCCTAAGGAGTTTTGAAGTTCATTCATAATAAAAGTTAGTTTGTTATTCGGACATTTGATGTAGCGCCTTCTAGGTAGCTCACAAAAGCATTGCTTGGTGGGAACCTGCTAACTGACAGACAGTCAGGAAAATTGGTGAGGCAGCTATGCTTGGGATGGTTCCAAGTCCAGATCCAAAGGTCAGGCGGTTATGTTCATGCTATTCAGGCTGTGTATATTATGAATGGGGCAAAGCAGTTAAACAGTGCTTAAGCCAAAGAAGAACATTTCAAATATAAATTTCTACAGCTAAAATATAGCTGAATATTTATAATTACTAAACTAAAATTCTGTGGGTTTGATTAAACTTGAATAATGATTCTAGGGGATTGTTTTCTCAGTCACGGTTTATAATGAATCTTTCAGTTCCTGGTGAGCCTAGACGGTTTGGTTTGGAGGTCGTGAACTCTACGGCGGTCAGCGTACACTGGCGCCCTCCAGGGAAACAAGAACAGCACGGGGTCATCCGTGGCTACCAGATCTACTACATGGCCACTTCAGAGGACGACGAACAAGGCGGTCAGACATCGATCTTTGACATCATGGGTGGTAAGTGTTGACTTTGCTTAAGGCAACTGTAAATGTAATCATTCATTTAGAAAGCAATATTCAGCATTAGTTCTAAATAAAATAAAAATAATTATAAGTGGCCTATTCCTCACTGAGCATCTCTGCACTAGTTTGATAAATGTTCCTTTTGGGGAGAATCCCCTGTTGCTCCGCAGTTCTCTCTCTCCCCCTCCACCTTCTTCACTCTGCTTTGCATAGCACAGTTTTTCAGAATCTTAAACTTTGGGTTTAAAAATAATTTTTTCAGTAATTTTCCTAAATCCTGAATTCAGTTTTAATCATGTGGCCAATATCTTCAGGGAATGAAACTCAGACGATTGTCAGTGGTCTGAAACCAGACACAGAATATCAGTTCCAGATCGCCGCCTACACTCGCAAGGGAGATGGAACAAGGAGCAGACCCAAGAAGATCCGGACCAAGGGTCAAGGTCCTTACCAATAAGTCTTTGTAATTGTTATATGTAATAGTTATATACATCATAGTTATATGCATCATTTTATACATCATTTTTATATATGTCATAGTTATGTATGTCATTTTGAACATCATAATGATATTACTCATGGTTACATATGCCATAATATACATCATAGTTATATGCATCATTTTATTTCATTTTTATATACATTGTATTATATGTGCTATTTTGAATTTTTAAGTCATCTTATAGGTCGCTGGTGCCGCATGTATATGTATGTATTTGTGTATGTGTGGTCATATATGTATTTGCTTGTATGTGTTCATGTATGGATTTGTGGCTTGAAATTGTTTTCAGCACCTGGCAACTTCAAACTGACATTGACGAGTTCCAACCCACCTGTGGTGCTTGCCACCTGGGATAGGCCAGACTCATCGCGAATTGTCGCCTACCGGTTGGACCACCGACGTCATGGAAGTGAGGCGTGGAACCAGAAGACCTTACCTCCAGATGCCACCCGGTTTACGCTCACCTCGGACAAGCTCTGTAAGCACTGACGTTAAAGCAGGGATCTGATGGTTAAGGTTTATGTCTAAGGTGCTATAGATGCTTCTGCCGATTGATGCCTTGTGCATTACGTAACAGTGCTATTGATGCTTCCAGATTAGATTAGATTAGGTCTGTAATCCGAAGGTTGCAGGTTTGAATCTGCTGAGTAAACTCTGCATAACAACTGGACATTTTCTGTTTAGCCAGGTGAAATTCAGTACCGGCATAAAGTAACTAGTTTTGAAGTAAGTGGCTAGTCCTGCAATGCACTGGCTGTGTGTCCAGTTGCTCAGGGCATAATTGATATATATTTGGTCGAACACATCTTTAACATACTTAAAAGGATCGAGTCAATTGTAAGATTATAAGATAATAAGATGCATAAAAAGGTTCAATTTAATCATGAGATTTTAAGTTAAGATCATAAGATCAATATTTTGTGAATTTTGCAGCAAATGGTTTGGAATATGAAGTTCGACTGGCAACTAAGAATGTTCTTGATGTTGGAGACTTTGTCAGTCAGATGATTTTTGTTCCAGAAGTTGGTTAGTACTATAGTATTTTATGAATCGGTTAGTACTTTAACATTTTGCAAATTGGCCAATGCTGTAACATTTTACGAATCGCTTAGTACTGTAACATTGTTACCTTTTACTGGTTTCCAAAGGTTTTAATATATCAAACTTACCTTTACCTTTGTTACCTGTTATTGGTTTGCTGAGGTGTTCATTTGTTGACTCTTACCTTTGCTTGTGTTATCTTTCATTGGTTTGCATAGGTGTTCATTTGTCTACCTTTACCTTAACCTTTGTCATGTTTTTAGTTCCAACTGGTCCCCCACTGAACTTACGATACGTCATCTGGACTGCAGCCAGTGTCAGGTTGCTCTGGAACCCTCCGGCTTTCAGCGGTCCAGGATCAGTCGTTTACTACGATATATCCTACCGCTTGGACGATGAATCGGAAGACACTGTTTATAAAAGAAATAGCTCGGAGACGAGTCTGGTAGTGGACAACTTGGAGCTTTCGAGGGACTACTTCTTCCAGATCTCTGCTTGCTCTTTGGCTGGCTGTGGACCAAAGAGCGAGTCGCTTCTTGTGGAATTGGTTGAGCTTGGTAAGGTTGACATGTGTAGTAAAATAAAAACGAATTAACTTAATGGTAATAATTTTTGTCATCCTGAGGGATCTGAATATGCCTCCTGGGTTGGAAACCTTGACTCTGGGATTTCCTCTGAATATTAATAATAACAACAACAATATTATTATTATTATTATTATTATTATTATTATTATTATTTTTCTTCTTATTATGATTATTATTATTATCATTAAAATCACAATAATAAATAATTATATTATTATCTCATTATTATTATGATGTTCATTATTATTATAGAGTCCATATTCATTAATTTCCAGAGTTTTTTAAAATCCTATGGGATCGCATTTACCTTGGATAAAAATACTTACAAAATATAAAATACCACTACTACTACTGATAATAATAATAATAATAATAAAAATTAATTTGAAGTATACTAATAATAATAATAATAAAAATAATTAATCTTCAAATTAAAAATGTTTAAATCTTAAGGCCTAAATCTGGCTTAGGTGAAAAATAATAACGATCATTTTTATTGATGATAATAATAGAAATAATTTTCTGCTGATCTGTTTCAGACTTGATTGTGCCAGAAGATGTTCGAGCAACACGATCATCTCCCGATAAAATCGTTGTCGCTTGGCAACGACCAGAAGTTCCTCCGCCGAGTCTGCTTATGAGATACGTAGTCCACTACAGCTCCGATCCCCAGCTGGATGTCAGTGTCTGGGCACGCTCAGACTCTGTTGGGGCCGTGTCAGCTGTCTTGCCCGACCTTGACCCAGACTTGACCTATTATGTCAGAGTTCGTGTTCAACTTGAGAACAACACGTTCGGTCCGTTCAGTGATGCAGTTGAAGTGAAGAGCAGCATAGAAGGTAGTGGCATCATAGATACGTAGATAAAGCATGTTGAAGTGGTAGAGTGCTTTATCTGCAATCTGATAATTGTTGGTTTGATCCTGCTGAGTGGGGTCTGTGTAACGACCCTGGACAAGTTTTTCATGGACTTGTCTCTGGCACCAAGCAATATAATTTGGCTCCAACAAGCAGAGGAGTAAATGGCAAGTCCTGCAATGTGCTGACCCCTTAGAATTTGTCCATTGCCGGCTCAAGAACAGGAACTGAGTGTCCCCCCTACGTTCAGTTAGGGGTTTTATCGTGCCTTATCTTTCCTTACCATGTCTTATTATTAGCTACCTTGCTTTATCATGCATTACCTTACCTTACCTTGACATGCTTAATGGTACCTTATCTTAGAAAAATTAACTTTGTTAGAATTCTGTTAAAGTGGGTCGAATTGCTTGAAAAGGGAAGCTTCACATTCAAAGGTGCTGGTTTGAAAGACTGACTTCTGTGTGTTTTCCTCGGTAGGGTGTTTCCAAGTCTTCTAGGATTTCCCTGTTGACTTTTAGCCCTGGAATTAGGCATGAACACTGATTTTGCTTAGCAGTGACCAATGGCTGATGCTGTTAAAAAATTATTACGCTTGCACTTTAGAAGTTCTCAGGTTAGATTAGACTGAACAAATCTGAAAGTATTTATTTAATTTTTATGTCTGTCATGTATTTATATATCATAGTTATTAATTTTGTTTTATTATGCACTGTTTATTTTTTATTATTTTCTGATTTATTCTGTATTATCATTAATATTCATTTGATTTAATATGAATGTATTTTGTTATTCATTGTTTAAACATGTCCTGTTGCTTTCTTCTAAACTTAGTCCGGTTCGACTCTGTTAAAAATTTCCATGTCAGTGAAGAACGTTCTACTTCTGTCCAGTTGAGTTGGTCACCTCCGAAGAAACCCGGGCTGGATTTGTACAAGGTAAATGAAGTCCAGAGTTAGCTTATTCGATAGAGGGGATTGTGAATTCATCAGTGGCCAGGGTTCAATCCCAACAAGACTGTCATTTCCCTGACCTGTTAGATATTGACTGGATTTCTCTAAAGGATCACAGTTTTGGACGACAGTTTCATTTGAACCAACAGTCGATTGATGCTTTTAGGGATTATGATAATGGTGCTCTAAAATCATTAGATTAGGATAGGATTTAGGTTGAATTAGAATAGAAAAAGATTAGATATTGATTGGATTAGAATTGAAAAGATTATATTTGGATTGGATTAGAATAGAAAATAAACCACAGATTAGATTGAATTAGATTAGATTTATATTTGAATTGAGTTAGATTAGATTAAATCAGATTGGATTGAACTAGATCGGATTAGGTTAAATCGACAATTCATTTACTGGTAGTCTTTGTTGTGACTTGCGATGTGGTTACTGCATTAGATTCAGTGTGTCATACGCCATCACCATGACAACGGTTCCGTTGTTGCCATGCCAAATACAAAACGAGAGCTGGAAGTTGCGCAAGACAAGGAGGCGATAACTGTTGACAACCTGAAGCCCAATACGGTGTACATTTTCTCGATTCTAGCCAAGTTCATCGATGGAAGTTACGGACCATCGAAATCAACCACGGCCAAGACCTATGGTAAGGCTATCCTATCTGATCCGAACAATCTAGTTGTCAGCATGCTGGAGTGTCAACCTAGGGGGTTCAAATCCTTGCCAGGGCTTTAAGATGTTTCAGCATTTCTGATCCACTTGCGCCATTGCTATACAATACAATACAATTAGCAAACTCCACTATAAAATAACTACGTTCACCATGAAATGTTGTTGGGAAGGTCACATTTTGAGGAAGATGACTGGCCTTCCACCCTCATATTCTGAAACTAAGAAAGTGAATTGGTGATGTAATGGTGAATATGATTAATGTTGCCCTCCTCCTTTATCCAGGCTTGGGACTGGCACCACCTGATTACGACAGTGGTCGAGTTAGAAAATGAAGTTGCTGGCACTTCATACCTATGGCTACCTGTCAGGGTTAGCTTTATGGACTTCTTTTTCTGTTGACAGCTATATCCATCATCATAATGCACAAGGTGTCAAGGTGGGCGATTGAATCTGACATGACCTAATCTTACTGTTTGTTGAATAAAAGCAGATTGCGATTTGAAAAGGAAATATCATTGGATATTATTTACATACCTGAGAAAGACTAATATTTGATTATTTCTCATATTTATATAGTGCCACTGTATAATGACAAGGCATTATTTGATAATGCTAAACAACTGTGTGTTAAGAACTTGCTCTAGGTCACTACAGAGGCAATCTCAGGGAGATCCAGAACCTGCACCATACATGTTACAGGTTGATTTCTCAACCAGTCATGTTGCACAATATTTTTAAAATACTATACTAAGGTAGCGTGCTTGATCTATACTAGCGACTGTAGGTTCACGCCTGCTGTAATGACTGAGGACAAGTTGTTTGCTTACACTTGTCTTGCACCCCAGATTCAGATTTAAGTAAATGAGTAATGCACTTTTGTTCGTACGCCATATGTCCATTGACTGAGTGAGGATTCATAGGCAATTTATAGTTCTATTGCCTGTGATAAGTACAGTAAATAAATAATTTCCAGATGAAACAAGTCTGTCTTAAGATTTTATACCTCGTGGCCTTAGGGTTAAAAAGTATTTTGTTTAAAATAATTTGACGTAATTTTAAGATTATTTTTTCAGCTTCTCTTGACGCTCCTGTCCTTGAAAGCCGTAATCTGGATTCTTCAGTTCGTTTTCGTCTGTTTCGTGAATCAGCTCCATTCGATTCTTCTGCCAACATCAGTTATTTCTTGGTTGTTGTCGTGTCTGATGAGTTGGCACAGAAACGGACTCCTGATTCGTTCTCTTTGCAAGAGGTTAGTAAAAATAGGTCCTTGGCATGTGAGGGTCAGTGACCAGTGCTCTCCTCTCCTTCACCACCAAATCTTCCCACTGACAATGTACATATCAGTAAGTGAATTAACTGTATAGCTGAGTTTGCTGGGGGTGCAAGTGGAGCAGAAATCTCGAACATCTTTCTGCCCTGGCGATGATTTGAAATCTGGACCTGTGGATTTACATTCCAGCCTGCTAATCACTGGAGTGTCATGCAACCCAAGCTAAACTGTGAATCTACCTTCCAAATAGCACAGTGTATATAATATTGGTGACGTTTCTGCATGTAAACACCAAACATGGCTGTCTTGGTGCTAGATAGGTGGCACTATATAAATAGCCAGATACGTACATACATACATACATTGGAAATGTTCTATAATGATCTGTTTTATAAGGAGTCTGTAACATGCTTTCAAGAGTGCAAATTTGCTGATTTGTTTCCAGTTGGATGCAATGGACGATGGCATTTCTGCAACTGCCTGGATTGCTGCCAAGTACCAAAGCAGTGAACTGCCTGAATTGGTAGAAATTGGGGACGATGCTTTCCACGGTACAGGTGAATACCGCAATCGACTTCTTTCAATGGACCGACCGTATCGGGTTTTTGTACGCCAAGTGTACAGCGATCAGGTGAGGTTTTGTATACATTTACCTTGTAATTGTATTGCAGGTTTGTATAGCACCACTTCAAGAGAAATACCTTCGAGGTGCTTACCTTCTTGCTCTATCTGGACACACTTATATAGCACCTCTTAGAACCTCCTAAAGTTGTTACATGTTTTTGTAAGGCAATTGAATGCACTATAAATGCTGTGTTATTTGCTTGTTAGTAATAGTATTACTATTTGTGGAGTTGTAATGTAACTAGTAACTAAGTAATTAGTTACTTCTATCGCACCAGTGTCTAATGCACCAGGCATCAACCGATGGTGCACCAAAGCCAAGCCGCAGTCAGGTCAACATCCAGATGGTCATTCCACTAAGACAGACAGGCAGCTGTGGTGGATAAGCAATTGTTCATGTAGTTCTAAGTCGGCCGTGTGGTCTTCACCAATTTTTCAGGGGCTTGTTCACTGCAGTCCACAGGGCTCTTAGGTGGTTATCATCTTCTAGACCTCAAGCAACTTTCCCGAAAAAAACTCAGTCTGCATTTCTGGACTGTGGCAGAGACTAGTGCTGTTGCCATTCTCCTCATGTTCGCCAAGTTGCTGACATATTCCACATAAGGAGTTAAATTTAGGGCTGTCAGATCCTTCTTCATGACTCCAGTCCATCTAAGGAGTTATCTTAGATCTTAAGTTAGTCTCTACCTTACTTATCAGTACAATAAAGTATGTACAGCTACATATTTCTTATGTACTACTTCTGCCTATGCTTTGATCAACATTGTGTTTCATAGTCAGGGCACTTTACCTTTTTGTTTAGATTTAGGTTTGTGTTGTAGAAATTTGTGTCGAGTCCGTACTCAGAAGAGCCAACGTCAGGTCTGTTGCTCGATGCTCCGTCCGAGTCTGACCTGGAGTTGCTCTGGATTGTTGCTCCGATTTGTGCAGTCATTGTCATTCTTCTGCTCATTGTCCTTGCTGTTGTCTTTGTCCGGTAATAATCAGTGATCACTGCTATTATTATTCTTTGTTTTTATTATTATTATTATTATGATTTTATTCCTATATATTTTAACTTAGTCAGCTAGGATCATTCACAATTTAAAAAAGCTTGGCTATTAGAAACGACATACAGAATAGCTATTAGTGTTTTTATTATTTTATTTATTATTTTATTACTTTTTTATTATAATCCCTCAGAATAGTAAAATTATCATTAGATGTATAACTAATGTTATTATTATTTATGATTATTATTTATATTGTTATATTTTAATGGGATCATTATTATTTTTACTGACAGTGGCATTGATCACAAGATAGAAGGGTGAAGGGTTCCCTCAGAATTGGTGAAAAAGTTTATCGCCTTTGTGCACGGGTATTCGACTTAGTTGCTTAGTTATCTGATTGTCTTTCTTAATTTCAGTCGTTTGAGAAGAGCAAGAAGAACAAAGAGGCTTCCAGTCATTGAGTCACCTCTCTTGTGGCCCGTCAAGGGTTCGGCCTATGACCCAATGGAGCTTTCTCAGTTCAAGGCGCTGAATCAGGGTCAGTTTCTATTACATTCTTTGTAACTTCAGAGCAATTCTTGTGCATTATGTACATTGCAGGGGAACAAATATCAATAATAAATGCCTCAACAATAATAACTTACTCTTGAATAATGCATTCCTTGTGAGTAATGAAATTCTTATGAATGAATTCCTTGTGAAGAGCAAATTACTCGTGAATAATATATTCGTCATGAATAATTAACTCCTTAAGAAGAACAAACTGCTCATGAATAATTAACTCTTCATGAATAACAAATTCCTTATGCATATTAATATCAGTTACTGATTTGACAGGCCTGGCCAACCACCCTGCCATTCCAGTTCAGGAGCTTGCAAGACACGTGGAAGATCTCAAGGAAAATGATCACCAGAAGTTCTCCCAGGAATACGAATCGATCGAACCGGGTCAGCAGTTCACATGGGAGGCATCAAACCTCGAGGTGAACAAGTCCAAGAATCGCTACGCTAACGTCATCGCTTACGACCATTCGCGCGTCTGCCTCCAGCCACTAGATGGCGTTCCAGGCAGCGATTACATCAACGCCAACTTCATTGATGGCCAGAGAGAGAATGCCTACATTGCCACTCAGGTAAGTGGGTGGTAGAATGCATTAGAAGAACCTCAGTACAATGCACAGCATTATCAAGGGATTCTGATTCTAATCTACTCTAATCGGACTTCTCTAGCGTCATTATCTAAATGCACAGCAATCAATTGATGGTAACTTCAAGCAAAACCTTAGTCAAAAAATCTGTTGGAGAATACCAGTAGAAATCCGTAGTCTTTTTTGATCTAGTGACTTTTATAGCACCATTATAATAACATGCCCAACATCAGTCAATGATCATTTGAAGTGAAACCACAAACATCACAATCCAGTGGAGAAGCTAAATCTGATAGGTCATAAAACCAAAAGTCAGGCTACAGTGGGTAAGCAAGTTAAGCAGATGAGTCTTGAATATGGACGTGAAAGACATTAACGTGGTGAGGAATATTAAGGGTATGTTGATTTAATTATTCAGGAACATGAATCCCAAATATAATCCCGATGAATGTGGCATCCCTATTGACAATTCTTATGTGCTCATTCACATGTGTCATTTCATTCTCAGCTTAAGACTTGAATGTTTCAAATTGCTTATCCACCGAAGGCTGCCTCCCCAGCTTTTGGACGGACCTTCTGGATGTTGACCTGATTGCAGCTTGGCTTTGGTGCACCATTGGTTGATGCCTCGTGCATTAGACCTCGGCACATTAGAAGTTACTAATTATTATTTTTTTTAGTATTAATGTTGTAATTATGAGCAGGGTGTAATGCTAGTGCTACGGAAGTTTTCCAGATTAGAGTTGTTCAGGTTAGATTTATTCTTAAGTTTATAATTGGACTTGTAACTGGACCTATGATTGGACTTATAAATAGGAGTTATATTTGAGTCTACTGTTAAGCCTATATTTGGAATTATCACTGAACTGGGCTTATAATTGGGCTTATGTAATTGGGCTTATGTTTTCTCCAGGGTCCGTTGCCAGAGACGTTTGGTGACTTCTGGCGAATGATTTGGGAACAACAGTGTCAGACGATCGTCATGATGACTAAACTGGAGGAACGCAACAGAGTCAGTTCTCTTTGATCTGTTTTTGTTACCTGTGTCCTTGTGGTTCTTTATTGACCTTGGATTTTTGATAATTTCTTTTTCACTTGTCATTTTTGACCAGTTTAGACCTGTTCTTTTTGACCAGGGATTTTCCATGTTTTGACCTGTATTTGTATCTGTTCTTCTTTGTTTTACCTTGAAGTTTTTTGCCAGTTCTTTTTTACCTGGTTTTAACAGTTCTTCTTTGCCTGGGTTTTTAATGGGGAGTTTGAGCATTATGATGGATGCATTTTATCTTGTATATTGTTTATGAATTTTGATGATGTAATTTACAAGTTATTCTGTAGCTTATAGTTGACAAATACGTGTCAACATCATTATTTACATTTTAATTTGTAAGTGACTGTACAGGGTATAATTATTATGTTCTAGTAATACACATAATATTACTACTGTTGCATGTAATAAAGTACATGTTACATATTACATACTGTGAATTGTATTGTAACTTGATTTGTTTAGGTCAAGTGTGACCAGTACTGGCCAAATCGAGGAACGGATGTTTATGGCCTGATGCAAGTAACAACAGTTGATGTTATTGAACTGGCTTCATATACTGTCAGGACCTTCATCATCACCAAGGTAACTACTGTACCTATTGTTCCAGGTATAATAGTTGAAGCAAACATCGATTGATGCCATGTTAATTGTTATTATTTCTGGATTTATTAAGCACCACTAGCTAAGGACTAAGCATCAATCAGTGGCATTGGTAATTGTGCGTGAAGAACTTATTCAAGGTTCCTACATCTCGAACCCATACACTCCATATTACAAGCTGAGCGATTTGACTGGTTGGCTACCATTATGTTAATGATGCTGTTGAAGTCATTAGATTAGTATGGTAAGCTTTGAATAGGTTTATTAGATCATTTTCAGCTTGTCTATGTCCGTGTGCTGTGCGTATGTATGAAGACAGTCACCGTAGCACCTTTTAGGGACCTCTTGAAAGCAGTGTAATGTTCTGTTGTTGCCTTGTTGTATTCTATTAATAATAGTAATAATAAGACGATTCATATAGCACCGTAACATGGCCAAAGCCAAAAAAGGATGCTGTACATGAGTTAAAAAATCAACGACAGTCATATGATATTTTGAAAAGATGGGTCTTGAGTCGTGAGTTGAATGTGTCCAGGAATGGTGTATTCTTCGCACGGTCGGAAAGACTGTTCCATGCAGTGGGTCTTGTCACAGAGAAAGAACATTTGCACAGCCTTGTATTTTATTTTATCTATTATTATCTATTGTATTTTACTGTGTGTTTATGTTTTATGCTGTATGCTTGTAAACTTTAAAGTTGCATTTTTCCTTCTATCCTATTTCAGTCTTAAAGATTTGGATTGTTTTGATTAGGCTTTATATCCATTTGTTTTAATTGTTTCTTGTTTGCATGATGAACTATTTTGCATGATTCTGCAGTGATTGACTACATTTTATGATTTTGTTATTTGATTTTACTTACCTCTGCTTTTGAATTGACTGAATATGGAGTATCATTTTCTCTGAATCTTCTAGAACAATTCTTTTGAGAAGCGTGAAGTTCGACAGTTCCAGTTCACCGCCTGGCCTGACCATGGCGTCCCTGATCACCCCACTCCTTTGCTGACCTTCATTCGTCGGGTCAAGGCCGTCTCCGCTGGTGATGTCGGCCCCACGGTCGTCCACTGCAGGTGATGACTGCATCCTGTGTTAACTGACGACTTCTGTAGCGCCCTTGTCGTAACACGCACCTGCGAGAGGATGTCAGTTGGTGAGCATAGCTGTGTGCCACGTCATGTAACCGATGAGCTTATATCTCACCATACCTTTCCATACCTTATCTTACTTCCTTACTTCACAACTGTTTATTTTATAAATTACTTTATTACAAGCATAAGTCTCAATGCCTTGAAAAACCTTTGGTTTTGTTACTTATTTGTATATATGTATGCTTGCACTTATGTATGTATGTATGTACCTGAACATTTGTAATTGTAATAAAAACTTATAAAGCACCACTTCAAGATAAAACTCATAGAGGTGCTCCTGGCCTGATGTCCCAGAACATTTATATAGCGCATAGCTAAATAGCTATGGCTTAAGATAGGAAGAGACTGTAACTTGAATATAACTTACTTACATACCTGCTTACCTACTAAATTGCAGCGCTGGAGTCGGCCGGACTGGAGCGTTCATTGTGATTGACACGATGCTCGATCGTCTCAAGCACAGTAACACGCTAGACATCTATGGCTACGTGACGTGCCTACGGGCACAGCGCAACTACATGGTCCAAACAGAGGACCAGTACATCTTCATCCACGAGGCTTTGCTTGAGGCTGTCGAGTCGGGCAACACGGAGATTCCGGCTGACAACCTTTACGCACACATTCAGAATCTGACGAAGATCGATCCGGAACATGGTGTGTCGCGCATGGAACTCCAGTTCAAGGTGCGTTGTTCTGACCTTTGACCTCTGGTGGGGTCGACTTGGATGGGTGACTTATGGATGATGAATATTAACCATCCTTCAACACCTTTGAGCAGTTCTTCCTACAAGGAGCTGTATAACTGTGTACATACATACTTTAAGTAAATTAAAGCTTCCATGTTCATAATGGAACATAAGGGAGGCACTCATTTCCCACGAGCCAACTGGAGACAAATCCCAAGGTCCTGGACATGGGGTCAGTGTGTCACAGGACATTTAATTCCAAACTTAAGCCAGTCCCAGTACTACTGCTTGCCTAGTAATCTATTACATGAACTCCTTGGTCTTTCTCTGCTTCTTTTCTGTAAGCACTTGAAAATCATTTTTGTTTTATCTTTATTTTATTTATTATTTCTGCATTTATTAAGAGCCACTATCTAATGACTAAGCATCATTCGATGGCGCTGAGCAACTGTGAGTGGGAAGGACTTGCTCAAGGTCCCTACAAAGTAGCCGTCTTTGGGGCAGCTTGAACTCCGTGTTACAAGCGGTGCACTGTATCAGTCGGCCACTGTGCCCCATCTTGGTCTTGTTGGATTGGGGTGCCTCTGAGGAGTTTCTTGTAAAGAGATGCTATGCTAATTTGCAATTACAGTTACAGCTGCAGTAAGCTGAAAATAAACATTTTTTTAACCCTCTGTCAATCTGTAAGATAGCCGTGCTCACCGCCCTTAGGAGGTTCTTTAAAGGCGCTACATAAATGTCCAGATACATATGCATATTGGCTGACTGAAAAAACTGCTTGCCGTTCTGGGTAGCCTAACGATTCCATTCTGAATTTTGTAGAAACTTGTGGAGATGAAGTTGAATTCAACGGAGTATCTGAGTGGCAGTCTGCCAGTGAACAAGTCGAAAAATCGCCTTGTTAATATTCTGCCATGTAAGTTTTTGTGGGTTTATGTTAAAGTAGCGTAATTTAATTGAAAATAGTGTAATGTTCTTTATAGGGGATTTGTGTATTGCATGTAGAGGTGTCTCAAAAGAACTTCTCTGAGAAATTTTTGAAAGGTCTTACTTTACTTGATATTAGTTGTTTACATGTAACAACATAATAGAAGTTGGTTACTGTAATTGTAGCTGCTCATTTATGTTAGATTAGATTAAATCAGATTAGACCATTGCCAAGTTTGGTTTGTTTGATAGCGTGGTGGATCTATAATCGAATGTCTGTGAATTCACCCTGGCCTAGCAGACTCTGTGTAACAACTGCGGGCATGTTCGCACACTCTTTTCTTGTGCCCCAGATTCAGATTTACTTACCTTGTGCATATGATGAGTGCAATGAATAAAATAAAACAATTTAAAGCTGCCTGTTTTGTGCTTTGATGTAATCAGATGATTCCACTCGTGTCTGCCTCCAGTCAATTCGTGGCGTCGAAGGCTCTGACTACATCAACGCCAGCTACATCGACGTATGAGTCACTTTCTCATCACTTAAAGAATTCAGTGGAACTTCCTTGGGACGTTATCATGATTTGGGGTTGGCAGCAGCGGGTAAGGGGAAGAGCTATGGGCAAGAGAGAAAGGTGGAAATGATGGGTGTGGAGGAGTATATTGTCAGTGGGAAGAGTCTGAACCAGTGACAGGGGAAGTTTCTCCATTCTCATGAGTATGACACAGATCCTGATGAGACTTGGTCAAAGAGGAGATGAGCACATTTTCTGAACTTTTTGAAAGTGCTGCCTAAATTGTTGTTTTGTTTACTGTGGTTGTTTACTTTTTTGTTTTGTTTGCTTTATGTTAGTTGTTTACATTTTCCAAGGGCAGGTCCAGGTTCTGGAGTTAGGGATGAAGTAAGTCTGGGGTCAGAAGCTCAGTAGGAAAAGCATGACATTAAGTAAATGCATAAATAAATATAATTACCATGAATTAAATAAATATATAAGCTTTGAATATACTAGCTTTGAATGTGTAAATTTGATTACGTTACTTTACAGGGTTACAGAAGTCGTCGGTCATACATTGCCACTCAGGGTCCCCTCGCGGAGACAACCGACGACTTCTGGCGATTGCTTTGGGAGAACAACAGCACGATCGTCGTCATGCTGACCAAACTGCGAGAAATGGGACGCGTATGTATTGTATGCACAGTTGATCAGAGCAGTTACGTAGCGCATTTGCAGAACTTTCTGAAAACACTATGTAAATTATTGTTTTGTGTACATGTAGTTCTTTACTTTGTTGCTCTGATTACATTTTTACATTTTACATTTTCCTTTTCATGTTGTTTACATTGTGTAGTTTAATTTTGGTCAGCGTAGAAGTTTTACCGTTACTTTACAGTTCCAAGTAAGTTGTCTGAATAATAATAATTGTAATAATAGTAATAGTAAGTTCTGGTCCGTGTAGGAGAAGTGTCACCAGTACTGGCCTGAGGAGCGCTCCGCACGGTACCAGTACTTCGTCGTGGACCCGGTTGGTCAGTATACGATGCCACAGTTCGTCCTACGAGAGTTTAAGGTTACAGATGCCAGGGTAGGCCTGCGTTCCATCTTCATAACAGAATGCTCTTCAGTAAAGTTAGGTTAAATTGGGATGTAATCTCAGATCTGATGACTTCTATAGTGTCATTATCGTAATGTCCATGGTATCAGTCGATTGTCACTTCAAATTAAATCAGAATCAGAATCATTGGAAAAGACAGGTTTATTTCCGATTGGTCAGAAAAACCAGAAGTTAGGCTATGGTGGATAAACAAGTTGAAGTGGATGAGTCTTAAGTTCAGACCTTAGTGACATCAGAGAAGAAACAGAGCAGAGCAGAACTGGGCAGTGAATTCCAAAGCTGTTGCAATTATGAGATCTCCATCTGCTGGCCAGAAAGAACTCCACTAGGAGTCAGTGAACATAGAATGTAGAAAAACTAGAAAGCTCCGGTGATTTCTGCACTGCAGTCGAATCCATCGAAATGTGCCACAGAAAAGTGCATCTGCCATTTTCACTGGATAGACTTTTGGCTTTGGACCAACTACCAAAAATACTAAAACCCAACACTATCCTGGTATGAGGCACAACAAGATGATGTTGATGATGATGATGATGATGATGACCACAATGATGATGATGACGATGATGAACAATGATCGTGATGCTGCAGGTGGTGGTGGAGTAGTGATGATCATGTTAAGTATTGTGATAGAATGCAGCTACATATATGTAAAGATAGAAGGCCTTCTAAATAATTCAGAACAGCACTAAGTAACGAGAGGTGTGATGTTGATGTTGATGGTGATGACAGTACTGACAATAACGACTGGTGAAGACGACTGAAGTACCACCCCACATTTCCATTGCACCATTGCTGCTTATATCCATGCTCTGGTCTTCAGTCTAACAGTTTCGACGTTCTAGGATCAAATCTCTTCCAAAACTACTTCTATAGTGCTACTTCAAACACCAGAAACCTCACTAGTACAAAATCCTCGATCTATGTCGTGTGATTTCAAACTGCCTCTCTCTTTCCATTGGCCCTATGCTTTATGCGGTCCAAGTTCAGGTTTCCTTCTAAAGATTTGAAATTTCGAAGTTCTGTGGGGAATCTGATATACAGAAACTACATGAGCAGCTCTATTTCAAACGCCTAAATGCTGTTACAAATACTCCATTCTATGTCTTATGCTGTCGAACTACCCGCAGTCTGAGGACGATGGTGATTGTTTCACCTCATGCTTGTTGTTTCTATCCAGGACGGTCAATCTCGAATGATCCGTCATTTCCAGTTCATGGACTGGCCAGAGCAAGGAGTGCCAAGCTCTGGGGAGGGGTTCATTGAGTTCATCGGTCATATTCAGAAGACGCGAGAACAAGTCGGTCAGGACGGACCAATCATCGTCCACTGCAGGTCAGTCATCTTAATCGGTCACCTTCTTGCATAAATTTATGTGGAGCTACTATTGGGGCCTTCTTGAATTATCCTCAGATAATTGTTGATAGTCCTGTGATGAAAATCTAACACTTCACCAGTAAGCCAGTTTATCCTCAGATAATTGTTGATAGTCCTGTGATGAAAATCTAACATTGTTAGATCTGTCATATAACCATGCTTCAGTGCCTGTGAGAGGACCTTAGGGGTGCTATATAAATGTCCAGATACGTAATACGTGCCGATATATACATACATACATACATACATATACACACATAGGTACTTTTATACATGCCTGTGTGCATGCATGAATACATACACATGTACACATGTACTCACATTTATCATTGCATACAAACATACTCACACACACACACACACACATATATATATATATATATATATATGTATATATATATATATATATATATATATATATATATATATATATATATATACGTAGACATTTTCGTACATACATACACGAATCGGTTTGTATTACATTACTTTATATTGGTTGGGGTTGTAGTACTGGTTTTGGTCGGACTGGGGTCTTCATGACTTTGAGCATCGTCCTTGAGCAGATGAGGTACGAAGCATCTGTCGACATGTTCCGGACAGTCAAGATGTTACGAACACAGCGGCCAGCAATGGTCCAAACAGAGGTGACGCTTGCTTAGCATACAGATATTATCAAAATCTGTCAAAATCGTTCAAATGGGTTTGATATGGGCAGCCCATGCCCATGAACCCACATGTCACCCACATAGAATTGTCTTTCATGACTTGCGAAGTGGTCTTTTGACATACAACCCATCAGGTTTTATATGGGGAGCACATACCCATCCGCCATCCGCCCACTTGTTACCCACACAAAAATCAGTTATAGCGAGTGTCATTTTGTGGTTTCTGACCTCAAGCCCAAATGGATTTGCCATGGGCAGCCCATGCCCATAAGCCTACTTTTGTTGCCCACAGCGAATCAGTGGCAGATAGCGGGCTTCTCCCTTCATTTCCAGATGGTTTTGGTATGGGC
This sequence comes from Norana najaformis, assembly GCA_964023275.1. Taxonomy (NCBI): domain Eukaryota; kingdom Metazoa; phylum Annelida; class Clitellata; order Crassiclitellata; family Hormogastridae; genus Norana; species Norana najaformis. Next base: position 9,862,974 of record OZ029924.1, on the reverse strand, counting down.
AGTCCAAGCCCATCAGCCCACTTAAAATGTTTATTGGACCCATATGGGCATGCTGGCAGGGTATTAACTTGGCGTTAACTGTCGGCTCTGGATGAGACTTCAGTTGCAGGGCTCTATGTGTATGGGAGACCCCACCAGTGGTGACTTACAGTTTTTTGAGCATTATTTGCTTACAGATGACATAGGCTTCTGTGAGATACTTAAAAGTTATGAAATGTCTGAATATATACATTATGTAATTATTTTCACTAACTACTCCATAATATGACTTTCAGTAAAGAAGAAAATATATTATTAAATTTTTACACCAACACAAGATTATGCGATTCCTGCAATTCCTTGCTCAGTCGATGGACATATGACGTGTTAACAAATGCATTACTTCTTTACTTTCTTACTTACATGCTGTTGCAATTATGAGATCTCCTTTAAGTATAGTACGCTGTTCCTATTGCATGGTAACTTACATTACGCTGTTTTATTATTCAGGATCAGTACACGTTTTGTTACCGGGCAGCACTCGAGTATCTGAGTTCATTCGACCATTACGCGAGTTAATGACTCCATCTGCTGGCCAGAAAGAACTCCACTAGGAGTCAGTGAACATAGAATGTAGAAAAACTAGAAAGCTCCGGTGATTTCTGCACTGCAGTCGAATCCATCGAAATGTGCCACAGAAAAGTGCATCTGCCATTTTCACTGGATAGACTTTTGTTGATGATGTTGTTGCGTCTGCCTCCCTCTGCAGGATAAAAACGGAACTATCACGTTGGAAACTTCGAAAGAAGAATTCTCTGTTAATAGTTGGGTTTTGCCAGATTTGGCTGAGACAAGTTGGTTGACTGCTATGCAAACTTTTTAAAAAGAGGAATGTAAGTTTTTACTGGAGGGAGGGGTGATCCTTCAGGATTTGAAAGAGTTAAAGGAGAGTACTGTTTCAGGAATGCATGTGCGTTATTCTTAGCTATTGCTGTTGCCTCGGCAAGTGATCATGTTGAAGCGCTGGGTGGCAATGGACAAGTTTTGGAAAAGAAACAAAGTCTTCACCTTGTCACTCAGCCCTAATTTTGACCAACACATTTGATTAGTACTATTATTATTATTATCATTATCATTATTTTTATTAGTTTAGTCATCGTTATCATAATCAACATCATCATTATTATTTTTTTTCTGAGCTCTATTCCTAAGGATTCCATGCACTCAAGGCTAAAATATCATTATTAATATTAATATTATTATAATTAGCATAATTAATTATTTATAATTATTATTGTTGTTATTATTATATAAGAAGACAGTTATAGGCATCTGATGGAATGTAGCAAACTGTGGCCTTAGAGTTTCTGCTTCGTTTGAGCTAGTGTCACGATCCTGTAGTTTTAGTTTGTAATTTTCAAATCTGTTTTTTGGTGGCTGTCTTGTCTAGGAAATCTCACCAGCTGCTAATCTACCAATTTACATATGGCGTCCATGCATTCCTGCAGAGGCCATATGACCTCGACTGTGATTTTTTTTGGTGGGATCCTTGACCACCGCTGCCCATTTTAAATGGCTGCCACACTATTTTAGGTCTTCTACACAGATTAGATAGTCATGATATATAGATATAGGTATAATTCCTGAGAAATAGTCACAGTCGGCTTCCTCTTGCACAGAGCTATGTTTTTATGGAAGTGCTGACAACAGGGCCTCAGTGGTTTAAAATTTAGGATTGTACTTCATGTGTGCTGGAGATATATGAATATATTGTGTTTATCCTCTAAGAAGCGCTTCATAAATCTCAAATTACAATTACGAATAACCCGTGTAAGTTACATTACAGACTGAGCCGTTGTGTAGTTTGTGAACTCTCTGTTGCATGAGGTTTGATCATTTTCTGCGAATGTTCTGTTAATTTGGTGTTTTATTTTTAATGATGCTGCTTGAATTTAAGTATGCCGATGCATTTTCACTTGTGGCCGATCTTTGAAACGATGCCTGTATGTGCATGAGTGTAGGTGGAAAACTGGCTTACTGGTGAAGTGTTAGATTTTCATCACTGCTTTAGGAGTTCAGTTCTTGGTGTGGCACACAGAATTAGTTGTTTTTTGATGTCGTGCTGGGACTTTAGCCAAAAGCTATGCGCTGTTTCATTGAGGCAGGTTTCTTAAAGACTTTATAACGATAGGTCACCCTATAATGAAGAACTGCTTTCCTTACCTTATAATGAGCAGTTACCTTACCTCACCTTATAATGAGCAGGTAACTTACCTTTAATGAGCAGGCACCTTACCTTTGCTTACCCTTGTCTCTGTCTAATCTGTTATCTACTGTTGCTGCTACTGTTTATATCTTTAAACTAATCTACCAGTAATGACTTCTATATTGTTTGTAATTAAATACAAAATAATTTAAATGGCAGCCAGATAAGTGAAGGATATTCATACTTTAGGAAAACTATCCATGTAGCTCTTCCTATGGAAAAAGTTTAATGCAGGGCAATTATTTGTTGAAAAATTCAAAAATGCATTGTTTGCTGTTGTTTGCTATCTTAACTGGCAGAATATTTGCAGAATGATGAAACTTTTGTGTATGAAATTTTAATATTTTCGGTGATTTTAAATGAATTTTTCATTAGGTGGTCCAGAATGTGAAAATGTGTTTGAAAAAGATATGTAAGATATCAGTAGAAACAAGAGCAGTGATATGCACAAGGCGGTTAGTGTTCATGGACCCATTTACACTGCTGTTGGTTGCTACTGTAGTTGGTTTGTCAGTTAATTGACTAGCTTTTCAATTGATTGATTGCTATTATCATGTGTACACTTCAGCCAAAATATCCTTGAGGACCTTCAGGTCTAAGGACTGTTTCAGAAAGACGCTGGTAGTAAATGAGCGTTTGAGCCTTACACTTACAGTGTTTTATTTCTTGCCAGCTAACTGTGTTTGAAAGTGTTCACTCTGACTGATACGACTAAATGTTGCACCGTGTTCTAGTAAACATTACCCTAATTTATTTCTTAGTGAATAGCTGATTGTTGTTATTATTGTGGGACGCAATAATTTCGAATTGGGAATAAGTTAACTATATACAGTAGAAACTTTTGTCTTTTTTATTCCATAGACTCATGAGAAACCAGAGAGCAACAGTGGAAATATTGCTGCTCACTTTTAAAAATTGGTCACTTTTGTCGGAACGTGGTGTGTGACTGTGTTCGCATGATGAATGAAGAAAGCTGTGTCCAGAGCAGTACTGAGCATTCCAAAAAATCTGGAATAAACCAAATTAAAATTTGCTGAAGGCTATTATTTGCAACCAGATGAGATACAGGAATAACTGACTACCTATGTTTTTTCACTAACTGTTGTGGCATCACAAAGCGTTGTGATGTCGTGTCATGTATAGTTGCTCTAATGCTAATTTTCTGCGTTGATGACGTAGCAGGTGCCCTGACATGAGTTGGTGTGACATCTTAAGCCACCGTGACGTTGTTAGATGCTGTGATGCTATAAGCCTTTTTGACGCCAGAGGGCACTGTGCCACCATAAACTGCCTGATACAAGCTCCTGCAACATCAGAGGTTTCTGTGAGGGATTGGTAAGTTAACTTTGAACTTTGGTTGCACCTTGTGACCCCAGTTTGTGTGTAAGTATGTAGAATATCATTATGTTGTAGTTTAAGATTCTTCATCGTGATGATGGTGCAAAATGCATCATCATCATCATTATGTTACAGTGTAAAAGGTGAATTGACATCACAGTTCACATTATGTTACAGTATGTTGTTGCTGTGTGTTATTATGACTAAAGTAAACTGTAAATGATGTGTGTAATTAAAATTTTTATGTACCAGTGTAACTGAGAGACAGTCTGGTTGTAAATTGGTCAGTCTGTGTTGTGATATGTGTGGAATTCTTTTGTCGAATTTCTTTTAGAAAGGTTTCCTTTCTTTGGTTTATTTTTGTCTTCATAAGAATTGCTGATGTTTGTATAACGAACACTCTGAACTGTTTTTGTTCATATCTTTCAACAACTGTTCCTGTCCAGAATTCAAATGGTTATTAAATGGTAAAAAATCATGGGTCATTCCAAGTGGTGTGAAAACCAAGATGGGTGGGTGGATGGAGGATGGATTGATGGACAGACGGATGGACGGAAGGATGGACGGAAGCACGGACGCTCGGATGGATGGAAGGATGGAATGGTGGGCCTGCTGATTGCAATCAATACCTCACACTGTCTGGTAGACACTGTTGGTGTAAATTTGTTGAACCGCTCTACAAGACACGGCCAACTTGAATGCATAATTGGCATATTCGTTTGAACAGCTGTCTTCGAATTGGAAGCAGTCTGTGAGATGGGTGTATTCTTCACAGCCGATTTCAGCTGATTTCCACTTATAATAATGTTCCGTTGGTAGCACAAGATTGCGTCTAGAAGCAGCTGTTGCAGAGGTGAGTCAGAAGGCCGAGTGGTTCCACCGACACCACGATCTGATGTTTATCCGAGTTATGAAGAATATGGCATTAGTCCACAGAGGACATAGACCCAAATGAACAGCTGCATAGCTTTGAATTTAGATTAGATTTGAGAAGGGTGGATATAGATGGGATTACATTAGATTAAATTAGATGAAATCCGTCGACTTTGCACTTCTTTATCCGTCATTGGATGAACATGTCATTAGATTGGATTAGTAACCTATAGGATGGATTCAGATTTGATTAGTTAAGAATTATTTTTGATTGGAATGATGTTAGGTTCGAATGGATTGGGTTGGATTAGATTATAGCAGAGTATGTCCACTACCTTTGTACACTGTCAATTGCTGTCAAACAAAATATAAATTTGAGTATCATCAGCATAGAAATGATATCCTGTTCAAGCAGTTTAACTACTGGTGTGGTGCATAACGTAAACAAAAGAGAACCAATCACGGCACTCTTTATGACGTCACCTGTCAACAAAGACGAGTGATTGCCAATTAAATATATTGATTGAGTTCGTGAATGAGCAACAAATTCAAGGCAGGACCAGAAGCCCAAAACCAGTGCTGAAAACGGTGCAAAGAGTATAACAGTCCACAATGTCAAAAGCAGCAGACAAGTTAAGAAGAACAAGTGCTGTCACCGTTTAAAACCTTATCCATGGAACACATGATGTCATTATGAACAGCAAGAATAGCGGATTCCATTGAATGAAACGTACAACATGCTCGCTGTAAGGGGGAGATTAGTGAGTTGGAAGATAGATGAGCGTGTATCTTATCCATCAGATTAAGTTAGATTAAAAAACAGTAAATTAGAGTGTGTTAGATCGAAGTAGATTAGGTTAGGTTATATTAGATTAGATTAGATGACCTGCACTTGAACTGCCAATGATTCTGAATGCTTTCTCGAAACTACTTACATTGGCCAAATCGTAACGTCGAAGATGTGTATTAATTAATGCATCTTGGTGACAGTACAAGCACACAGACAGACACGGAGACAGACTGACATAGACAGAAAGACAAAGGCAGTCACACTGACACACAGTCACACAAAGATAGATGCACAGGAACATATACAGGCAAACAAACAGGCACACGGAAATACAAAGCAGGGACAATGACAGACAGACAGACAGACAGAGGCAGGGAGAGACACGAATGGCTTTCAGCATCTTATAAGCTTAGCGCTGCATTTTCACTGACTTGCAAGCTGATTGCTTGGTTGGCTGCTGGCATGGCTCCGGCGGGACAATGGCTTCCTTCGAAAGATGCTCGTTCAGGCGATGTGTCGGGACAATCTGCCGTGTATCGGCGCTGAATGGATTAAAACGAAACACTTTTATCTGGCAATTCTCCCACTTAAACAGGGTCTAGTCATACCAGACACTACTACACTCATATGAGTCTTCATACGATGCTATATAAATGTTCACATGCACACATATATTGTTGCAGGGACGTGTGAGCGGGAAGAGTATTGATGTCTGGTGGTGACACGTGTCCATGCAATAGTCTGGTAGTAGCAAGTGCTTATGCACCTGGATCTGAAGGAGTGTCTAAAGGAGTGCTCTGAGCAGGTCGAAGTAAGGATATAAAAGCGAGAGGGAGAAGCTAGAAGGAAGAAACAAGTGTCTAAAGTGTCAAGGGTGTCTAGAGGTGACTGCTGCCTGATGTTACCGTTGTGTCGTCTGGTGTTTTGATGCTGTCGTGAAAAAGAACGATCTCAAACCAAGAACATTGTGTGCTGGTTCTGCCCTATAACGACTGCGAGTCTACACTCTCCAGCATGCAACAATATACACAAATATTTGCATACATGCATACAGACAGACAGACAGACGTACATACATATGCATGTTGTCAAGCTGGCTGTGCTTTATCACTAGATAGTAGGCCTATGTCCATGAGACTACAACAGTTTCTGCCATTTCCAGACATTATTTCTAAGGTCGTGGCCACATTAACTGTAGGGTATGCATGCTTACCGATGAGCTACAAGGCGTTTTGGGCGAACGATTGGCGAGTCTGTACTATTGGACATGGCTGGCCAAGTATTGTTATTGCGCCTGACAGTTCCTCCATTATCGCTCATCGCCCCATTCTACTCCAATCTTAAGACGGCTTAGAGCCACATTCCATTCGAATCTGTCAACGGATGCGTCTACCTCTTCCCCTTCCCCTTCCCAGGTCCAAACTGGATGACTACGGATGAGACGAGGACCTTCATGACGACGGAATTCTCGCACTGGAGGGACATCGGGAAGGTTCGTTTTTGTTCGGGTCTTTTGGGACCTATGCTGGTCCACCGTCTAGAGATGAAATGTAATGTTGAGATGCATACTTACTTACTTACAATGTATCTTAATACCAGCACAGTTGTTGTTCAGGCGAGTCAAGAGGCCTATTGATTCCAAAGATATCCGCGTTTTGATGTTTTCCCGATTGATGAAGAATTTAGTAAATAGCATTGATCCAAATACGTTTACATAAAGGACATACTGAACATACACATACATATTGCATTGGACATATACATACATACATACATACATACATACATACATACATATGCATGCATGAATTCAGACATACATACACGCATACATACATACATGCGTACATGAATAAATACACACATATACATACATACAAACTTACAGGCATGCATAAATACATACACATACACTTACATACACGCATACATACATGCATACATACACGCACACACATATTAGTGGTGGATTTAGCTATAGGCGTCAGGTAGCGGTTCGACCCTCCGCCCCTCTTGGTTATATGCCGGCGCCCATCAGACTAGCGTATGGCGCCCCCGGAAATGCTCTCCCCCACGCAAGCAATCATGGAGCCGTGTGTATTACATACATGCACACAAGCATACATGGATGCATGCATGCATACATACATACATACATACATACATACATACAAACATTCATACATACATACATGCATACAAACATTCATATATACATACATACATACATACATACATACATACACACATACATACATACAGAAGCATAATTACACGGGAAGACAACTCAACAGGAGGAAATTGTCTGAACCCGTCATGGGAAATTTCCCCATCCTTGCAAATGGCACCGTGTCTATGACATTCATGGCCACAAATATCGTTCTCCACAACCAGACAGTAATTTGTCTCTTAGGACTCTTTAAATGATGCACAGCCTAATTACAACCGCACTAGCCAATGCTGCTGAACCGTAGTCTGTTGCTCTCAATTTGTTGTGCCGCTCTTTTAATTGCGCTACAAAATTTGCGTGCATAATTTATTATTCATATAGCGCCTTTAAACACAAACGGCCATGGTCTAGAACTCATTTCGCTGGTCTGCTGAGAAGTCAGAATTACTCTGCTTGCCGCTAGGTGTCGGGAGTATGTCTTGTAACGAAAGTAGGCCAGCGTATTGTAATGTAAAGATCCGAAATTTCACAGCGCTATACTAAAGCTGCATCAAGTAGACAAGCTATGTAACTCAGTTAATATGAAGATCGTAATCGTAATCGTAATCTGGAGATTTCTACAGCGCTAGCTAAGTCGCGGGAACCAGCTTATTCACAGGCGCTCAGTCAAAACAAAATCGATAGGCAAGGTAAGTTCGGTTCCAGGTCAAGATCCAAGAGTCATTCAGGCAGGCAGGCAGTCAGACGGCTAAGGTGGGTGGTGTTTAGAATCGGATCTGCAAGATAGATACGGGGAAGAAGAGGAATCAGGATAGGATCTTCGAAACAGGAATGTTTTCAATTTTGAGTGAAAGGCCTGCGGAGAGATTGCAAGCGATGAAGTGATGGTATACGAGTTTTGTGTGGAATTACAAAACGAGCCGATGAATTGAAAAGGAACGAACACATCTGTTATCCGTCCGATGAAAGCAACAACTTACAGGGAGTCATGAGCAGAGGATCCCCAAAAGGAGAAGTACCAAAGCGACAAGAACCAGTCTTGACTATATATAAAGTTCAGGTCATGCCCACATCGCAGCATGTCATGGGTGGGGCAGGAACAAATCCTGGGGGGGGGGGATAATTCCCGTTCGAATAGTTTAGGCCACAAACTTTGTCTAAATCTGTTGGATTGGAAGGCTGCTGTCGCAGTAGCCCTCTTTGCCACAGTGCCACTCCCTAGTTTCGGTTCCTTTGACAAGCAACTACTACTACTTTACTGCTGCTATCACCACTACTACGACTACTACTACTACCACTACTGGCAGATAGGCGCTTTAGTTAGGGCTATTGGCAGATCGATAGAAGGAAGAAGGGAGTTGTTTGGCGGATGAATATCCTCTGCCAGTGGAGTCGAAGCACGCCGTCTCACAGTAAACCCTTCCGCGCAGCTGCTTATGATGACCGACCATAATTCTAACAGCTTCAGCGTCCCGGGTCCCGGAAATGAAAGAAAATCAAAACAGTAGAACCGATAAGTTACGAGACCTACCGCGCATGCGCATATAATTGATTCATTTAGCGCCAATTTATTTGACTACTTAATATGACAGTCGCGAACTCCGGCTCCTACCCGACAGGAATTCGTCGTTGGTCGCCCGGTGGAGATTATGTATAAGTGTCTCGTAGTAGACTAGACACTAATGTGCTTACAGTTGCTAAAGCACTAACGAGGCAGTAATAGGGCAAAGCCACTAATTCTCCGCTAGTAAGGTTAAAGCACGAATATGGCTAAACGTCGTATTTGACTAAGCATCGTATATGGTGATGTTATGGCTTAAAACGCAATTGTTTGGATCGGTTAGATAGACGTGTGTGCAGCGTGAGGAACTTAAAGGCGCTATATTAAGTGTCTTGTTACACACATGCGTAAAGTATTAACATGCTGGTCAAAGCACTTTTATGGGTAAGCACTTTTATGGGTAAGCACTTTTATGGGTAAGCACTTTTATGGGTGAGCACTTTATGGGTAAGCATTTTTATGGTTGGAGCTTTAATGTGGCCCTAATATGGCTAAACACTAACATGGTGCTATCATGGCTAAAGAATAATCTGGCGCTAATATGGCTACAGACTAGTATGGCTAAAACACTGACAGACATCAATATGTCTAGTGGGAGACAACATTGACGGAAACTTGTCTCAGTAATTGGGAGGCCCAAGTTGACTTTCTGCTGTTCTCTCTCCAGTACGAAGACAATTAAGAAGTGGCACCGCCATCGTGATTCACAAGGCTTCCAGCGACGACCTCTTCTATTCATAACCGTTGCACTGCAGCTTCACGTCCTTATAAGGCGCTACATGAATTTTCAGATCCATCCATCCGTCCATCCATCCGTCCATCCATCCGTCCATCCATCCGTCCATCCATCCGTCCATCCGTCCATCCATCCATTCATCCATCCATCTGTATAGTCGTCCATCTATCTATCCATCCATCCACCCATCCGTGCATACATAAATACATACGCACGTTCGTACGTACGTACATCCACCCACCCATACATACATACATACATACATACATACATACATATACATACATTCATACATATATACTATACATATATGTATGTATACATACATACATACATACATACATACATACATACATACATACATACAAACAAACATACATACATACATAAACACATACATTCACACATAGTGGTTGTTAGGCCTACTGCTAGAGGCGTGTGTTTGGTACGTGCTGAGACAATTGTGTTGAGCCGAGGCTTAGTCTGGCTGCATAAACCTTTTCTGCGCCTTTGTCAGATCGACATTTGTGTCACCTTTCTATACCACTTAGATAGCCGTTCCTACCGACCACCCGTCGCTCTACCCGTCCGACCGTCCGTCCTTCCGTCCTTCCGTCCGTCCGTCTGTCCGTCTGTCTGCCAATTTATTTATCTGTCGGTCGATCTGTAAATCTGTCCATCAGTTCATCGTCTTTCTATCTGACCCCCTGTCTTTCTGCCTCCATCTCTTTCCTCACCACCTGATTGCCTCCCTTACTGCTTCCCTCCCTGTCTTCCTCCTTCCCTTGCTCCCCTTCCCTGCTTCCCTAACTCTCTCCTTCCCTCCCTTCCTCTCTCCCTTTCTTCCTGTCTCTCTCTCCTTCCTCTCCTCCCTCCTTTCCCATTCCCTTCCTCCTCTCTTTGCATTTAGTTGCAGCCGTTTTCAGCAGCCATTACCTAGAAACGTATGGCAGACGATGCCTAACCTGGTTTATGAAGCGCTGTGCAGTTGCTGAATTCACTCTTGTCTTGTTTGCGACTCAGCCGAAGGATAGTTTTACACCCAGAACTGGCCCACGAAATCAACTAACGTGGGGACGGAGGAACCTTACATTACCATACATTACGTTGATACATTACCTTATTTTATACTTCGCCTTACCCTTCCTTGCCATTGCAATTGTAATCGTAAAATTTTATAGCGCCACTTCAAGAGAAACGCATCGTCGTACTTGAACTACGCCCTTGAAAGGCTCCTATAAGGCGCCATATAAATGCCCAGCTTCTTGCATCTGCACTACAGCACATTACACTGGTTTGCAATGTATATTACATTACGATAGCCTCTTTAGACCAGACCTTGCTTCAACACTGACCTGGTCCCGAACCTGACCCGTTACATGACTTGATTTGTATAGCGCCAGTTTGCATCTCTGTTCTCGTGCGGCGCCGAGAAATTGCGAGATTTTACAGCTGAGCGCGTCACAGATTTACCGTATATTACATAATTTCGTCCGCCATATATTTTTTCAATTCATTTGGCGCAATCGATGACTCCGACTCTGTGACACCTTTTATCCCGATTGGACTCTGTAATGGGTCGGCGTTGTTCGAGGACCATTGGCAAATGAAACCAACCCAACAGAAAACCTTTGCTGACCTAGAAGGAACATTCGACAACCACCAAATACAGACAGACATACATACCTACATACATACATTCAGACAGACAGACATTCAAACAGTCAGACAGATACACACAAATATACAGAAACGACAGGCAGACAAAAAGGAACTCGTACAAATCCTGACGTACAGACAGGAGACCCACATCACAGACAGACACAGTTGTACAAACATACAGACATACAGACAGGCAGACAGACAGGCAGATATACAGACAGGCAGACCGGCAGATTCACATATGAATTCAGACGGACGGACAGACAGACAAAAAACTACATGGCAAACAGATGCACACAGACAGACGGAACGGAAGGACAAAGAATACGCAGAAGAAGACGGACAGTCATACACAGACACACAGACGTACCGACGGACAGACAGACAAAGAGGTACATAGACAGACAAATAAGCGAAAGAATAGAAGGACGAACGGACAGACACAGACAAACAGGCAGCAAGAGAGAGATACGGACAGGTATACGACGGCTGGGAGAATTGTTGAAACTTATTCTCGCTCGTTTCATCCTCACATGCTTCAGCAGTTAGTCTGCTAGGGAACGGAGATGCCATTCTTTGGGTGCCATCGAAAGAGAGAGAGACAGAGACAGAGATACAGAGAGAGAGAGAGAGAGAGAGAGAGAGACATAGAGAGTGAGAGTGATGAAAGAGAAAGGGAGGGGGGAGAGAAGCCCTGCGAGGGACGGAGCAGGAAAGGGCACAGGAGTGTCGCTAAGGTGAGAGAGAGGGGAGGCAGAAAGGAGAAGGATGGGGAAATGGAAGAAAGAGAGAGATAAAATGAGAGAGAGAGAGAGAGAGAGAGAGAGCGAGAGAGAGAGAGAGAGAGGGAGGCGATAATGGAATAGAGACAGACAGAGAGAAAGACAGACAAACAGAGTGACAGAGACAGACAGATACAGATAGAGAGACAGACAGGAGACAGACAGATATAGGGACAGGGGCATGGAGTAAGGAAGGGAGGTAAGTCAATGGGGTCTAGCTCCGTGTGTGGTCCGAGAAGGAAATTTATGACAGTTTTTCATTAGCGTTCGAATCGCTTTCTTTTCCATAAATCGATGCAGACGTCGGTCGCCCCCGCCGCCGCCAATACACGGCCCCGGCATACATAGACTCGGCCTCAATGGGGTAGGAACTGAGGAGAGAGGGTCACGACTGGGTGGGTGGCGGTCCAGGCAGCTATTCGTGTCATTTATAGTAAACATTGGAAGCTGCTACAACATCGTCAGCGACCACAGCGCAAGTAATTGAACAAAATAAAATAACAAAGCATACCATAAGATAAGACAAAATAAAGCAAGACTAGATCAGATAAGATTTCGTCCAACCACCTCCGACTGAACCCCGAAAAACTCAGTTCGTCTGGCTTGGTACCCGTGCTATGGGCAGATCTGCAAAATCGATCTGCCTGATTTGCAGCATCTCTTCCCTGGTATTTCATTTTCTACTACAGCACGTGATTTCGGTGTAACCTTGGACCAGGCATTGACCTTCTCAAGGCATGTGGGTTGGGAAGAGTAGATCGAATGTGCTTTTATCACATGCGACAGATTCACATAGTAAGCCGTTGGCTTACAACTCGAGCAGCAAACTACCCTGATGAAAAAGCATTCGTATGCAACACAGTTGACTATGGCAGTGCTATTTATGCAGGGCTGACTCTTTCTCGCATTGACCAACTGTTATCTATCTTAAACGCTGATGCCCGGATGATTGGAGGTCTGTCTATGGTTGGGCAGATATTCAGCTCCCTGCTGGAGGAATTGCACTGGTTGCCGATGAACAAACGCATTGAGTTTAAGATCTTAATGCTTATGGGTAGTAGCCTATTGGACTGTGCTCCATCTCATCTCAGGGAGTTGTGTGTCTAGGTCTCGTCCATTCCTGGCCGTAGATCCTTTTATCTGTGCTGCACAGGGTGGCCTGGTTGTCCCACCGACTGGAACTTTCTGTATGTATGTATGTATGCATGGATGAATGTATGTATGTATGTATGTGTGTATGTATGTATGTATGTATGTATGTGTGTATGTATGTATGTATGTATGTGTGTGTGAAAAAACCAGGGACAATGATGGCGGTTACAAAATTGTTTTGACAGTGCAGACCAAAACGTTATCCTCTGGCTAATCCAGTAGCTTCTGCACCTCAGATACATACTTACATACATATATACATATCTATTGCATTTTACATTATATATTATATCATAAATATAACACAATTATACATGTATTATAATTATATGTATATATGTTATCATGTATAAATGTATTACATATATATATATATTATATGGAGTGCACAACAGTGTATTGGTTAGGGTGCGAGACTGTCAACGAAGAGGTCAGAGGTCAAATCTCCGCCAGGGCAGAAATTTGTTTCAAGATATCGGCTGCACTTGAGCCCCCTAGCGAACTCAGCTATAATGAGTACACTGACTGTACACTGTTGGTGGGAAGATTAGGCAGCGACGGAGAGGACTGGCCACCCGCCATCATATACCGAGGCTAAGAAAATGAAGCTGCTAACACTTATATCCATTGCTGCATCTCGGGAATAGCTTAAGGGACTACTGTTCTTCGTATTCTTCTAATTCTTCTTATAAAAAAACACACAGCCACACAGAGACACACACTTTTACACACATACATACACACATAGAAATACAGAAATGATAGTTGGCTTTGGGCGTATATATATATATATACATATATATATAAATATATATATATATATATGCCAGAGAGATGCGACTCCATCTGGTGAGGCTGCTGCTAAGCCTTGTCGCAGCATACAGTGGGAACGGTCGGCTCCATCGTCGGTGTTCATCCGAAGTTAATGATGCGCTAGCAGCAGCAGCAGAAGCAACGACAGCAGCAGCTGAGGCATCCTCTTTGAAGACTGGAATTTAAGCTTCTTGGAAGAAGACCCCCACTCACACACTTTGAAATCGGAACTATGAATTGTGTAATTCGCTCTTTGAGCTATGCATTTTGCACCTTGACCTCTGCAGTTCGCTCCTTGAACTCTCACTTTGAACTCTGCAGTTCGCAATCTTGAGACGGATTACGGCTGAACGATACGAGAGACGGATATAACGATCTTCAAAAAATCAAGGCACAGTTTCCTTTGGTTAAAACTCAATTAATAAACATCACTTTAACGTTCTACTCGTTACCGTGACTGATTAATGCAGGAGAAACTGCTACGATCATCATCGTTATCTGGAAGTCCTGACGAGCGCAGTTGAGTAATAACGGATGCGAGGACCTTGGATTTCGATAGCGAGACAAATTTAAAACTGGATGTTAAAAGGCGCAAGGAACACCTGAGTTATCTTTCAACAGTGTGATAGGGCCTGATGAACATCCTAGTTACCCAGACTGTTACCACGGAGCAAAGAATTTGACGGTGGTATCCATGGCTACAGCGAAATCAGGTTAAATTATTTCTTCTTTTTAAAGATTTTATTGTTATTTGACGTCTAACTGTCAATTATTATCAGTTGAGTACGATTTAAAGACAGCGTTTGTTGTCATTTAAAGGTAATAACCGCTATCGTCATTTCAAAGGTAATAACCTCTATCGTCATTTCAAAGGCATGATTGTTATCGTGATTCAAAAGGTCATGGTGATTATCATCATTCAAAGTTAATGATCATTATAGTCCTTCAAAGATCATGATATTCTTCGCAATTTCATAGGTAATGATAGCTTGTAGTTATTCAAAGGTACTTATCATTGTCGTCATTCCAATGGTATTGATTATTCGCATCATTGAAAAAGGCGACGAATATTTTCATCCTAGTTTCTAAGTTCGTGCAACTTTAAAAACGCGACACGACTGATTCCTTTTTGATTTATCCGTTGACGCCCTTGCAACAAAATGATTGACTGTGATATGCTGTCTGGATTTTGGTAATCTCAGTCTGATCTGAGTCTAACTTAAATCTGACCTGAATCTGATCTGAATATCATTTGGATTTGGTTTGAATCTGTTCTGATTCTCACCTGAATCTGACCTTGAATCTAACCTTGAATATGACCAGAATCTGATCTGAATCTGATTTAAGTGTTGTCTTAATCTGACTCGAATCTGACCTTAATAGTTTCTGATTCTGATCTGAATCAGAGTATTTGTGTAGCGCCTTTATAGCACCTCTCAAAAGCTCCGCATACGTGGCTATCCAAGCAATCTCAGCATCTTCGACCTAAGGTAAGCAGAGAACGCGCCCTGAGCCGGGTCCTTCACAAGGTAATTATCTTTATCGTAATATACGGTAATGTTTCTACAGAAAATAGGATGTTACTTACGCACTTCCTGTGCTGTAGTTACTGAACACAGCAACAAGATAATAGGCCAATCAGGAAGATGGAAACGTCCTTCCGGAAGAACGCGACCGGAAAACAGCTGTCGCCGTCTGCTACTGGGTAGATATTTACAGATTCGCTCGTTAATGCTCTCCTGAAAAGTACTGTCTGGTGGAGGTGCACGCTAATGTGGACAGAGATGTGTGCTGACTAATAGTACAGTGCAGGATATTCAGGGAAGACATGAAACGGCGCTATACAAACATCCCTACGTATATATATATATATATATATATATATATATAACTGGACCCAATGTGGAAAAGATAACCAATGTAATTTGAAAGATACAACGTCTGTAACTGGAGACCTTGGAGGAAGCCGATATATAAACACATATATATCTGTGTGTATATGTATATATATTTAAAGTTGCTGTCCGTGTAATCAAGGCTCTTCCTGGTCTAGCATTGAGCTGCCTTGCTGATTAATGCATTCCACTCACACTTAATCCAACCAGGACAACCAAGATCGGCTTCCACTGGCCAGCTGTGTTCACACACTGGTCCTGCCATTGCGTGAAAAGTCATTAGCTCCAGCTTTCAGGGACCTGTGTGCTCTCTAATCTCATTTCGCAAACGGTTGAAGACTCCTCTTGTATCCAGCTTGATGTAAATTCATAATTTTTTTTAACCCGGGGTAGAAATGATCCCTCAGAAACTAAAAATGATCTATGAGAAATCAGGCCTCATCCTAGTAGTTTTCACATCCGTCTGAAAATGTGTCTCTGAATGCAATTGGCCGCTGGACAAAGATGGAGAGGCGCTGGAAAAGGAAGCGAGTGTCACAGTTACCTCCAGCGACTGCTGAAATTCGACACCCCAACTCTGAAAGAAATTCTGTACCCTGAGCATTTATTGGACCAAGGGTCTCAAAGGTGATGGGAACAAACCTGTGGATTGTAGGCAGCAATACATATTTTTCAGACTTATGATTAGAATGTTGTCCAGTCCGTGCCACACTAGACTTCAGCTGCAGAACCTGCTGAATTCGCTGTCTGCGACAACTAGGAGATGGTACAAATAAGGAACACTGTAGCATCCCAGGTCATATATTTTCCAGCCGCCCAAGGAACAAGGAATTCACAAATTAGGGCGATATAAGTATCTGATTAATAATAAATAATATACAGACTCGAATTCATATCGAACAATCGAAGCCTTTTTCATAGTTACAGGTTCGCTACAGGCGTTGGTCGTACGAAATCATCGTAGCTCCCATCTGGTGCAGAGACAAGCTTTTTGTTGGCCTCGGAAATGGTCGGGATGCTGTTATAGGTCTCGAGATTCACCAGAGCCAGCTCGTGGTGTCTTTTTGGGTTAAGGTATAGAAGGGGCGAGTAGGATGTTGTTCAGTCCGTGCTATTCAAGGTGGTGGCCACGCTAGACCCCGAATCTCCTCGAGTAGCTTCTCCGTCTTTTTCCCAGCGAGTTTAGCTCGCCAGGGTTGTCTTGGTATTTGGCTGGGGGATGCGGGCTCTGCCCTACGGGGTGGGAGCAGACAGGTAGAGATGGGGCGAGAGGGCGGAGACATTTGGTGAATTCAAACTGCTGCCTCAGTGGGGTAGCTCGGCCAGTGAAGTATTACCCCTAGCCTTACTCGAACTATGGCTGGGGCGCGGTGGGGGACGGTGGGAGCGGTGGCGCATGGCAAAAACACTAGATAGAATCAAGGCTCTAGTTTTCATCTATTTGGAAATGAAATAAACAAGATAAGACGACTGAATGACTATAAGACTTAAAAGTCTTAGTCATGCAATCGTCTATAATGTCTCACTTCATGTTATCTCACCTAAGTATTGAAAGAACGAATGAACGAATAATGAACTACAGAATGAACGAATGAATGCATGAACGAACGACTTAAATGAATGAATGAGTGACAACTAAATGAATGAATGAATGAATGAACGAACGAAGGAACGAGCGAAGGAATGAATGAATTTAATGAATTAATGAACTATTGAACAAAAGGAATTAATATGTGAATGAATGAAAGAACGAATTTTGTTGCAGCCGATGACGCCGCAATTTAATCTCCACGATAACCGGAAAAGTCGCAGCGTCAACATCCGGTCGACTCTTCCCAGAATCCTACTCGTTTCCGGAAGGGTCCGATTGCACCGGAAGCACTAAAATCTCCAACGAGAAGAATCTGACCAGGAGGTTACATCCGATATTGTCAAACGCTGTGAGTTATCCGGGAAAGGGGTTGTTCCTTAGGCTAGCCCCATCCATCCCCAGGATCATGGGTCAGACGAGTATCTGGAAGGAGGAGGAACATCTGATTCCGAAGAGCTGTGGCGGCAAATCCGTCGGGCTCTTACTTTCCATCATTCCGACGATCGGCGGCATCGCTTTGGCCGTTGCATGGTTCCGAGCCAACAAACAGGTCAGCTATCTGCTTCATACGACAACAGATCAGCTTGTTCTTTTGCACGCACTTCAACAATCATTATTATTGTTGTTGTTGTTGTTGTTGTTGTTGATGATGATGTTGTTAAAGTCTCATGACCAGCAGATGACGATGACGTGTTTCTTGAATCAAGACACTTAATATAGCGCATTTCAAGTATCTCACAATACGCAGCAATGCGTAATGGTAAACTTTCTACCTCTCCACAACTATTGGTATGTGACGTCATGCACAGTGACGTAATATCGAGTTTTGTAGCGCCTCCGGGGACGTCTCTGTGAGTCGTTCCAATTTATGTATCTCAAGTTATGTGGACGATATCATTGTGAGTCGTTCGAATTCACTTATCTGGACCAGGACCCATGTGGCGCCTCTGGCAATGAAACTAAACATTTTATTAGCGCTGTTAAAGTTCACGATCGCTGTTCCGCGCGTGCTGTTTATAAGCCATTGGCCGGGCAGGGAGACAACCCCAGTGGGTGAACGACGACTTAGGTTCCAGACTAGTTGTTTGAATTCCAGGTAAAGCTGCAACTATTATTAATTCTAAAATCGATTGCAACTTCTGTGGAAGTTGAAATCAATTAGGAACGCCTACCTAATTGTAAATGTACATGTATTTGTATAGCAATCATATGGCTTCTAATATGCTCATTTTTCAGTGAATTTAACGGGTGAGATCATTCACCACTGCTGCCAGTTTGAATGGGCGCCACGCAAATTAAGGTCCCAGTGCATGGATCATGCTAGCCCTAGATTAAAATCTCTTAAATATAGCCACAATCGGTATGCGAGCCGGCATCCTCGCGCACAGAGGCACCTTGACGTACGCTTTAACCATTGCAGGCATGTTTAGGCTTACTAAGGCATGATTAGGCCCATTTAGGCTTTGAGAAGCATGTCATCGTCTTCTTGAGAAGATGAGTGCTGCTTAAAAATGCTGTGAATCTGGGTCGGTGCTAAAACTAGGGTCAGTGCTATTTAGGTTCAGTGATAGCCAGTTATGGAGTGTTGTCCCGCACTTTATGGACCGTGCTACCTGCGGTCTCTGCTGCGTTTCGCGTTCGTTTCGCTGCGATAAACCGAATCTTACTGCATCGCGTACGGTTTGATCATTATCGTGACGTCAGTAGCGGGTCGGCGCAATTCCGGAAGCGATTGATAATCGGCGCACAGTTCTGGACGGCCATTAAAACGTCGACGCGGGCAATTTATCAATTGCCTTCGATTGCCTCGCGCGAATTCTCAAAGAGCCGAGGCAAGCCGCATGAACATTGCCAAGACCGGTGCGAGAATTATGAGTGGACGGGAGGGAGGGAGGGAGGAAGAGAAGGAGGGGAAGTGATTGGTACCACGTGTGGGGTATTGAGGAAATTCGTGAGGGATGGCGCTCGTGGGGCTTGACCCGGTTTTCCCACCCATTTATCGGGATCAGTGGCGAATCTATAACGGAGTCCGTCTGCCGGGGTATGTCTCCTTCTCAGGTAAATGTAAATGTCTAGGTTTTATAAAGCGATCGTATGGCCTCGACCGGACCCTTTTTACCTAACGATTTTGTTTTGACTGAGCGCCTGTGCTCATTCTCAGTGAATTGATCGGGTGAGATCCCTTACTACGGCTGCCCGTTTGAATGGGCGCCACGCCATTTAAGGTCCCCGTGCAAGGACCGTGCTAGCCCGAGATTTATATCACTGAGAGCGAACCCTTGGCCCTCAAAGTTGCTCTACAAACAATTATTATTAAAACAATTATTATTAAAGTTTAATATGCTAATAATAATTTCGTAATCCAATATAGAGGTAATTACAGCGCCCAAAAAACTGAATCGATTCTTGTCAAAGGAAGAAGCTCATTTGCAAGTGCTTAGGTCTAAAGCAAAATCATAACCTGGAACGACGAAGTTGACTTTACCTGTTTATCGATTTTGTTTTGACTGATTGTGAATAAGCTGATCTCTGCGACTTAGTTTCTCTGGGCGCAGGAGAAATCTTTAGATTACGATTACGGTTACGAAAATCGGTGAGCAGGTAAGGTCAGGTTCGGTTCTAGATCGAGATCCAAGGGTCAGGTGGTAGAAAGTCATATGGCTACGGTGGATCGTAATCGTAATCCTGAGATTTCTACAGCGCCCAACGAACGCCACGTCACGGGGACCGGCTTATTAACAGGCGCTCAGTCAACACAAAATCGATAGGCAAAAAGAGTTCTGTTCCAGATAAAGATCCGAAAGTCAGGCAGAGAGACAGCGGGGCAGCTACGGTGGGTGATGTTTGGGATTGGAGCGGAAAGAGAGATAAGAGGAAGAAGGGGAGTGGATGGTGCTTTGAACTGGAGCGGATGTCAAGAGAAAGAGAAGGAATCATGATAGGATTGGTGTTTGTATGCTAGTGTGGAACACTGTGGTCTGTGTATATGGTTGCGAGCTTCGTCTGTATCCCAAAGATCAATCCTCCGCTTACTGTCTCTTCTGAAATTAGATGCCTTCTGATTAGAAGTCATACAGGCCTTTATGCGTTTTTGGTATCTTCCTGTTCCAGAAGAGGAAGGGTATCTATCTGAAGGTACCCTTCTCTCGCCCGTTTTAGCAACTTCCCTTTATAAAATAATGACAATGTTAACAGGTGTTTGCTGAATTGTCGGACAATTGTTAAGTAAACGGCATACTAATGGAATAAAAGGTTATCTTAATATAGCTGATGTTGACAATACCACAGACTCGGTACGCTTACAATTACTTTACAAGTATTAGTTGACAGCGATATTGCTGATCAAGTATCAACTTTAGCAGAAGTTTGCGATAGAGAGGCATTAGAGACAACATCAGGTGGATAGCTTTGTGGACATAATAGATTAGTGCGATTTGGCCTACGATTACATTTCTGCTGCCAGCAAAAGGAAAGTTCGTGTGGTTTGAGTTGTAATACTTCTCTGTGTGGTCCGTAATAATCTAGTGGTTAATGTGCTGGACTGTCAGTCGAGGGGTCAAAGGTTCGAATTTCCGCCAGGGCAGAAATTTGTTTCGAGATTTCAGCTCTGCTTGCGCTTCCCAGACAACGCAGCTTTAAAGAGTACTTTGACCGTATACTGTCAGTGGGAAGATGAGATAGCGACGGTGAGGACTTGCTCCCCGTCCTCATATGCCGAGGCTAAGAAAAATGAAGTCGATAACACTTCATAGGCATGGCTGTCTCATACATCTTTCTGTGCTGGAAGGCATTTGAACGCCCAACCTCTGGGTTTACATTCGAGACTGCTAACCACTAGGCTATAGCACGACATTACTCTCATACTGCGCCTTTACAGACGAACTACATTACAGCTTCGTTACAATACGCAGCTAAACTCCGAGGCCTCCTCTACTTGCGCCAAGAAACACACCACTGGGAACAGAAGTCAGCCAGGCGAAAAGCATCAGTGACGCATGACGCCATGACGCCAAACGACTCCCCGTAGGTGTCAAGATGGACGACTTTTCTTCCGTCGAATTAGAGCTCTTGGCCTCCCTCCCTTCCTTCCTCCCTCTCTTCATCTCTCTTTCTCTCACAATATCCCTCCATTTCTCCTTTTCTCGCTTCCACCCTTTTCTCCTCCCCTTCATTTATCTCCTTTGCTATCTTCTACGCTGTAAATCCACTCCAGTTGTCTACCATGCCAAACACCATCCACACCAATGACATAGAGAAGGGTCACCCATCATAAAAACATTGATAGCCCTCTCTGTATATAATACATATGTATAACTGTATGGCTACCTGCACACCCACCCACCCATCCATCCCTTTAATCATCCTTCCATTTAATCAACAAACCCAGCTACCCATCCATCCATCCATCCATCCATCAATCCATCCATCCATCAATCCATCAATCAATCCATCCATCCATAAAAACATGTAGAAATAAGTATTACATGGCATGTGTATGATCATATGCAAATATATGTGACCGAGCCTGAGAAAACCCTCACAACATTGGCAAAAATCAAAATTGAGTTTGATACATCACTGGATTTGGCTGGAATTGCTGATATTTAGGTGAAAACCGCCTGTTTCTATCACAAATAGTAAAAAGTTACATTTTTAAAGATGGTGGTTTCTTCACGAAAATGCTTTTGAGAAATCGCCCGTTAAAGTTTACCATAACTTTGACTCGGCCCAAATCGCTTTGTCTAGGGGGATGTAAATGAAGCGGCTTCATACAACTCTGAGGCTGTCATTAATGAAATCTCCGTAAAAAACTGGTTAAGAAAAATATTACTTGACTTGCTCGTTTGCATAATTATCGATGTACAAGACTTCAAATAATGACACCAAGGGACACGTTAAATTAAGTTTTGCTGCAGGTCATGACAATAAAATTGAAAAAATTCTTCTCAAAATAAGGTCTTATAATTTGATAGCTAACACAACAAGAAATATGAATATGCAAAGAACTCATTTAACCCATTTTATACCTACTTGCCTTCTGAGCGCGTTCCTCGCAAATTTACTTTGTCGACTCTGTGAGAGGTTTCTCATGCATGGGTCACATGTTTATGAATAGGTAACTTATACGATATATGATATATAATCATATATATGCGTATATTATACTGCAGAATCTCATGATAAATATTGGCGATCTGGATGTCTGCCGACGAAGATACATGTAATATGCAATAATATCGATTCGTAGTAAAAATTCCATCCTTCGTTTCTATAAGAAATGCGAAGTTTTAAAGCGAATACAGGAGTATATACACGCATAATAAGTAAATACATATATGCATAAAGATATATGCCTATATTTTGCATATTCGCCACAATAGACCTAGACAGTAAAAAGAGCGAAATTAAACTTTTCCAATTGCATGTGTGCACATATGCATGTATATGCAGTAAATACGTATCATGCTAACCACTTATATGCAAGTATATGTATGTATTTGTTCATAATATATATATATATATATGGATAATTGTATATCTGTATGCATATTTTGAGTGTTGCAGTACTACTGTATTATTGCGTTATAGATATGGTCATAACAGTTGGCCTCCTCTCGTCATAAAATACTCATAAAATGAACATATATATATACCCACAAATATATATATACTTAGATAAGTACATGCATAAATGTGTTTATCATGTTTGTGCAAACACAGACTCAAGTGGGCGTGTGTACTCGAATGGGGTCGCAACCCTGCAGGGTGTTTTGAAGGAGCATTCGAACAAGAAAGCGACGGTTAACGATAAAGTACAATTCCATTGGGAGGATGATGCCAAAGGGTATGGGCTCTAAACCCTTCAGAATTTCATCCGTGGCACTAAAATTTATGCAGATGCTGCAACCTACTGTGGGCTGCACTCATATGGGGTGGGTGGGGGTCTTGCCTTAACTGACGCCATCTTGCTTTCGATCACGAAAATCGTCGTCGTGTCGTAAGTCAAGAAGTTGTTGTGTCGCAACTCATGAAACTGTCATGCCGTCACTGATGAGACTGACATGCATTCTCTTCTGAGGCTCTTATGCTGTCACTGATTAACCTGCCACTGATTAACCTGTCACTGATGAACCTGTCACTGATGAACCTGTCACTGATGAACCTGTCACTGATGAACCTGTTACTGATAAACCTGTCACTGATGAACCTGTCACTGATGAACCTGTCACTGATGAACCTGTCACTGATGAACCTGTCACTGATGAACCTGTCACTGATGAACCTGTCACTGATGAACCTGTCACTGATGAACCTGTCACTGATGAACCTGTCACTGATAAACCTGTCACTGATAAACCTGTCACTGATGGACCATTTACCCTTGAGGTTGTCATGTCGTCGTGTGTAAGGCATTTGGAGTTCACGCTGTTGCCCTAGGAGCAAAAACAGCGTTGCCATGGTAGCGGATGGTTGGTTAGGGATGGAGGGACGGACGAAAGGACGAAGGGAAATATGGCTTGATTTTATTGTCTGGGGTTAGCGGGGGTCGTTCCCTGGGGCCTCGTGACCCAAGGTCGAAGCAAGAGCAAGCATGACGGTATGGCGGTTATTTATCGTCGTTTTAAGGCGTTAACGGATTTCACGTTTCAGATGCATTGAGCATTGTCTCGGCGTCTCTCTTCCATTGTCTGTCTTTCTGTCTCTGTGTTTCTTCCATTGTCTGCCTTTCTCTTTGTCTCTGTGTCTGTGTCTTTTCCATTGTGTCTTTCTCTCTGTCTCTGCCTATGTCTTTGTCTCTGTTTCTCTGTCTCTGTCTCTATGTCTCTGCCTTTGTCTGTGTCCCTTTCTTTGTCTGCGCGTCTGTCTATGCATCTGTCCCTATCCCTAGCTATCCTATCTCAGCGATACATCTACTTCTGTCTCTACTGTATTTCTGTCTCTTTCTCTGCGTTTGTCTCTTTCTATCTCTCGCTGTCCACTCCTCTGTTTATATCTCTCCAAATGTCTGTGTCCATGTCCCTCTGTCTCTGCGTCTCTCTATTTCCTATTCTCAGCCTCTTGTATAGATAGCATGGCATATATGGAATAATTCCGACGCTCCATCCCTCGCTTCATCCATCTCACTCGGTGGACGCAGCGTCCAGTAATTATATCGCCGACCGATGGACGCTCTGGTCATCTGCTGACCACCAGACAGACTGACCACTCGATCTACATCTGTATACGTTATATGGGCTTTTATCCAATCTATTCCACACTTACAGAAGTATGTATATATGCATGCATGTATGTATGTATGTGTGTATGTATATATTTATGTATTTATATATATGTATGTATTATTTGTGTGTATGTATGTATGTATGTGTGTATGCAAGTATTCATGTGTGTGTTTGCTTGGATGTTTTTGGCCTGTCTGTCTGTCTGTGAGAGAGAGAGATTTTTATTGACAACCAAAAATAATTAGCAAATACAATTATAGTCTGTCACATACAGTGGTGCCAATGGGCTGACCTAAAAGGAACAAACAGTTCCGCTACGAAGGTCACCTATTTACATCATGGATTACAAATAGGTGACAGTATAATACTGAGTAAAACAATTAATAACCTAAAATATAAAGTAATTTTTATAATCAATGTCATTGCATAAACCTAAACAAAACTGTCTGTCTGTCTGTCTGTTTGTCTATGTGTGTACGTACCTACGTATGTATTTAAACGTATGTACAATTAACGTTTGTACTAAAATGCCTATTTGGTTGTATACAGCCATGTACGAATGTACGTATGACTTACTTCACACCAGCTTAGACTATCACTTCTCACTGGTTACCTATCAGGCATATAAACTGCCATTTCTATCAATTCTTACAGCACGCCGTGCGGTTTATTGTTACCCTCGCATGCAATGCTTCGTACGTTACCGAGCTACAAAGTTGCACCTGTCGCATTCAGTCGCGAAATGATGCACCTGGTATTTTACTGCGCATGCGCAGCTTTATCCGGCGCCAATTGGGTCATCTCTTAAATCACGTAGAGTCACGTGCTGCCTGGAACAGAAACGTTTCTACGGCGAAATTTCTAGGCAGGCGCTACAAAAAGTAATGAGTTCCGAGCAAAATATATACGCTTGGTATACGCGCGTTTATGTTATGTCTATCCTTGTAATAATAAAATATATTCATTTATACAACTGCATAAATTTTATATTACGTCTGTGATATGTAGGCAATATATATATATATATACATATTCGAATTATATGTATACTATACATAATATGTAAAGGACAGTTATAAAGACTCAATATAGACTAAGCATTATTTATCAGCATGATTAATTATATATGACCTTATCTATCAGTTACTATATATATTATATATATATATATATATATATATATATATATATATATATATTATTGTATCCCATCTGTGGCCATGATCCTCCTCCTATACTAATACACTACGCTTAGTCTACATTGGCTTGATAAAATTAATGTTATTTTATATATAAATTCTAGTCTAGTATATCATATAGATACATTTATATATATATATAATACATTTATTCGTGCATATGTATATATTTTATTTGGCGTTTTGGCGCCATATGCAAGAGCCACCAGCAGGGAATTGGGAAGCAATCAGGCAATGCGTCTCTCAGAGGGAAAAGTCAGGTGCTGCCTTTGGTGCCTCATCTTCATATTCTGGCTTCTGTTACGGAAATGGAACGATCCTCCACTGCCTTCTCCACTCGCCTCTTCATCCCTATCCGCACGTTAATTGAGTCAGTCATCTCTGACTCTGGAGCCAGCTGTTGACAGGCCTCTTCCTTCTGCCTCGCTTCCGTAGAACCCTTCAGTCGCTGTTCCCGTCTCCCACCCTTACCCCCTTCTCCTTCAAGTTCTGCATCTCTCTCATTCCTATCGTCTTATACCTTCTGTCTTTCAGTCTCTTCTTCCTCCCTTTTCTTTGTCTTCATTCTTTGCTTTCCCTCCCTTAACCTTTTTATCTCATATTCTTCCCATATTATCATTCCTTCTCTCTTTCCCTTTCTCCTTTCTTCTCTCCTTCCTTCTATCGTTCCCTCTATCCTTTCCTCTCTACTTCTCTCTCTTTCTTCTATAATTCCTTATTTATTTTTATTCTCTCTCTCCTTCCCTTTTCCCACTCTCTTCTCTCCTACCCATCTCAGGCTTTTTATCCCCTGCCCTCTCTCCAGCTCTCTATCTTTTCTTTCATTCTTTCCTTTTCCTCAATTCTCTTTCCCTCCTTCTCTCTATCTCGCCATTTTGTCATTCCTACTACCATCTCCTCTTCCCTCCTTCTCTCACCTTCCATTCCCATGAGTCGGTCTTCTGGCGTCAGTCCTCTCCAGCCTCTCCCCTTCTCCAAACGTTTCCCTCTTCCCTCCTCTCACCCGTTGCGTCCCCTATCCTCCTTCCCTCCCGCCAGAACTCTCTCCCATCGCGCTTCAATCGACCGGAAGTCCTCGCTCGGGGAGTCGTTTGTAACGCGCAATGCTCCTTTCGACCGATAAACCAATCGTGGACTTAATTTTTGACCCACGCTGTACACGCTGATACCACAACAGATGGCGCTCGTCCCTACTATATATACATACGTATATACATACATGCATATATAAATACATATTCATGCATATATACATATGTGTGTATATATGCACATAGATACATATTCATGCTCATATACACACACCTACATATATATACAGGCATGTATACATTATGCATGACAGTTATACGTGAATATATGTGTATATATATGTATGCATCATCACCATCATCACCATCATCATCATCATCATCATCATCATCATCACCATCATCATCATCATCATCATCATCATCATTACTGCATCAGTTCCTGACGCCAGCCATTCGGCGACGATGGGTGCGAATAAATAATCTCTATTATCATAAGACATTTGTCAAGTTCAGTGTTCCTCTCATGTCTAGTCCAAGTCTTATTATGTCCTCATTTATATTGTCCATCCAACGTTATTTCTCTTTCCTTCGAAGCTGAATGGAGTTCATTGTGTGGGATTCGGTCAACTCACATTTTTCCACATGCACCAAATCATCGCAATCTTCGTTGAATGACTCCATCCAGCAGAGTTGATTGGATATTTAAGGACTGTCTTATGTCATTACTTCTATTTTTTGTACTCTTGAAAATCCTGCAATTTTCTGTAACCAACTGCGAGGATTCATTTCTCATCTTGTTTTCGCATTGTCTAGCTTTATGATCCACAGAGGAAAATGGGTTGCATTATCGTCTCATGTATCCTTGCTTTGCTTTCTTTCTTATTTCTCTGCTTCTGATATCCTCTTCATTTCTCCAAATGCTTCCGATGTGCGTCCAATTCTCCGTTGTACAGTATGTCTTACTTGATATTGCTCGTGTGGTTAACTGACCTCCAAGACAGACAAATTGATCTACTTGTTCAGTAGCTTCTCCTCCTATGCTTAAAGTTATTAGTGTTCCTTTGTTTTTTTTCTGTAACCATTGTATTGTTTTATTTTTGCGTTAGTCAGTAGGTCAAATCTTCTACTAGCTTTGTCTCATAACTATGTAAAAATATTTGTCAAATTATATATGTATATGTGAATGCTTTAAATGTGAAGTTAGAAAAAAGCACAATATTAATATACATACACACATACATACAGATGCATAGCAATGATAAACAAACTCAAACTCCAAAGAGGCTGCAACCCCAGACTAATTCTAACCCCATCCAATTCACCCTGATAGCTGCTGGTGCTGGTGCTGCTGCTGTACTTGGCCTTCATAGATGCCAAACGCACACGAAGGCCTCTCTTTTTTGCCGAATGGCGCCGGCTGGTTTTGGCCGGCTGGCTCTTGTTGACTGGTTCTGGTTGGCTGGCGACAGCCTATCGTAATTACATCTCGGCACGGAAGGGGACATTGACAGATAAGATGCCTTCAGTCTCTGCAGCCGCCACGATCCGCCATATTGCCTGATTCCCGTTTCGTAATTGAATTTCTTAACGAGATCCCACTATGCCCTTCCTTCCATCCTTCCTTCTTTTCATCCTGCTAGCGTTCCTTCCTCCTTTCGACCTCATTTCTGCCTCACCCCTTCTTACCTCCATCCTTACTGCCTTCTTCTCGTCTGTTAATCTTGCTTCTTGTCCATAATCAGTCTGTCCATCCTTGCCTTCTGTTATCATTTTCTTTCCTACTCCGCTTCCCCTCCCTCGAATATTCATTTATCATCGTTCCATCCATCCATCCGTCCATCCATCCATCCATCCATTCATCCAGCCATCCAGCCATCCAGCCATCCAAACATCCATCCATCATCCATCCATCCATCTATATATCTGTCTATCCAACTTTCGATCGATCAACCCATCCAAACATCCATCCATCATTCCATTCATCCATCTTCTCTGCCTCTGAAGCTGCAGCAGATTCAGCAACCAGTCGATGACCAATCAGTCGGTTGCCATGAATAAACAAAAAAACTCCTTAACAACGAACGACGCAGACTCCAAATATTAACCAGTCATCCATTTAGTCCATCCGTCCATCATCCATTCGATGTTATTGATGTCCCACTCCTTGATCTGAGAAATACCAGTCAGTCAGTCAGTCAGTCAGTCAGTCAGTCAGTCGGTCAGTCGGTCAGTCGGTCAGTCGGTCAGTCTGTCAGTCAGCGTGTCTGTCTAATTGTCTTTCTGTATGTATGTTTGTAAGTATGCATGTATGTACATATGTATCTGTGTGCATATTTATGTATGCTTGCATGTTTGTATATATGTATCTTTGTATGTATGTTTATATGTACCTTAATATTTATCTTTTACGAGCTTTTCCTATAGAGACCAACGGACGGACGGAAGGAAAAGAGAATAGCAGAGTCATCTAAGAGTAGAATTGACGGAGAGCTATCGATGCGTAACATGTTCTAGATATGCCACAAAAACGCGTTGAACCGTTTAAAACGACGCCTCCTGAGACCGAAATCTGCTCACTCGTGCGTGACACAATTTGCAGATGATGATTAAGTCGGTCAGCCGTGTCTTGTGATCATAATAACAGCAACGCCTCCTGAACGCACATACTCTTTGTAGCTATGACGTTCATTGTTGGCGTATCTATGCATTATATCGTCACTGGTTGTACTTGATCACGTGACGTCCTTCGCAGATTAGTTTTGAAATGGTAGCTTTGTGTACGTCAATGCCTTGAGGGATAGTTAAATTTTGATTTGCGTTTTAGAATTTATGTTTTTCTTTATTAAAATCAGTAAAATTCAGTGTTCTAACTAGATTCAGATTCGAATGTATCACTTGCTCGGGAAGACTACGAAGGCAGTTAATGTGGCCACAGCTAGACAATTAGTGTGTTCTTTTAAGGTACAGCATAAACCCGTTATAGCGCGCTCCGACATAACGCGAATTCGGTTATAACGCGGTCACAGTCATGGCTCCCGAATTTTTTCTAGAAGAAACATGAATTTCTACCACAGTGCGTGCTAGCTTTCAGTTGTAATTGTAATTTGAAATTTGTATAGCGCCTTTTCAAGATAAACTCATCAGAGGCGCTCTCTGCGCTAATGATGTTAAATGTCATTAAGAACGGAACATTCGTCCACAAGTAAACATTGGTCAGAATACTAGAAGAGTCACCAGTGGCAAGATCGCACACACACGCAAAGCCCAGCCAACAGGTTCCCAACTAGAGCTGCATGACGACAGCATGTTCGGAGTTTCTCAAGCAGTTAGAACGAGAATGAGGAGCGACCATGGGGGATTTGACCTGCCGCCAATGGCTCACGGTTGTCCCATCGTCCAACAGTCTCTCGTAGATGGAAGACGTTGTGGCAAGCGGAAATTAATCGAACCATCGGATATGCGTCGGACAGGTTTCGTCGCCCGCCTTTCGGTAGGTAGCTGGACCATTCCGTAGCTGACAGTCGGAGCCGCTCCTGAGACTTTCTTCGCCCTTCTTCACCGGATCCGAGATTTCCCGGCGTTGACGGCGCGCGTGGGTCTGTAGGTCTGAGACTAGACTGTCAAGCTTGAATCCTGCCCCCTCGGTGGGTGGACCAGTCCATTCACGGAAGGTCATGATGATAAACAACAAAACGTCCGAAACGCAATAATTCCGTTTTGGAAACGAAAAATAATTCCACCGCGCCAACTCGGGAACAGAAGAAAACCAAACTGCTAAAATTACCGAGGAGATGTTACGTTTACACAAAATAATCCGTCAAAATGAACACGTAGATATCCAACGACCATTATGGCCGCGGACATGCGCAGATCCATCCAATTGTCCTCGTTGTAATAATGCGCTATTGGAGAAATGACTTTGTTGACATTCTCAGATTTTGCTATTGCCAAGTATTTTCGCGTTCTCTCTGTCTCATTGTGAGCGATATTACAAGTGCTACGATATTTCCGCATTTGATAACGGGGCTATGACGCAACGGTATCTCGCATGCATATCGTACTTACTTAAGACACTAACGCGATAACAGGATCTCGGATAATAACACTCATATACGCAAAGCTCGTTCTGTTAAGAATAAATCAGACAATATATTTTAACGCCATTGGGGAAAACTCGTTTTGATAGCCGAGGGCGAACAAATTGCCTCAGAAGGTGCCACGCATTCGTAGCAACCAATGAAAGAAATATTTGGTCAAATAATTCGGCTGTTGCACGACGTTTTCTAGTGCGATTTTACGTTCCCAAAACCTGCAAGTAAATATTAAGCACAACTGTAACTGGTTTGTATGCGAAATCTTTGTAACGCAGTACTTGATATAACGTGGTAGCAGATATATGGACCATAAGTTCCTCGTTAGAACGAGTTTCTGGTGTAATTAGCAGAAATGTCTGTGCTTAACGACCAGACAGTTTGTGCGCGAACCTCCCGCAACAATTATGCTGTTGTGCGAGCCATTACTTGCGGGAATATGTACGATGATTTATAGTCATGTAAGCGGTTTTGGGCGGTGAAAATAGCCCAAAATCTGAGCATGCTTAGACGAGCCACTGGACTCTTAGCTTTCAGTAAGTCTCGAAATCAACCAATAGTCGCCTGATTGTTCGAAGGAGAAATCGGTAAACTGCACCTCACGGCGGTAGCCTCAGCCAATCCTTGAAATTGAAAGACTTAATTTGGTGTGCGATTCAAAAGGTAGGCCTACACGCAACAGCAAAACAACTTATTACAGAAGAATCGTTTCAAGTGATTCAGAAGAAGTGTAATCTGCTTTAGAACCACCGCCATATATGCACATTAATTTGGTTATTACATGTTTTTAGAATACTCCTTGCGACCACGAGCACATGAACGTCTTTTACCCCCAGCTGACAATCTAATACGCCAAACTTTATATGACTCGGATGTTAAATACTTAGTTGAACTATTGGCCTACACATGTACGATCTGTGATAGTTTTCCTCTTGTAGCATGTACACCAATGTGCGATTAGCTGCTGGTTACTTAAAAAGACTATACTTACTTACATGTATTCATAAATACATATTTGGCGTGGATTATATTTAGGGGTACATATATGTATGCACATATATTTATTGAAACAACAGATTGATTTATTGAAATATTACACAATAAACTTATGCAGTAGCAAAGACAGCACAAACATCATGTGATTAGTATACGTTCGTATGCACTTTTGTAAGTATGTGTGTATGTATGCGCGTATATATGCATGTATGTGTATGTCTGTACATAAGTGTATATGTATGCGTACATCTGCATATTATCCAGTGCCATTTAGAACTGCCCAGAGACGTGATCCCACCCAGTGCGGTTGTCCTTTGTTCCTCTGAAGATTGAGGCATGTGATGGATGATGCGGGGCACCAGAGAGACAGATCAACGCCAATTCTCCGGCTCTGCTTGCATCAGCATCAGCCTCTTCTTATCGGCGCCGTCGAGACCTCACCCCGACCCCTCCATCAACCTACCCCTTCACCTCCCCCTCGGACAAGACAAAATCCTCGAACCGGGAAGACGAGACACAGGAGACCGCTGATACAAAGACAGAAGAATTGG
The DNA here is from genome assembly GCA_964023275.1 of Norana najaformis. Taxonomy (NCBI): domain Eukaryota; kingdom Metazoa; phylum Annelida; class Clitellata; order Crassiclitellata; family Hormogastridae; genus Norana; species Norana najaformis. Next base: position 9,830,272 of record OZ029924.1, on the reverse strand, counting down.
CGCTATATAACTGCGTGCCAATAACTTTGAACGATGACCTGTTAATCAGTTCATTCGTCTTTCGATCTGCAGACAGACAGACAGACAGACACACACAGACACAGACGGACGAACGGCCAGACAGACGGACAGACAGACGGACGGACAGACAGACGGAGAGACAGACACCCGGACGGACAGACAGACCCAGGACTGGACGCCGCAGTACTAGTCAGTTCAAGCCCTATTGCATATATTCAAAGGCGGATCCAGAATTTCACACCAGGCAAGTGGAGGCCGTATCTTCTATGACCTATACTTAGTTTAGGGATTTCTATCGCCTCGTTTTACTGTACAAGTTACAAGCTTAGAAGGCAGCCATTTGCCGTAGCCGTCTGACTGACGCCTGCCTGAGCCTGACCCATGGATCTTGACCTGGAACTGAATCTGACTCTGCCTGTCTATCGATTTTGTTATGACTGAGCGCTTATGAATAAGCTGGTTCCCGTGACTTAGTTTTCTTTGTGCGCTGTAGAAATCTAGAGTTTACGATTACTATTACGATGGGCAATTCTGACCCCAACCAGATTGGGGGCAACTGAATGGCTTCTCCCAAACTCAGATGGGGCCATGGTCAGATTGGGGCCAACAAATGACACTGACCTTTAAAAAGTCCGGTTGTCATCGTGGTAGGCTTCAGTTTAAAAATCCTTCAGAGCGATGAGCAATCTGGATCCAATGAATCTAGTCTAATCTAAAACCTTCTATCCCGAGACAGAGCTTCGCAGTGTTGCCTCTTTTACGTAAGCGGCCAATCCTGAACATTTCTCACACACAACGGACACTGTGGGCAGATAATTCTCAGAGCAGCCATTTTGTGTAGAAGGTAGAAGGGGCAGTGATGTTGGTGGCTCTGGGTGTAAAACTGGGCGGGAGTCACCCCATCCTGCGAAGTGATGTTCAGACTCCGACCGCCACAATATAGCGAAACCGCAATAATGCACGGTAAACATCGATGTGTTTGCCAAAATTCAGGGCAAGTCTGGACCGGAAACAGAAGGGAAATATCGAGAAGCAGCGAAGAGAATGCGACCTACGTCGAATGATGCCAACTATGATAAAGCGCCATCCGTTGAAACAATAGATTAAGCTGGCATCAACAGCTTCATCATCATCGTCAACGGCAGCAAAATGGCGCCTTAATAAAACACAGGCGTCTGCGGGACAATCGGTTGTTTGGCTGAGCACACGATTTATTGTGCGCCAAGCCTTGTTCAAGCGATTCTCTTAATGTCGGCTGTTGCTGGTGAAGGGAAATGTTGGATCGACATTTCCAATGATAATAGATGGGTAGAGGTGAAACAGTGAAGGAAAGGGAAAGAAAGACCAAGGAAGAAGACTATGTGGGTACAAAGAAGTAACTGTGTGTATATTCTAAAGAACGTTTTACACGAGATACTTGCAGTTCAGAGGTTGAATTGCCTTTGTACTTTAAGTCTGTGTTTGCATTATGTCAGGTTCTAGATGATTTGAAATGTGCTCTATTAATGCCTTTCTTGTCTAAGAAGGCAAGGAAGTTGGTAAGAAGACTTCCAGTTGATCAGATAAACACTTATGCAAACCTGAAAGTCGCTTTACTCCCTAAATTTCGTTTAACTCCACAGCAGTGATGAACACAGTTTGTTAATTAAGGCTGAAAATAAGCACCTGAGTCTTGGATGCAATTTGTTTCAGGCCGTATTCTGTCCCAACTTGCTTCCTATTACGTAGTCTAGTTGGGTGTTGCTTTGCTGTACGGAGAATGACATTCGAATATACAAACTTCATTATTTGGAGTTTTTGTCTAAGATTTGCCTAATTGGATTTGTTCTGCAGCACAGGTGGTAATTTTCCTGGAATATTTTAATTTTTGGTTTGAGATTGTGTATGCACAAGTGAAGAAAATGACAAAATCAGGAAAGATGTTAGGGTCGCTTGGTTTCTGTAAATGATTCAGTGTGTCTCTGTGTGTCTCAGTCTGTGTCTCTTTCTTTCTCATCTTTCTTACTATTGGATGTGTCTTCGCAAACTCATCTATCAAATCTCTGTCTCCCGACCTCTACCTCGATGTCTTAATGGTGTTTTTGTGCAGCTTACTTACTCTCTTTCTCAATCGCCCTGTGTGTCTCTGCCTTTGTTTCTCACTATCCCGCTCATCACCAGCAACCGGCTTGTATTGCACAGGTTTTACCCAGTAAATGAATACTTCCTGCTGCAATGACAGTTTGTTCACGTTAATGTTAATTATAATTATTTTCGAAATAAGTAAATTAGAATCTGTGTAGTGTGTCTTTCACTGATTTTGAATGAGAGAGTAGTAGTCGGCGTTTGGTGTACCTGGTAAATATGCAACTGGCATATTACAATGTAACGCGGTACGAAATATTGCTAAATCAATCATTAAGTTTTCTATCACGGTCAATGGTTTCATGCCTGTGTTATCCTAATACAGTATAGCAGTTTTCTTTCGAGCAGTTCATATTCAGATTGGAGATTGCACAGTAGTCTCTTGTTCAGCCTGCTGGAGTGTCTACCCAGAGGTAGGATTTTGCGGTCATACCCAATACCTCATGCTGCCTTTTTGGGCTTGGAGTAGAGGACTCGTTTGAATCATCGGAGATGGTTCAGACGAAAAGGGTGCGGCTGTTAGGACACATCGCACACTGCGAAGGTGACCAGGATCATCCCAGGGTCTTGCGAGCGATGATTTCCGGCCCTCCGGGAGGTTGGAAGAGACCTGTCGGAAGCCCTCGCCACACATGGACAAGAATGATGGAAGCTGACCTGCGCCCAATGAACTTCAGGTTACATACGGCCTGGAGACGCTCCCAGAATAGAGACGGCTGGCTGCGGATAGCGGAAACGGAAACGCTCCGGAGAAGAGCCACAGATGATGGTTAAAGGACTTCACTTCTTATATTGAATATTCAGGTTTGAGCCCGGAACTATTCTCCCAAGTTCGACGACAGGTTGCTGTGCAAACAGTGTTTACACTTTACAGCCATTGGTGGATACAGGACTTTTAAAAGCTCGACAACGTCAGCTTACGGACAAGCTACCACAAGATGGATAGCTGGACGGATTAATGGGTGGGTATAGGCACATGGACGGGTGGGTGGTTCGATGGGTGGTGATTAGTAGATGGATGGAATTATGTGTATCAATGGATGGATCGATGGATGGGCGGGTGAATGGATGAATGGATGTATGGATAATTAGATACCATATTAGCATCGAGTAGATTGGATAGCTTAGATCAGATTAAAATTTAAAAATGGAACAAGTTTCATTAGGCTGAGCTTGAAATAAATGAGCAGGACTACTTCGGTGATTATGTTGGTAATATCCTGTAAGCCTCTGTCTCTCTTCAGGCGTGGGAGATGTCGGAAACGAGAGCGACCTTGATCAGACATCAGACGCTGCAAATCGCTCAACTAATCCTCGACTTCAATGTCGAAAGAGGTCGGCTTCACAGAACTATTATAATTAATTAAATTCAATTAGACCAACTTATCGCAAGGGTTATAACTACAAAGAAGGTCTGGAATGGTAGGACAAGGTAAAGTAGGAAGATTCTGGAATATTAAAGTAAGGTAAGGAAGGTCTGAAATCATGGTAAGGTAAGGTAAAATAACAAAGGTCTCGAATCATTGTAGGGTAAGAAAATTCTCCAGCTGTTTTATTAGGTTTTCGGTAGGCGCTACATAAGTGCTTTGATACCCGTGTACAATGCGCATACATTTCATGTGTACACTGCACAACATGCTCTTTGTGTCGCAGAGATGACTGCAATCTACGTCACAGCCCGAAGTGAATTTACACAGGAAGAAGCGAAGGACGCTTTAGATGCCGCAAGGGGTCGCTGCGATCGCTCCCTTTCCCAGCTGCTCATCTGGCCCGGGAACGGGGGGTCCAGAGCCCCCGGCCCGGTCGACGACAAGATGTACCGGTCCCCGCACCTGTTCGCCGCCTTCCTGGCCCACCATCGACTGAGAGTGAGGCATGGGGGATACTTCTGGGACGAGATCCAGTACTACACGGACATCATCGACGTCCTTCTCGGCTGGTTCAACCGAGCCTCCGACGCCCTTCCCGAGACAGGCTTAGCCAACCAGGCCAACTACCGCCGTCGCCTCTGGCAGCTGATGAACTCCTACGGGTACCTGCTGGGCGCCGTCAGCTACCTGGGCGCCGAGCAGGCCCTCTGCACTGTCTTCCACGCCATCGTCTGCTTCAGCCATCGCGAGACTTTCTACTACGCCAACTTCTCGTTCGCCGGCGAGGCACTCTATCGGCTCTACCGGCAGTCGTACCCGTTGGCAGAGGGCCCTAGTCGAGGCGGCGATTGGCGAACGGCAGCCCATCAGTCGTTCTTCCCGGAGTTGTACGCCTGTCGGATGGAGATCCTGGCCGACCTCGACTACATCGGGATGACGAGCGATCCCTCGTCCTGCTCCTACGGACGCAAGAACGAGACGCGCTTCTTCCAGATCGACGACCTGACCATCACCGAAGCAGGTGCGCTGACGGAGGCCATACTCGCGCTCGTCGACCTCGAGACCACCGACCACCTGTTCAACGTCTGGATTAGCATCGCGGTCCTGGCCGGTACTCTTGCCTACGCCACCGTCACGCACATCGTCCGCTGCGGCTGCATCATCTGCTCGAACTCTCGGCTGAGGCGCAGACGAAAACAGAAGTTGGCCAAGTTTCAGTCGGCCAGCAGTCAGCTCGATCAGTTGAATGTACTGCGCGCCGCAGACGGCGTTGTCAACTCCACCAGCGACTACTATTTTGCTTGCCAGAAACCACTGCCACTTATCGACTTATCGAGTAATCACAGATCGACTGTTGCAACGACGGACAACAGTGACAGTCTGAAGTTGTCGCTGGACAACAACAGTTGTATTCATAACTCACCGTCCAGTTTCGCCGCCTTAAAAATCGCCTCCGTCTAAGTAAGGTAAGGTAAGGTATAAGGTAACGTAAGATGAGTAATGACCTGTAGGGCAGTCTAATTTCATCGTATGGAAAGGCTTCTCTAGCGCCGATGTCATCATAAAATCGTCATAATCTAACTGAACTAGAAGGGTTGTGAGAGATACCTAAAATGCTCTAATTAAATGCTCACGCCTATGATTCCTCGTTCAGTCGATGGACATACATGTATGGCGTGTGGACAAATACATTACTTACTTACTCACATACATACATGCATGCACTTACATTCATTATAACACACATACATTCATACATACATTACATATGGCCCCAGAGAACCCATTTCCAGCGTACAATTGGCAGAGGCATACATACATACATACATGCATACATACATACACATATATTGTTGCAGGTTGTCTTAGGGGAAGTACTGAACACCCACAACAGTCTGAAATGATATTATATTCAAGCTATTTATTTTTGCCACTGCAACAATATACACAATTTTACACATACATGAATACATACACACACATACATACATACGCTACATTACATTACATACGGCCACGGAGAACCTACTTTCCAGCTGCGACTTGCATAGGAGAAGAGGGAGCACTCTGAAACTCATACACTCGGTTCAGAGATATCGATTGTGATCCTTCATAGGCACACTACGTGTAATTCAACGGTGCACTTTGAAATACGTCTGTAGGAAGTACTATTTAAAATAAATTTCAATTAAATTATTTTCAATTTAGGTATGAGTCATAGGCTTTGTCGAGGAGGTAAGTCTTCAGTTCAAAGCGAAAGAGAATGATGATGATGATGGTGATGCTACTGCTGCTGCTGATAATGATGACGGCGATAGCAATTACGAAGATAAATGTACATGTAAATGTAGGCCCTACAAGTTTTTTCACAACGACCGTATGACCTCAACCCTTCTAATTTTCAATGAATTTCTCGGGTGAGATCCTTCACCGCCGCTGCCCGTTTGAATGGGTGCAACGCCAGTTAAGGCCCCGTGTACGAACAATGCTAGCCTGAGATTAAAATCTCTTAAAAATAGCCACTACTTGTATGGAACCGCTTTAACCACTGATGATGGAATAATAGTAGCAGCATATATTTATGCTTCTCCAATATCCATATACATGTATTTATGCACATGGGTCCTAAATAAACAAAAGTAATAAAACAAAATATTGGTAAATAAACATACATGGGCAAATATTGCTATGTACGAACACATATTATAGTTATGGGTTTCACAGCCATTAAATAAAAACTAAATTTTCAAAGCCTAACTAGTAGATTCTACTATTTCGGCCTTCTCGATCCTGAAGAATGTCGAGTCTACAACTAGTCGTTGATCATAGTGGTTTACAGTACAGTAGTTATAAAATACAATTTGCAAAATGTATTAACATACTCTCGAGCAACTACTACTGCGGAGAGTAGGAAACTATTTCGGATGACACACAGATGTTTAATAACAACTTCCGGTGTCTGTTAAGCCGCTATCACGGATTACAAATTTGTGTACAAATGCGACGCTTGTTGATATAGCCGCTATAAGCGCCATCATGCGAGTGACGCCTCTGTACACAATAATTGCTCTACTCGACGGTTACTCATGTTTCAAATCGAACTTCTCTAAAAATCAATTGGAATACCAAACCACACAAAACTTTATCAACACTTATAAATTGAATATAATCTTGAGGATAATTCAACCTTCCACCATCCCATGATCACCATCGCCAACGATTTTCACCGTATCACCATGGAATTTTCCTTCCTTTACCTCTTCTGATTCTGACATGGCACCGCAACTGACCTAAAATCCTGACACTTCCGGATTAAATTTGATATAGCGCAGGTACAAAACTTTTCTCTCTGACGCGGCTTGGAATAGGGTCAAGAAATTTCTAAGATTTTAATTTATAAATATTCACATTCACTTCTTTCACATAATTGTATGTATAAACTGGTAAAATGCCCAATTAAAATTTGCGGGTGTAATTTCTGCTTCTTTCCGAATAACTTACTCCAATACTCCGAACCTTCGTATTAAGGCATCATAATAGTTGCAACTGCTGATATGTCATCACTACAAATGTTCTCTGCGCCTTTTGCGTCTTTCGGACATCAACCTAGAAAAAATCCAAAACAACTGACGAGCTTCAACTTCCGAAATTAGACTGATCTGTTAACTTTTGATACTCACATATGCAGTGCTGACCATAAGGTACGAAAAACGTCACTGAACAGCGAGTGTGAATCAGTCTGTAATATGTCATCTGTGTATGCATGGCGGAATGATGGATAATTTTCGGATTAAAATCGTGCGGGTTCAGCAGATCCACTCCACCTGAGGCTTCTTTCATCATAAATTTGATTTTTACTCGGCGCTTGAATTGTTTGTAAGTCTTAACTTCTAGAAGTGTCGCTTCAGAAACTCTACGCTTCTGATTTATATCCCGCCATGGCAGACACCGGAAGTTGTGCCGACAATCCATGTACAGCTACTGATGGTTAGTACTGTTGGTTATTTTTTATGATTGATTGATTGCTTACCTGATTGATAATGAAACAGAAATTAACTCATGGGAACAACGAAAATGCTAAATTGTGCGGATGCATTTCTTGACTATGGTATAGAATTTTTAGTAGATAGGGAGTTTCGTCCACCTAAGACCACAGTGGAAAGACGCAATAATACCCCAATCGTTCTGATGCAGCCATTTGCAGCGATGCATGTATGGTACATTTGCTGGCATTCATACACTTTAGGGGACCGGCTATTTCGGTCGTTATGGGCGTATCTTCTGTCTGCGTGACGTCAATTTCGACGACTCTTTAATAAAACTAAATGGCTGCTGGTTCTGTGAACAGTTAAGGAAACTATGTATAATTCCTAGCGTTTGTAAAGATGTTAAAACGCTTAGTCGATCTTAGCAAATTTTCTGTAATTCAGAAGTACAACAAACGACGAACATGGTTAGTAGTCCTGGCCACTGGCCAGGCCCAAATCGGAGCGTTGCTTCCGCTGTGTCACGTGCGACGCCCAAAATAAAGCCCAAAATAGCTGGTCCCCTAAAGTGCGTGTATGCCGATTTGCTGACCTCTTCACCTGCACAAAACAAACCTGTTCTGGTTATGGCAACACTTCAAGGAGGGGCACCCGTAGATGAAGAGGACTATAAACTCAACCACAGAGTTTTTAAAATCCTTGTTAACTTTAACAGATCACATATGTGCTTTTAATAAATATAGGAGACTTTGAAGTCTTTAAAAAGTTCACTTTGTTGTGATGTTGGCTGAGAAATTGCTGTTATTATGCTCTTTTTCTGTTCTTTTAGTTAAGAAATCATGTGGGATTTCTGTCGATGCAGCTCCATTTACTCCACGAAGTAGCATTCTTTTGGCAACATCAACTGTCTCATCAACACGAACAAAGCCTCTCTCTCCAAATGCTCCAGAATTCTATCCTCGAAACTATGCCGCCGTTTTTCAGGTTTGCCAGTAATGCTATGCTTAATCTTAGTTGCTGTTTCCTTGCATGCTGCTGATTAGCTGAAAGTCCACAATAATTGCAACTGTAATCGTAAATGTATCTTTCAAGAGAAACTCCTCGGAGCTGCTTCCAACCTGACAACACGAAACCACAATCGATTTCTGACAGTATGCACCTGCATTGTACATGTGTATATAAACGTTTTGAAATGTTCACTTAAAGAAAATCTGCTACCACCAAGGCTACCTTAAAAATACTGCTATCACTGAGGCTACCCTTATGCTGCAGTTGTGGCTGTCATCTTTCTTTATTCTCAGAGCTGCACAATACAGGAACCCTGAACTTATCATCAGTCAAATAATGTTAAGAAATCTGTTAATTTAGTTCTGCGTGTGTGTGTGCAAGTGCTGCATGTCAGTGGAAGATATTCCTGCTATTCAACATCATTCACTTGTGATTAATGATTCCTGTCTTACTGAATCATATCAGCGTTTAGGCTTTACTTGTTGTCCAATGGATTTTGAATGTGCATTTGCTTGGGAGCAACGATCAACTGTTGCTATGCATTTCATTAGTGGCGCTCTAGATTTCTAGATTAGATTAGATTCTTAGAAGGGACCTTGTAAATATCCAGGTAGATGGATGCATGTGTACACACCAGTTCTGTCTAATACTCAGAAGGATGAAGTTTTATGTTCTAAATTTTAGAATGACTCAACAACCATGACAGCTGGTGCATCAAGGAATCCGCTGACGGAGGTCCAGCAGACGGTGTCCACTCTGATTGACCGTCCAGCGGATTTCGACCAGTTGATGGCACCTCTTGTACAATCATTATTGACCAGTGTGCAGAACAATATCACTTTGAATGCCATTGTCAACGAATTATTCACACAGGTTTCTCGCCGCTGCTTTCATGTTTTCTTCTTAATTTCGTATTGATTGGTTCGGTTATATTTTAAGCATCGATACCCGTATATTCACACATATATATATATGTATGAATTTACATTACTTTACATAGAGCTACCATATGTTTTTATGATTTTCAGTATGTTCAGCTGATGAACTTCTGTTACATCATGTTACATTGTGGCATGTATGTAGGGCCTTTTAGAGACTTCACAGAAAGCATATGGGAGAGTTTACTTTACTTTACTCAGCGCTAAATTGTGTGTTGCTGTTGTCTTTTGCAGTCTGTTCAGCAGACCAACTTCCATTACACTGGAGCTCGTGCTTGCTGCTACCTGTCCCAGCATCTCAAACTACCCTTTGGCAGCTTTCTCGAACAGCTCATCTTGAGGCTAGTTCCACTGTGTCTTATCATCCCAAGAAAAACCAAAGATGTGGTTGTTATGTTTCATTGCATTATCTGTTATCTACTGACCGTTAAAATTTTCTGTTTACTGTCTAACTCTAGTATCAGCATTTGTTTTTGTACGTCATCCATTTATTATTTTTTGTTGGACTCTTGTGGAGTGACATTTGACATTGCTAAGTGCCTTTGAAGTAGCCTGCTACTGATGATGCTATGTAAATTGTCATAGTTACAGTTGCAAAAAAATTGCATTTCATTACAAGTGGAACCAGTTACTTGACATCTTTTACAAGGAATAGGTTCCTGTTGTTATATTGCTGTGGACATTTGTGTGCTTCAACTAAAAGATCTTTCAAACCTCTGGACCAGCTTTCTGAGGAGTTTCTATAGAAGTGTGCAAACAAGTCTATTACCATTACCTTTCTTACTGATTAGTTAAGTATTAGCCTGCTTAATAACTTAGTAGGTCATTCATTGTGCATTTTACTGAGTAGTAACTGATGTGTAATCTAATTACTTCTGTAGCACCATTATCATAATGCACAAGGCGTTAATCAGTGATTGCTTCCGATGGTTGCCTCAAATGAAAAGGTCAGAAATCATAATCCATTGGAGAAGTCCAGTTAAAATCCAGTAGGTCAGGGAAACCAGAAGTCAGGCTGTGGTGGATAAGTTGCAATTTTTTGAGTGCACTATGTAAATGTTCAGTAGAATTGCATCATGATCTGTTGAAGTACTTGCCTATGTTTCTGTCATGATAGGTGTCAGGCTAAATACTCCAGTTTGCTTCAGGCTTCATCATCCTTGGAGAGCTTGTCATCTCTTGTCGGTTTTACTGTCTTCATGGGAGAACTGCTTCTTAGCATCAGGGTAAGACTGTTAGCACTGAATGAACGTCCCAGATGCGCTTAATAGCTTTTTTTATAAATACTGCTATTTAAATGTTGCTATACTGTGTAAAGGTGCTATGGATGGTAGCAGATGCAGCGTCAATTGACTGTCCAGTCTGATTGAATCTAACAACTTGGGTATCGCTGTTATCATAGTGTACAAGGCATCTGTTGATGGTTGTTTTTAGTGAACTTGTAGTAAAAAAGCGTAATCCATTGCAGAAGCCTCTGAACTGTGAACTGTGCTGTTCAAATCACAGCTTGGGATGAAGTTTAGAGCAGTTTGGACGGGAATGAAGAATGATTTTTGGATTAATCAGATGGCATTTTGCTGTAGAATCTTGTTTTTGACAGGTTGATACTGATATGGCTGATTATATTAAAAGCTGATAAGTTGTGTTTTTTTTGATTCTATGCAAATATCTGACTACATCAGAAGAGCTCTTAAGTATGCATCATTTCTTGGTTAAGGGTGTGACTGAATTGACCATTGTATAGCACGATGGTCTATTTGTAGCATGCTGGATGTGTAATCCAATGATTTTGGGTTCGGGCCTGCTGAGTGAACTCTGTTTAGCAACCGTGGACATGTTGTTCTTACACAATGTCCCGTGCCCCAGATTCGGATGTCTGACCTTGAATGCATCAGTGCAAAATATAAATAAATGCGTGCATCTTTTATTATTGCTTAAAACTGATCTCTTTTACCCCGGCTGGACTGGGAGTAGATTTCTTGAAAAGGTGTTATGTAGGTTTACTGAATGAACAAAGAATTATGCAGTAATGAGATATGATGTCGTTTTTCTTTTAGGACTCGGGCTTGTTTATTCCCGAACTCCCTGAACAAATCGCTCAGTTGCTTCTCACACTTTTAGCTCATGAAACTCACGAGTCACTTCACTGTGCTGTCCAAGTACTCAAGGTGAGAGACTGATTTATCCAGCTTCTTGTATGATTTCTTGCATAGCAGCATAACTTCAAATTTCAGACCCACCCACATGATTTTTGGATTTTTCAGTGCTTCTGTCAGCCTCTGAGCAAACCATGTTTCTGTAGATTGGGCTCGGTGTCATGCAGCTGCAGCCATTGTTCATTATTATATATTTTACCCAAGCTAGAAATGATCCTCAGGAACGAAAAGTTAGGTTAATTAGCAAAATTATTATTATATGTAATGCGCAGAAAGTCACACAGAAATGTGATCTGAGACATGGATGATGATACTGCAGCTGCTAAGATTTATATTAAGAATTTTTGCATTAGTTCTTGTTATGTTCATCAAATGACAATTCATACTGTAACAAATATCTAATAAACTAAGACCATAAGAATAGAAATAGTAAAAAACGAAGGAGATGAAGAAGAGCAGTCTCTTAAACTATCAACAAGGGACAGTGACGAATGTGAAGCATTTTCGTTTTCTTCACCATGGAATTTGAGAGTGGGCGGCCAGTCATCTCCTGGCATCTGATGCTTAATATAACGACTTTTAAGTATCTTACAAAAGCACAACTAGCCCAAGTGGTGTTAGAGTCCAAAAGTAACCCAAGTGGTGTTAAGAACTGAAAGTTTCTAAGCAAACAGTGCTCAGATTACTGGAAGTCACCATTGTGATAATGATGTACTCTTTTTAGGGCCAAACTCAGTAGACTAGATCAAAATTTATTGTTTCGTTTGGGTGGCAGATTGGGAGTAGCTTTCTTAACCCTTACCTTAACTTACCGCACTGAATGTTTTGCAGCTGACTGGAGCCGTTCTAGAGGACCTTGATACAGACTTGAGCGAAATTTTTTCAGAACTGCAGAAGTACAGTCTCAACTCAGCCATACCTCAGTGAGTCTTAGGAAGAGAGTAGAATTTGGTGTGCTTGAATCCAGGTGCCAATTATGAAAGTACTGTCTATTAGTCTGCCTTCCCTTACCTTACCTTACCTTACTTTGCCTTCCATACCTAACTTTACCTCACTTTGCCTTCCATACCTTACTTTACCTTCCTTACCTTACCGTCCCTACCTTACCATCCTTATCTTGGTTACCTTTCTCCGACCTATTGATTTTAACTATAATTGTAGTGTGAATGAATTGCAATATTTGACTATTGTTCCATTTTAAGCAACAGTTGCTTTGCGCATTGTGATAACAGAGTTGTAGAAGTCATGTTAAGTGATGTCAGTGTACTTAGGTACTACTTTTCTTTATCTTTTTATGTGTTACATTTATTTAGTCTGATTCTCAGAAACTTGTACTTTAAGTTGCACAAATCATTGGCTCATCTAAGGTGCTATGTAAATATCTGAGGTGCTATATGAGTATAACAGGTGCTGTGTAAATAGCTGAGGTGCTATATGAGTATATCGGTGCTATATAAATATGTAAGGTGCTATATGAGTATCTCAGGTGCTATGCAGAGGTGCTACATGACTGCTTACAGTGCCACAATGTGCTGTTTAAATATTTAAGGTGCGATAAAAAATGAATAAAGTGCTGTGTAAATCTCTGGTTACATTACGTTACAACTGACTGTTACAGGTCGACACAGTTTATGATTTCGTCTCTGATTGAGCTGCGAGCGAATAACTGGGGAAGACGAGAGGATGAGATCGCAGTCGCTGCCGGGGCCGGGGCTGGAGACACTAAGAGCTACATCTGCGCTGAGGCCGTCATACAGTCTACGGTTTGTGCGGTTTTTTGAAATTACATCAAGTCCTTATCACTTGCATCATCGTAACATGAATTCTGATATAGTGCAGTCAGTGACTTGTAATTGTAATCACAACAATTTATACAGCTTCATCAGTGGCAGACTACTTCAAGGGTGCTTTACAATGTCAGTTGTCAGCATGTACAAGAGTCCAGTGATAAATAATAAATGGATGATGTACAAAATCAAATGCTGATGATAGAGTTAGTCAGTAAACAGAAAATTTGAACTGTTAGCAGGTAATAGATGGGATCTCAGCAGTTACAAATTTTAAGTCATTTTAATGCAGTCAAGGACTTACTATTTTTTAAATGTTTTACCCAAAATAGATATGATTCCTTAGGATATAAACTCTTGTTGAAAGTTTGTGGATTGGATGAACTTCGTCAAGTTTTGGCTTAGAGAAAATGCCATGAAAGGCAAAGATGTTAAGGTATTAGACCACAACTGATAGACACTGGAAAAGGTGGCATCTATTGTTATTGTTATTAATTTTGACGATGTATTGTGATTCTGTTTGGTTAGGATGAGCCAGTCTATTTCGATTGTCGCAACCAGGGCTACCATGTGGATGAGGTCGATGACTTTGAGCAATATGGTCACTGGTCTGGCGCTGAAGGCGGCGGCATTGGCACAATGAATCTGTAAGTCTTCAGATACTTGTCTTGTGTGCATAATAAGTGCAATACCAGAAAACAAAGTAATAAATAAATAAATAAAATAATCTGGTCTAAGAAATATTTAAGGCATTGGTGTCTGAATCTGAGCTGCTAAATGTGTTTGAAACAACTTGTCGAGGGTCATTACACAGAGTCCATTCAGCAGGCACAAACCCTCAGTTGCTGGATTACAGACCGTGGATGCTGCTGAGTAGATCACCATCCGCAGTAGCCGTCTGACTGCCTGACTCTTGGATCTTGATCTGGAACCGAACGCTTTCTGTCTCTTGATTTTGTTTAAACTGAGTGCCTGTGAATAAGCTGGTTCCTGCGACTTGGCTTTCACTGGGCGCTTTAGAAATCTTGAGATTACGATCATGATGCCAAATACACGAACAGACAGATTAGGTAAAAATTTCACTTAAAAATTCGTGATCACTTGGTATTTTCTTGTACAGTAACAGTGACGGCAACGTGCAATACTGGATAGGAGATCAGGTGATGGACGCAGACACAGCCACAGCTTTCGAGGAGTTCATCGCCGAGAGCCAGCCACCCTCCGTGCCAGCCTACTGGTCCTATCAACCGTAGGCGGCTTCGCAGTCACCCATTCGTCACTCGATCTGGTGCTCGTTTGTTTATTTTTTTAGCATAGAAGTTTTCGATGGGAGAGAGAGATAGCCATTGACTTATCTGACTGACGTTTGTAGATTTTTACCTCACGTTGGATTTGCTGGCTTTTTGAATTCATTCGTGTTCTTGCTTGAAGTAAGTTCTTTAAAATCTGTTCCTAAAAGTCCAGACCGGCTTGAAATGTCGCCAGAGGAGTTTTTATGTCGTCAGGTTTTTGGCTTTGTCACGAGGCAGCATTTATATATCAATGTGCAATTCACTCGAGCCGTCGGCTGTGTGCTTGTGTGTGTGTGTGTGTGTGTGTTTCCTGCTTTTTCATAGCAATTAGTTCTTTAGAGAAGCCAGTAAGTGGATGAAAAATGAGTTAACTTGTTAACGTTACTTTTGTTAACATCACAATTATACCATTGTAAACATGATTGTTGTTTTGTTAACTTATTCGTTATTACTGTATTCGTTAACACTAATTTATACTGTTAACAATTTTTTGTTAATTTATTCTGTTTGTGTTTTTAATTGAGCAGTTTCTTAAAAGTACTGCTGGTATTATTAAAATTATAAATAAATAATAGTGAGCCTTGGTACTGTTGTTGGTTTTATTACAAATAAATGTATTTTTAAGCTTTTGACAATCTGGTCTGTTGTCGTTTAAAATCGTTGAAATGTCAAATGTTATCACTTCACTTGTGTTCTGACGTAGTTGGCCTACATAAACGAGCATGGCTGATGTCTTAAATTTTTTTTAAAAATTGCTCTGACAGTTATTTGCTTTGAGGATTGTACTGATGTCATTTTGTGGTTTTGACTTGTCAAAATTTTAAAGTTGTATGGTGACTCCCTCATTTCATTTCCTAGTCATGATTTGAAGTATATTTATTGTTGTTCTGTTAGAAAAAGTGTATGACCTATGACTTCAGATAGCAAATAAGCATTCAGTAATAAAAACTCTAAGCTGAGAGGATTTGAACCCATGCTGCAGAGACAAAATGTGAGAGTCTTATCCTCAACCACCGATTAAGATGTTAACAATATCGAACTGTATACCTGTCGAATGGTTTTCTTCTCATCTGGCTTTCAGTGGTTGGTTTAGGCTTTGTTACAATTTTGTAATGTCTGCGCTACACAGAATTTGTTTTATTTGCTATTTATTTTCGCCTAACGTATTTTGTGAAACGTTAGTTGGCTGTGAAGGTTTGTGTAGTTTTTTTCCACCTTGTGGCGTTTGCTACTGTGTTTGAATCTGTTCTTGCTTATTTAAAAAATAACGGTTGTTACCCAGAGGTTGCTCCGTGGATTGTCTAAAATCACAGTTATAACGCACAAGGTATCAGATGATGGTCACTTCACGTGAAATCGTAGTAAAACATCATAATCTATTGGAGAAGCCTGGTCGAATTCCAATGGGTCAGGGAAACCAGAAGCCATGTTCTAGTGGGTAAGCAAGCTGGAAGAGAAGAGTCTCGAGTTTAGAGCTGAATAACATTAAGGGGTCATCCGTAAAGGAGTCCGCAAAGAGGGACGGAGGGAGGGGTCATGCAAATGCGGACAAGGGGAGAGAGGGTTATGACCTATGCCGACGTCCGCATATAAATTTGGTATAAGTACGTGTACATAGCTTTTAGTACAATCCATGCTTTAAACACCATCTTCAGTCAGATGACAGACACTCTGTACTGCTTTGGTTCATCACTAGTAATGTTCTGTTGCAGACAGCTTAAGAAACATTTCAAGTTTTCAACCTGTCTTAAGTCACATCTATTTAGATCTGTTAGGTAGCCATGTATGGTGCCATTGTGAGGTTCTTTTAAATAAGATAGAATGAGTAGTTTATTAATGACGTTTTTCACGATGTTGGTCTCTCATTTTCTACTGGCTTTGGAGTGCGGACGTCTGCCAGGGGAGTGGAGAGGGTAAGGCCAGATGCGGACAAGGGGAGGGAGGGGTGCGAAGTGGGTCATTTTTGCGGATGTCCTTAATGGATGACCCCTAACGTGGTAGTGTTCGCCCTTGTCCTCAAAATTAAGTATACCAGAATCATCTGATTACTGATATAAAACGAGTTCTGTTGGGACACGAATTCAATATGTTATGCATGTATTGTAATTGGATATTTGTATGGTGCCTTTTCGACCTTTCCAAATCAACATCCATAGCTTCGTATAATGTTTTAATGTGGAGCCAAGTGAGTGAACGAGTGACTGTCTCGTGTCGTGCTTATGGAATTGGTTACAGCATGAGTGACGTAAAGAATAAGAGTAACTGGGTTGGATGGTACCTTCTTGAGCGATAGAATCGGCATATGTGTGTATAAAAAGTCTTATAATCTTGCAACTTCTGTTGCGCCATTGTAGCGATACTCAGTGCATAAGTCGATGGTCGCTACGAAGCAAAATCGTTGCGCAAGCTAAATTCTAGGGTAAGTCCGGCCATACAGAGGAAATGAGTTCATGAAGAGATGAGTTTTAGTTGAGATCTGGAGGCCAGAACATTGGCCTACCGCAGAGCAAGCGTTTGCAGAGTCCAGGGCCAGCAACAGAAAAGGCACGCCTGCTGAGCTGTCCTCGGCCACGGAATAGTCAGATTAAGACCGAAGACGTGAGCTTCAAAGTCCAAAATGCATGTACCTTGGCTATCACTAAAACTCCAAATTATACACCTACATCACCGATTCTAAAATCATTGCATTGGCTGCCAGAGGCGTCGATCCGTAGTAAACATTGGAGGGGCCCGGGCCTAAAGTGGGGGTCTGGGCGCAAAGCCCCTGTCGGGTTCCAGAGGCAAAGCCCTTAGTATGGGGTCAAGAATAGGCCTAATACAGGAAGAATGAGAACTTTATCAGTGCATAGCTGCCTTTTACTGATTTTACACGTAAAATATTGCTGGCCAACCAATGGCCGAGCTCTCATACTCAAAATATTGCCTGAGCACGGGTTCCGGGGGCACCCATATGATTGACGCCTCTGGGAACATTGGTGTCAATGTAAATCTGTGAAGTAGCACCGCAAGAAAAAAAATTGCATCAGAAAGACCAGCGTAACTGCTTCCCAAATAGAGGTGTCGAACCATAGGCCACATTTAGTGAACACATTTTTCCTTTCTACTTCCTCTAATAAAATTACTTTTTTAATTCTAGATCCCAAATTTTTCGTTAATAAAGACTGGATTGGACCCATATAGATTCCTTGGATTGGACCTAAAGACTATTCTTTGAGCATAGACAAAAGTAAAACCATAATTCTTTTCAAAAATGTTTTAATTGCATTAGCAAGATGGCAGCACAGGTTCATTAATGTCAGTTATGTTCGCTAGATGACAGCACGGTTTTGAAAAAGACCATTAGATCAAATCGCGCGCTGGTTACACGAATCCTATGCACGTGTTGACCACTCCTTCACATTCCTTCCGATTGTACGTTTGGCTGTCCCTGTGCTTGTCTGTCGGCCTGTCTGTGTTTATGGCGGATTAGGCAGCTGGAAAGTGTGCTGCCTGCAGATACGAGAAGGATTGTTGACGTTATTACTACATTTCGGACGCTTGATTTCTTTGTTTGCATATAATTAGTCATGTATGTTATTTCCTGCCCATCCCGCTGAGCACCTGCTTTTAAAGGTTTCGCTGTGAGTGTGGCGTTGCCAGATCCATACGCAATACACCTGCCTACTTAAAATAGTTTTGCCGCCCTTTCTCGGATCTGGCTGGTAACCGATCCCTTATTAAATGGGAAAAGCCTGAACAGCGCCCTTTTCTTCGGCCTCGGCTGTGCTACGGCGCTATATAAATTTTATTATTAATATTGTTTGTTATTATTATTATTATTATTATTATTATTATTATTATTATTATTACTACTACTACTACTATTATTATTATTAAGTGGGGAAGACTTAAGGGCAGGAACAAAATGTTGGAGGAAATGAATCTTCGGTGAGAAATATAGAAAAAACTGATGTGGAGGGAAGAATGTTTGCACACACGTGCCAGACCACTCTGGAATAGACTCCCCCCAGAATTGCCACAGTTTTCTGACCCATCATACAAACTCATCGATGCTCCACCGCTTGCAATTTCTGCTTCGGCCTTTCATTGACAGCTCAAAACATTCCTCTTTCACAGATTGTACTCTGACACCCGTTCTTCCTCATCTCTCTCCCCTATTCAACCCCAAACACCACCACCCGTAGCTGCCACCCTGTCTCTCCATCTGACTTTTGGATCTTGACTTGGAACTGAACCCTTTTACCTATCGATTTTGTTTTGACTGAGCGCCTGTGAATAAGCTGGTACTCGCGGCGCAGCTTTCGTTGGGCGCTGTATAAATCTCAGAATTACGATTACGATTACAACTTTGTCACCAGGCAGTCAAATTTGGTAACGATTTATGCTGGAAAGTAAATGGGCCCGTGTCTAGGACCTTGGGATTCATCCATTGCCGGCTCAAGGATCAGCGGAGCTGGAATGAACGTGTCCCCTACGTCCTAATGTTGGACATGGTAGCCTTATTGCAGTAGCTTCCAGTGTTTTTAGGTGTATGTATGTATATGTAGCCTATGTATATGTTTGTATGTATGTAATTATGCATATGTGTATGTATGTTCTATATGTATGCAGGTGCTTGCGTATTAACTCAAGCATGGCTGTCTAGCATATCTAATTATTGTGACTTTAAGTCTAGTATTGATCTGTTAGACGTAAGATGAGCGACAAAGTTTTCTTCAGCTGCCTATAACGGCAGGGCGAGTAACTGAGTAATTGAGGAGTGATTGAGTGAGTGAGTTAGCGAGCCAGTAAGCGAGTAACGGAGCAAACAAGCGTGAATGGCTGAGTGAGTTGAAAACTAGTAGTCAATAAACGAACGCAGAAACGATCACGAATGGTCATAGCGAATTAGAGTTTCTCGCAACTTAGCATTTTGGCGCTAAACAAATGCGGAGATTGCTATTCTATTTCTTGCTTCTTCGCTGCGTCACGGGACAGTGGTGACGTCATTGGTCACGAGTATAATGACGTCAACGGTAATGATCCAATTCAGTTTTTTGGTAGTTTCTATTTTAGTCGAAAAAATATGGATTAAAATTTCATTTTATGAGGTCAGTTTCAGCACAGTTTTATTACGGTAAAAGATCTTTAAACTCAGTATAGATAAGGTTTTATCGAAGATTAGAGAACTTTAATTAGCCTAATAGGCTTATGCCTCTAAAATTTGTAGGACATGGAGATATACAGTGATCAACGGATACAACAGAGCGAAAGTGGAAGTGCATTGCAGAACATAAGACTAGCAGCAGAAAAAGCCTTGCTGCCAAATGCTGCATTCACTTGAGGTGGGGCAAAAGAAAGACAATCAGAGGACCTAATAGAGCAATGAGGGTTTGAGGGGTAAGCAAATGCTGAAGCTACTGAGGTTGAACAGAATAGCAATTACACCAGATTTAAAAGTCTCTGCTTCACAGGGAGCCAATGCAAATATTCAAAAACTGGGGTAATGTGATCGAATTTAGAAGCAGGGAATCCTACTGGGAGTGTCCGAGTTAAGGAGATCTGTAAAAATAACGCGAACCCTATGAGATCATTGAGTACAATTATGGGTCAAATAGTTTTGAAAAGTATTTTAAATAGTATTTTGAAATCTGTTGAAGTAGGCATCGGGTTATTTAAAGTACCATTTGAAATACATTTCACTAATTTTCATAGCTGAGTATAGTATTATTATTGAAATATTTATTTATCTGTCAACAGCATGACTTGTCTAGCAATTTCCGTTCAGTTAGGCCTATCCCATCGTGCCCGTGGACCTACTGTTAATTGTAATTGTAATCTCCAGATTTCTAAAGCGCTACTTAAAAGCTAAGCACAGGGCACCAGCTTTTTACGAGCGCTGCGTCAAGTCAGTGAGGTTGTCCAAGGATGCCTTGTCAAGAACCAAGTCCGGTTGCCAGAAGACCAGAGAGAGTAGCAGAGAGGAGCTGTTAGAGTGGGTTTGTTTAAGCCGAAAGAAATGGGAAGGCAGTCGGGGCTTGCATATGCATAGAAGCCTACAGCTACTGGACTACAGTTTTGTTGGTTTGAATTGCTGCTTTGCTGTTGAAGAGTTGTTTCCTTTTTGAACTGCTGGTTTGCGGCTGATCTGCTGCTTTCTTGTTAGAACTGCTCCTTTCTTAACTGCTGCTTTCTTGTTAGAACTGCTGCTTTCTTGTTAGAACTGCTGCTTTCTTGTTAGAACCGCTGCTTTCTTGTTAGAACTGCTGCTTTCTTAACTGCTGCTTTCTTGTTAGAACTGCTGCTTTCTTAACTGCTGCTTTCTTGTTAGAACTGCTGCTTTCTTAACTGCTGCTTTATTGTTAGAACTGCTGCTTTCTTGTTAGAACTGCTGCTTTCTTGTTAGAACTGCTGCTTTCTTGTTAGAACTGCTGCTTTCTTGAGAACTGCTGCTTTCTTGTTAGAACTGCTGCTTTCTTAACTGCTGCTTTCTTGTTAGAACTGCTGCTTTCTTTGCTGCTGCTTTCTTGAGAACTGCTGCTTTCTTGTTAGAACTGCTGCTTTCTTAACTGCTGTTTTCTTGTTAGAACTGCTGCTTTCTTTTTGAACTGCCGTTTTCTATTTGAACTGCTGCTTTCTTTTATGAACTACAGTGATGCAATTGAACTGCTACTTTGCTGCTTTGCTGTCATAGCTACTCGACTGCTTCCGACTTCCGTTGTTGATAGAGGCGCATAATAAACGTGTATCAAAGCTATTTCATATTACATTTACATTTCATATTAATTTGCATTACATTTGCATACATTTTGCGTCAAGCAGAAGACTGGATATTCTGCGAAAGGTTATGAGGTCATAAAATGGCGGCAGATGGTGGTCACGTGGAGTTCGGAACCGGAAGCGTCGTGGAACATGGTAAGACGACCGGAAGTGAGAAACAAGAGGATGATCTGCAGAGGAAACTGGACGAGCTAATGGACGAAAATGGTTACTACGTTTGCAGTAGTTGTCATCATTATTATCATCGTCGTCATCATTGTCATCATCATCATCATCAGCGTCGTCGTCGTCATCATCAGCAGCAGCAGCAACAACAACAGCAGCAACATCATCATCATAAACAATAAAGACTATTTATCATCATAATCATCATCTGCATCAGCATCATCGTTAGCATCTTCATCATCATCAACATCATCGTCGTCGTCGTCGTCATCATTATTATCGTTTTTACTCTTACTACTTGTTGCAATAGATACAGCCATCCAGAGATACTCAGAGGCACCATAAAATGTTCTGCTACATTCCATGGCAACACTGTACTGTAATACAAAGTACACTTTCTTAGCACTGCGTTACATTACATTTTGAAGGGGAATTGTTGGAAGAGGTTGAGGCGTTGACGAGGGAAGTATGTCGTCTGCGTAGGGAAAAGGATTTGTCGTTGAGGGAGGAGGAAAGACTGAACTTGGAGATCGCCTTTCTTGAGGAAGAGAAAGGTATGTGCAATAGCCTAGCAACAGAACAACAGCTATACAACACCAAAGACAACACAACAACGCTTCAGACAACCACGAACTAAACCATCTTTTCTTCTGTTACATCTTCAGTCTGTGTCTTCTTTTGTGTTTTCTTTTGAAATTTTTATTCTGTGTCATATTTTGGAATCTTCATTTTGTATCTTCTGTTATATTTCTCTTCTGCAATTTATGTGTTTGCTTTCGTTTGCTTTCTTCATTCGGTATCTACTTTTGAAATCTTCATTATGTACCTATCTTCTTTTGAAATCTTCATTCTGTTGTATTTCTTTCTGCATCTTGTTTTGGGATCTTCATTCTGTATCTATTTTCTTTTGCTTACTTCATTTTGTATTTTCTTTTGGAATCGTTATTCTGTATCTAGCTTTTTTCAACCTTCATTCTGTTGTATCTTTTGTCTGCATCTTCTTTTGGAATCTTCATTTCTGTATCTTATAGAATCTGCATTCTTCGTCTATATTCTTTTGGAATCTTCATTTTCTTCGTATCTTCTGTCTGCCTCTTGATTTGGAATCTTCTTTTGTTTCTAATTCAGAATATTACCAGAATCAGGTGGATGAAACAAGGAAGATCCTCTTTGATCTGAAGCAGGAGCTGGAAAACGCGGTCGCCGAATCAACTAAATACAAGGTAAAAGGGAACAAAGACTAAGGTAGCATAAGGAAAACGATAAAGTACTGGATAAGGTAAAGTATACGGTGAGGTAAGGCATAGTATGCGATAAACGATATGGTAAAGGATAAGTTGGACGGTAATTGAGAATATCAAGGGTCATTTGGGTCCACAAGGTAACGGAAAAGGAAACTGATACGGTAGACAGGTATTTAAAATGTGCTATTTTAAGTTTCTAGGAACATACATATGGTAAGCTTAAGGAAGTTGCACGGTACATTCATTCTTTAATTCGTTCAGAGCATTTATTTAGCGCCCCTTCCAGTTGTATACTTAGCGCCCACGCAGCCCTGGCGAGAAAGAACAGTTTTCAACTGTTGATGAGGGGCGAAAGGTTAGGTACTTTACTTCATTGTAATGTACTTTGTGTGTTCAAACAAAGCTCTTCTTGCCTCAGTAAATAGGTCGTTGCCCATAATTGATGATAAACCAGTAATCGCGTTACTTTATCTCACCTGCTCTATTCAAGGTATGATTTCTTGACATAATGTATGTTCAGAGTCACCTGGTGCTGTCGGAACTGGACAGGTGCGAAGAGATTGATGGCTACCTGGATGAAATCGCTCAGCTAGTCGATGATAAGAGTCACGTGGCTCGAATGATCAACTACGGTAATGGCACACTTATTAAGAACCAGTGTGTAAGGTAATCGTAATTGTAATCGTAACTGAACATTTTACAGCACCTTTAAAAACTCCTGCGATGCACTGGCCCTCTGTCCAGGACCTTCGGATTCGTCTGTTGCCGGCTGAAGGGCCTAGGGGAAAAAGAAAGGGCCTAACTTTCGTCTCACTTGTGGGATATGGGATACTTTTTACTTTTAAAAACTCGTAAGAGTTGGTCGCCAACCTGACAACGCAAGACCACGATCAAACAGAATGGCCATCAGTCGCTGACGAAATGGAGGCAGAAGAGGAACAAGAGTCTGTTCCAGAATGAAGGACCAATCACGACGAAGCTACCATGTTCCATTGTGGAAGTAGGGGTGGGGGACAACCAGAACACCTTGTTCGGCAGAGTGAAGAGATTTTCGGCCAGGGAAAGTTGACACCGATATGCGTGGCTCCCTAAGCGAGATGGAGCACAATCAGTTACGCATCTGTCTGTCGTCTGTTTTCTGCAGAGAAACTGTCTGTTTTTCTGTTTTCTCCCTCTTTCTCTGCCTGTCTGTCTCTCAGAGGCATGTGGACAGCCACATCTAGGTTCTAAGCGATTTTTTGTGACTTATTAAAAGATGCTGTATAAATATTCAGATACACATGCATACCTACCTATTTTACTTGTTTACACACACACACACACACACACACACACACACACACACACACACACACAGAAATTCAATGTAGATGGAGACGGACGGACGGACGGACGGCCAGACAGACTGTTTAAAGACTCAGCTGTGCCGTTGAAGATATATATTGTGCTTTCTTTAATTTTCTGTTGATGAAAGGTCTGCCGCTGAAGCTTGGCAACCTACGTCACTCACTCGTCCGAACCGAAGAATACCTCGCTCAAAGGGCTGACAACAGACGACTACGCAGCGAGGTAACGGACATAGAAAGTTGCATAGACTGAGCAGTATGCTTTTAATGTATTGTCCTCAAGTGTAATCCTATATGTCCGTTTATATAGCCCCTCTTTAAGAAAACTTGTCAGAGCTGCTTCCAACCTGAAACAAAAGACCGCCATTAAATAGAATGGTCTTCAACCGTTGGCGAAATAGAAGTACAGAAAGTATAAGGCGGTATATAAATGCAAGAAGCGAGCCTTGTCATTATCATAGATGCAGAGGCTATGTAATTGAACGGAGACCTGATAATATTAACTAGAAACTTCTGTAGTGTAGGTGTTTATTGCACAAGGCATCAACTGACGGCGCACCAAAACCAAGTTGCACTTATGTCAATACTCAGAAGGCCACTCCTCTGAGACAGAGAGCTTACGGTGGATAAGCCAACTGAAAAAGGTCAGGATTAAGTCGAGACCGAAACGAAATACGAGACTGAGCAGAAAGAGCAGAGGGAGGAAGAGAGTTTCTAAAGATCTAGGTTCATCAGTGGTAACAACTCGTTCAGCAGTAACAGTTCTGGCTCATGGTAAAACCAGAGAGGCGATCAATCACCCCTTGCAATCTCTCCGCAGGTCTTCCACTCAAAATTGAAAACACTACTGTTTCGCAGGTCCTATCCTGATTCCTCCTCTTCCCCTTATCTATCTTGCAGATCCAATTCCAAACACCACCCACCTTAGCCGTCTGACTGCCTACTTGCGTGACTCCTGGATCTTGACCTGGAACCGAACCCTTCTAGCCTATCGATTTTGTTTTGACTGAGCGCCTGCGAATAAGCTGATTCCCGCGACTTAGCTTTCGTTGGGCGCTGTAGAAATCGAGATTACGATTACGATATAAGCCCCATTTTCCTTTTCTTTTGTGTATAGCTAAACGCGGCTTCAGCGAGGATCCTTGCGCAGGACTCCTACATCCTGGAGCTAGAGCGGTCCGTTCAGGAGCTGGCAGAGATGCTCTGTCGGTTTCATCCGATGCCAGCGCCATCCTCCCTGCTGGCTGCGGCAGCTGCTGCTGGTGGTGGTGGTGCCTCAGTCTCCGCTGCCATCGCAGACAGCTGCTTCCATCTGTGCAAAAAACGAGTTCCAGAACATTCCGACCAGCGGACGACATCTCATTCGACGTCAAGAAATGACGCCGTTTAACGAATAACGATGATGACGACGTCATGTTGACTATAATTTGTTCGCTTTGACGATTGACTCATGGCAGGCTAAAAGGCTTGCAATAAAACCAGTAACATAAGTATATGTTGTTATATGATTACTTTGCATGAACAAACAACGACAACGACAACAATAATCTCGAGAGATCATATGTACCTTGGGGAAAATAATAATAATAATAATAATAATAATAATAATAATAATAATAATAATAATAATAATAATAATAATAATAATAATAATAATAATAATAATAATAATAATAATAATAATAATAATTATAATAATTATAATAATAATAACAATAATAATAATAATAATAATAATAATAATAATAATAATAATAATAATAATTATAATAATTATAATAATAATAACAATAATAATAATAATAATAATAATAATAATAATAACGCTGCCCTAATTCTATAACCCTGAGGGATCATGTGTACCTCAGGTTAAAAAATTATACTGTCGAACGCCCAGCTGCCTTTGCGGATCACTTCTAACGGCGGATCGAACGTCATGGCCCTTCTTGTGACTTGGGTCCTGGTCGCTAAGCCCGGCACACCGTCTCAAATGATCCAGTCTGTCGAAGCCATGTTCATGCGGGTTTCCCAGCAATCAAAGAACCTACTGGCCAATCCATAACTGAAGACAAAAGATAAGACGGGCCCACACTCATTCCATGACGCAGTGGCCGCAGTTTAATTTGGAATTTCACTATAGTAGTAAACAAGTAAGTAAGTAAGTAAGTAAGTATATTCTTTATTAACCAATAGCTAATCGCACATCGGTTAGACACCGTGACTGCTTCTTACTTAGCTGCTACTTCTGTTTCGCCCGGTGAAGCTGCGGAATTGGCGACATCTAGGAAGATTAAAGGCATATTTTTAATATTTCTACATTGGCTTGAAGAAAACTATGAAAATTGGTACTATCCGTTGTCTGTTACCGTCTTTTATTCTTTCAGATGTTCTAACATGATGAATTGTAAGGCAATTCACTTCAGTGAATCTTCATTTGTATGAAATTTAGAGATGCTGTTTTTGCAATGAAACAGCATTTCTAAATTTCATGCAAATTAAGATTCATTATTTTGAAGCTACCAAAAACAAATTTGTGACAAGCTTTATCGTAAAATTTGTTTCAAACAAACGAGGTCCTATGTAAAACTCCGAACGCGTTTCCATCACTTGTTATGAATAGTAAAAACAGAAGTCATGTGTTATGTCAGTCTCGGGGTGTAGCTCCCTCCCCATAACCTCTTGACCCTAAGAATTGGAAACAGGCGGTTGGGGGATTTGACTAGTTGAACAAATTTCTAATTTATCCAAGCGAACCCATTTTGTGCTGTTGGGGAGGGGAGGTTATGGGGAGAGGAGCCGAAAGTCCTACTCGAAAACTCAATAACTGAGATAACGTTTTTCGACAATGGTCTAATCTTATAAAGAGATTGATTAAAAGAAAATTGCAACGATAAATCTTCCAAGAGAAAGCACGCATTTCTCTAGATGTACATATGTGTGTATGTATGCATACAAATACTTACATGCATACAAACATACATAATACATTCTATACATACAGACATACAAACAGACATACACACAAACATGCATATACATACATTCATACATACACACATACATGCAAGCATGCATACATATATGCATGCATACATGCTCACATACATATATACATACATACATACATTCATACATACATGCAATATAGTCAATTGCTCAAGCAATTCAGCATTCGTCTTCAACTTATCCAAGGTGTAGGCCTCCCTTCTCGCTCTCTCTCTCTCTCGCTCTCTCTCTCGCTCTCTCTCTGTCTGTCTGTCTGTCTCTCTCGCTCTCTCTCGCTCTCTGTCTTTCTCTCACTGTTTCTCTCTCTGTCTCTCTATATACATATACAAATATATATATATATATATTGTAGTCCTCCATCTAGGTTAGGGAGTAATGGACTCGTCGATATTACAGGCATAAAAGGCGCTACATAAACTGTTCCCTACATTACACAGATATGCTGAAATCGTTTGCTTGTTGTGTCTGGGCAAGTATTGAATTGCCAAGTCCGGTCACGAAACGGCAATAAATAAGGAAGGCAAGACCACCATAAGCGTTTATCTAGCGCTTGCAACGACCAAATATGCTTTGCAGCGTTTGTCTAGAGCATAACTTCCGGTGAGTGTTTGTGTGTGCGCGTGTGTGTGTGTGCGTAGAAAAACATCTCACTCAGTTTTTAGTTTTCAAATCCACTGGAATTTTCCATATAGCGACTATAATTCGGATTAACGAAATTCATTTAGAGATAGCATTAACCAAAAATATATCACGTTTTCCATACGGGAGAAGCTCATGTCTTTTTCTTAGACTCTTGAACCAGCAATGGACAAATCCCAAGGTCCTGAATGGTAGAAAAAAGCAAGCGCATTGCAGGTCTTGCCGTTTACTCCCCAGCTTATGCAGGTACCAAATTCTAAGTAAGAAAAGCAAGAAAGTAGCCTTTTATTAATGTAACACAAACGCTCACATTTCACAAAATACACAGTTAATGTACAAGTGTATTAACTGAAATTGTCAGTCACTAAAAGCCAAAAACAGTAGCTATTATCAGCGCTTATGACGCTCGCTTGATGAAGGTTTAGAGTAGTGTGTTATGCATGTATGTATGTACGTATGTATGAATGTATGTATGTATGTATGCATGCATGTATGTACATATGTACGTATGCACATACGTATGTATGCATGTATGTATATATTTATGTATGTATGTATGTACGTATGTACGTATATATGTATGTGCGCATGAATGTATGTATATATGTATGTGCGTATGAATGTATGTATGTAGTATGTATTTACGTACGTATGGATGTATGTATATATGTATGTATGTATGTATGTATGTTTTTCGAAGAACGGTAAGTTTATCGGTAGCCTATTGATGCTCGCAAAGATGACTCCGAATTTGAAGTACGATATAATATCCATCGATATAAGAAGATTGCCACCGATAATAATAGTAACCCGAGACCCTCCGTATATGATGTGTTGCCTGGAACATGACAGTCAAAATCGTATACAATTACGGATGAAACGCGTAGAAATCCCTTGTTGCTCGTTGCTAGTTCATCCAAAACAAGGCAGCGGCCACTCGGTGACGATCGTCGGCCTGGATTAAATTATCCAAAAACCAGTAAAATTTCCGCAGTTGACGGAATAAGCAAAACAGAAGCGCACTCGGATGCAAAATATCTTCGAATTTATGAGATCTTTCCGAACAAACGGTTTATAACCCGACAAAAATAGACCCACACATTTCTTCGGAACTAAAATTGTACTGCGACCGGATGCGTCTCAAGGGAGATCCCGACTACCGCTTACCGTCAGAGACAAATGTACGTCGGCAACTTCCCAAAGCCGTTACACGAAGTCGGCAAAACAGGTTCGAACTTGGAACCGTTAGAACACAAACCCAACGCACTAGCTCCATAGACCACCGTATCGCTGAAATATAGTTAACGGCGAACTATTTGGTCTTCAATATATGAGCCGCAACGCAGAATCACGAATAAAGTATTCATTAGGTTGCCTCTACAAATTGCATTTCTCGTATCTTCTGATGTTTAACGATACAGTCTTGCGGCTGTGACGGCCATTGACGTCGCCCTTACCTTACTTCAGAAATTAAATTTAAGTTTCAAATTGCTTGAAATACAACTTACAGGTTTACAGATGTGTAGGTTACTTCCAAGAGAATGTATACTTAGCGTTTAAACAAAACTGAAGACTAAGCTTTGCCGGATAAAACGTTTAAAAGCAGACCACTAGAATTAAGGAAGATCAAGACATTAGTGTTCGGAATGATGGGTGGACCAAACAAGAGAGGACAACCCCATAAAGAATGGGTAGACGACATAATCGAATGTTGTGGAACATCACTCCAGGAGTGGACCACGCCGCACTGGAAAGACAACACGGGATCGGACACCTACGGGCGTATAGCCCATGGTTGTTGTTGTTGTTGTTGCTTCTACTGCTGCTGCTGATGATGATGGGAATTAAGAGTTGAAAGGAATTTGAACATTAAACGCTACTGTTTGGAATCGTAAGCGCAATATTAAGATTTCTATAGCGCCCAAAGAAAGCTAAGAACCCGCGAGAACCAGCGATTTATACAGCGTCGGGTGTTGCAGGACGACGCATGCTCACCTCCATAGATGGTGGCCATCTTTGTCTTTGCGACAAGTCGGCGCTGGCGCAATATAAATATAGGTTAAGAACGGTCGAGAGACGACAGGAGTCCTTAGTCTTCTAAGATTACGAAGCGTGGGGTGGGTTGGAATGCAGGACGTGAGGTGGGGAAACGGGAGAGAGGGTGGAATTGCTGGTGATGCTAGGTCTCTAAATAGGATGCATCTTGTCACGTTCCGAGCTAGAATAAAACAAGAGTTATTGCCCCGATGATATAAACAAACAGTCACACGTACATTATATGAATAACATATATACACATGAACACGCATATATACACACATATACATAAAGGTGTACATACATACATACCTACAGACAGACAGACAGACAGAGTCCGGGAGAGAGAGAGAGGAAATGACAGAGCACGAGATCGCAGAGGCAGAAGAGACAGGTAAACAGACAAGAGACAGGCAGCGAGACAAAGACAGAGACGGCTGGAGTGCTTAGTAGGAGTCACTTTGTTTGGCTTTGCATGTGTGGAAGCCAAGGTCTTTTCATCTCTCTGAAGCACACATTATTTGTACGACGAATGATGCTGTAATTCAGCGCTACATAATTAACAAAGGCGTTTCATAAATCCTAAAAAGTAATGTCAGCTAAAATGAGACATTGTTGAAGTGCTGACGCTGTGGCTGATTTGTAGACAGCTCGCCTCGAATCGTAGTGCATGGGTTCGATCCTCCGCAGACAACAACAGTATGCACGTATTAGTAGTAAGTTTAACGACTTCATATGACAGCAATTACCGATGAGGTCAAAATAAATCTTCTCGATGAAGATAGTTCTGTTTTTAAATAGTTCGGTTTCTTCCTCTTTGAGTTCATGAGTTCATTGCCCGTTGGTGTCGATCGAATACCGCACTGGACATTTTCCTTGTTCCCTGTCCTGTGCCAACAGACTCAGCCTATGCGCATCCGTCCCACATCAGTCCCTGACGTAATTCAGCTATTCTCTGTTCGGTCTATCTCTGAACCCTCCGCCGTCTATCATTCCAAACACCACTTGTTTGACCCTCTGATGTTATCCATTCTGGAGATGGGTTTTAGTACTCTTTCCATTACTTGCTGCACGATGTTTCTTATGCAACCCACTCGTCTTCCCACCTCAATATTTATGGTCTTCTGTTGACATCTGATGTGTAATATCCATCTGTAACATCTCATCTCAGATGCCAGTAATCTATCCTTTGTCTTGTCTGTGCAGCGTCCAAGTTACACTTGCGTACAGCAACAGAGCGAATAAGCATGTTTTTATAATTTTCACTTAAAACGAAAACAAAAGTCACGATCAAACTGTTAAACTCTCAACTTGAATGCAACAGGTGTTTTCTGTGTCAGTTCTTGTTAGAAAACGTGTGGCGTCAAAGAATGTCAGCAGCGCAGATGTCCGTGACGATCATATATATACACCGCAGTAACGACGAAACAAATTTGTATTTATTGTCCCGTGAGTAAAAGTCTTTGCACAGAGCTTATCTTTCGGCGACACTGGGTTCGACAAACCTTTAAATCACGAAACATCTATCGTCGACGAAGTTTTGACCCCAAATCCCCTCATAATTCGTCCATTTCATTCGGTACAAATGTTATGTCCTCGAATAATATCTTCCCGATCAACGCTTTCTCGTATGCATGTGTGTATTTATGTATATGTGTATATGCGTGCACGTACGCATGTAAATATCATACAATAAAACGCTGACAGTGATTCGATAATAAAATGAAAGTAAATAAACTAGATAATAAAATAAACAATATCGATCAAATAAAATCAGAGGAAATGAGGTGGAGAGACACGCAACTTGACAAAGAAATAATTTGTATTTGCGACATAGGTAGGTGGCACTTCACCGTCTGACACCTAAAACACTGAGCTGCGAATGTTTGTAGTGTTTGGTCTTAAGCTATCGATCTGTCTGTTTGCAGTCTAATTGTTCAAACGGGGTTTGTATCGTGATTTGTGTTACATTTTACACGTTTTATCGTGATTTGGGTTACATTTTACACGTTTTATCGTGATTTGGGTTACATTTTACACGTTTTATCGTGATTCGGGTTACATTTTACACGTTTTATCGTGATTTGGGTTACATTTTACACGTTTTATCGTGATTCGGGTTACATTCTACACGTTTTTTCGTGATTTGTGTTACATCTTACACGTTTTATCGTGATTTGGGTTACATTTTACACGTTTTATCGTGATTCGGGTTACATTTTACACGTTTTATCGTGATTTGGGTTACATTTTACACGTTTTATCGTGATTCGGGTTACATTCTACACGTTTTTTCGTGATTTGTGTTACATCTTACACGTTTTATCGTGATTTGTGTTACATTTTACACGTTTTATCGTGATTTGGGTTACATTTTACACGTTTTATCGTGATTCGGGTTACATTCTACACGTTTTTTCGTGATTTGTGTTACATCTTACACGTTTTATCGTGATTTGGGTTACATTTTACACGTTTTATCGTGATTCGGGTTACATTTTACACGTTTTATCGTGATTTGGGTTACATTTTACACGTTTTATCGTGATTTGGGTTACATTTTACACGTTTTCTACAGCAACCGTCTGACCTCGACCCTACTCATTTTTCAATGAATTAATCGGATGAGATCCTTCAACACCGCTGCTCGTTTGAATGGGTGCCACGCCATTTAAGGTCTTCGTGTATGGACCGTGCTAACTCTTGGCCCAAGTTCACCACCGTTTCACTTGTACTTTGCTTGAATTTTAACCCTGAAGTTGAGTTTCAAATCGAATCGAATAGATGGCTGTTGTGGATTTTATCGGCCCATGGCGAGTATCTGATTTTTAGTTTTTCGTTGTAAACTATCGATTTGTTTGCAGTCTAAGCGAGGATATTTTCCAGGGTTTATTTCGTGATTCGGATAGCTCAAGTTCTTTGCTGTTTCCCAGGGGAATTCATTCAGAATGAAAGCTGGCTGAACAAGACAGAGATATTTATCATATTTCCTTCAGCCTTTATCTCACTTTCCGGTTCAATTCCAACCACCATCCACCATAATCGCCTGACTGTCTGCCTGCCCGACTATTGGATCTTGACCTGGAACCGAACCATTCCTTCCAATCGATTTTGTTTTGACTAAGCGCCTGTGAATAAGTTGGTTTACGCGACTTATGGTTATGTGTTTATAAATGACGAGATGAAAAGGCCTACATGCATGCATAAATACATATAGCGTTTGTGAATAAGTTGGTTTCATTGGTCGCTGTAGAAATCTCGAGCTCATGATTACGATCTTATGGGGTCACCAACACTACAACACGGTCGTCTATGTGGGGGGGGGTTGCAGTCTATTCAGTAGAGCGACGAGTCTGTAATCCGACGATTGCGGGTTTTAGCTGCTGAACGGACCGCATGTAACAACCCAGGACAAGATTTTCGCGCGCACTTGTCTCGCGGCTTTGATTGCGCGCGTGTATGTACCATAAATAAATAAACAGGAAATTTCCTCTTTCAAACTGTGTTGGTTACTAAGGGAGGATAGTGAGAGCGGAAGAAGGAGGGATGACAGAGGAAGGCAGGGAGGCTCTCCTGCCTGACGATGTTGTGTTCTCCAAGCCCACTGAAGGTGTACATGGTGCAACACAAGAGGAGACATCTCAGACATATAAATGTCAAATGTAAATGAGGGATATTGCGACGCAGAGAAGATGCTAGGAAGAGCGAGGGCGGGGAGAAACGGAGGAAGGGTCGGACGGAGAGAGAAGTGAGGGAAGGAGGAAGGGGCGAAGGCAGCTGAGGGAAGAAGGGGAGGAGGTAAGTTCAGGGACCAGCTGACTGAAAAGAAAAGTGAGGATACAGAGACATAAGCGAAAGGAATGATAGAGAGGCTAAAACATAGACAGAAATATGCCACACAGATATATAGAGACTTACATCATTCATTCATACATACATACATACAGCCAGTCAGACAGACAGACAGACAGACAGACAGGCAGACAAGTAGGCAGACAGACAGACAAACGGACACAGAGACAGACAGACGGACGGACAGGCAAAAGTGCGGCGACCCATGCCTCTCACATTATACGCCGCCACGAATTGTGTATAATCAAGATGCAAATGCGGACGGCTGCTGATGCTGCTGATGCTGGAACCGGCGAAGCTGATGCTGCCACAGAAGCCATTATTCAACGCCATAATTACGCCGGGTGGACACAAGTCGCTCCGTTCGTCTGCCAGTGCAGCCGATCCACCGACGAATGGACGAACTACAGGCATACATGAAGGCCTACATTAGACAGACAGACAGGCAGACAGACAGACAGGCAGACAGGCAGACAGACAGGCAGGCAGACAGACAGACAGACAAACAGACAAACAAAGAGACACACACAGAAACACACAGACAGACACACACAGACAGACACAGACTGACTGACAGACAAAAACAGAAAACCAGATTGACAGACAGGTAAGCAGGCATACACGCATGACAAGACAGTATGCAGACGGACTTTCGGGTAGTCATGAGACAATCATGCAGACAGACAGACCGAAAGAGAGACAGGCTGACAGACCGATAGCCAAACAGATATATAGGTAGAAAAACTGACTGACAGGCCTACAGGTAGGCAGACAGGCAGGCAGACACCGACAGACAAGCAGACATACACAGAGGCAGAGATAGAGGCAGACAGATATGAGCTTGTGAGTGTGTGTGTGTGGGCACGTGAGTGTGCACGTGTAGGGGTTGTCATAGATCTATCGACTGAAGCGCTGACATTGCGTCCGTAATCCAACAACGGCCAACATCCGAGTTAACAACCGTTGTTGTCTCAAGGGGCTGAACGACCTGACAACATGTTGCAACCAATTCAAACAGACGACGGACTGTGACTCGAATATCGTACGGAGAGGTTCCCAAAATGCGCTATATAAATGATGAGATGAAAAGGCCTACATGAATACACACACGCATACATCCACACATACATACGTAGACACATACATCCATCCAATCATACATACATAAGCCTACATACACAAATACAGGCATACATACGTACATACATGCATATATAAATTCATACATATGCATACATACAAGCATATATATGCATACACACAAACACGCATACATGCATATGTAATAATAACACATTCATGCATCTATACACACATACATGCATACAAACACATATACATACATACATGCACACATACATACACGAAGATATTAGAAAATGCACTAAATGCACTTGAATGCAGTTGTAGTGGCTAGCGTGCTGGATGGTCAACCCAACGAGATCGGGATTCAAATCTCCACAAGGGCTAAAATATATGTCAGGATTGCAAGCGAACTCCGCTGTAACACGAGTGCAAACTTTCGGTGGGCAGATCAGACGGCGAGGAAGAGAACTGACCACCTGTTCTCGTATGCCGAGCAGACCATCAACTGTTGCCTTGCGCAGATTGATATAATGGGACTATAGAAGTCGTTGGATTAGATTAGGTTGGATTAGGTTAGAAGCAAGAAAATGAAGTCGCTAACACTCTAAACTAATGGTTGCCCCTCTGGGTTCGCTTGAGGGAGCCTTCCTCCTCTTCTTCTTCTTCTTCTTCTTCTTCTTCTTCTTCTTCTTCTTCTTCTTCTTCTTCTTCTGCTTCTTCTGCTTCTTCTTCTTCTTCACATTCTTCTTCTTCACATTCTTCTTCTTCTTGTCTTCCTCCTCCTTTTCATTTTCCTCGTCTTACTTCCTCCTCCTCCTTCTCCTTCTCCTCTTCCTCCTTCTCCTTCTCCTTCTTATCCTTCTCCTCCTCGTTCTCATTCTTCTCCTCTTCCCCCTTCTTCTTCTCCTCCTCATTTTCCTTCTCCTCCTTTTATTCTTCTGCTGTGGCATTGCTGAATAAATGAAAAGCAACAGTGTGTTAAGTACTTGCCCAGGGTTTCTAAGCAGTTATTGTCTCAGAGGGTTTTAACCCGCAACCTCAGCATCAGAAGGCGAGTGCTCGATCCATCAGCAGCCATGTCCATCTAGTGCAACAGACTGAATTTATGGACCACCCAGACAGAAGATGGACTATAAAACAAAGCAGCTTCGTCGCCTAGATCAAAATATTTGGAAATTATTCTCGCCAATCGTCACTATGGCAACCGTTCGGTGATCATGTTGTCTGCTTTGCGTTCTGTGGTTCGCGCCGAAACGAAGTCTCGACACGCGAGATCTCCCGCGAGAATTTATTCGCTGGTAGCGCAAATGAAAACCTCATTTTTTGTCTCACGGTCGACGGATGTTATTCCTCAAGTGAAACTCAGACTCCTGAGTGTATGGTGTCTGGCAACACTAGATACTATTGCAAACTGATCACAGGTCGCAACAAATAATTGTTATTGTAATTTCAGCGCAGTGCATAGCATTGTATTGTATTTCTATACATTTATATATAGTATTTTTTGTTTTGTATTGCATTGTATTCATTTATTTATTTCATTTATTTAAAGTATTTATGCGAAGTCATAATCTAAATCTGAGTTGAATAGTGGGGCCACAGCGGAATCATACAAAGGCCAGAGTGACAAAGTGAGTCTTGACAAGTGATTTCAGTGATGATAGCGAGTTCGCCAGTCGGGAATTTTCCGGTAGACGATTCCAGATACGAGGGCCACAGCGACTTCTCCCCTTCTGTCACGGTCTTACTTTTCCAGTCAATCCGACCGAAACCTCCTTCGAAGTCCCGAATTCTTCTTCAGCTCGCTCTGTAAACTCAACGACTGACTTAAGAGAGTCTGAACAATCGACCTCCTTCTCGTTCTCGTACCACAGTCCATCCTACGTAGCAGTCATCCAGGTAAAGTATGGACCTACAGCTCACCAAGTAAGGTTCTCAAATATGGATCATTTTGTGACAGGCACGAGCATGATGCATGGATGGGTGGATGGATGGATGTGGGATGGATGTGGGATGGATGGATGTGGGATGGATGGATGTGGGATGGATGGATGGATAGATGCATGGGAAATGGCAGTTTGAGTGGGGATCGACATGTATAGGAATGTAGCATGTATAGGAACATGTATGTTCTATGAGAAATCGCCGCAACCAGTTAGGGAAG
Organism: Norana najaformis; assembly: GCA_964023275.1. Classification (NCBI taxonomy): domain Eukaryota; kingdom Metazoa; phylum Annelida; class Clitellata; order Crassiclitellata; family Hormogastridae; genus Norana; species Norana najaformis. The sequence continues at coordinate 9,793,292 of OZ029924.1, read as the reverse complement.
ACCAATAACAGGAATAGTATGTATATGAATATGTATCTTCGATGGGTGATATTCTATTGGAAAGACTTATGGAGAGCACACGACAACAATGATATAAAAGATCAAATTAATGTCAAGTTTTAGGCCACAAAACATGTCCATATGTTCATCGATGCATCCACTAATCTATCGATCCATCGATCCATCGATCCATCCATCTATGCAGTCATCCACCCACCCACCCATCCATCCATCCATCCAGCTATCCATCCATGCATTAATCCACTCACCCATCCATCTACCCAGACCATCTACAGAAATCCCCAAGCACTATATACATACACCCATACCTACACAGTTCTGATAAACATATTTACATATTACAGTCTTTGTTAAATATGTTTAAAATGTTGTACGTATGAAACATATTTTTATCGTTCGTGTTGCTGCTCGTGCGTTGAGAATGTTTGTCACAGACGAGGAGGAAATTATTTGCGTTTTATCGGAGTCGATTCTGGCGAACAGAGCGACTCCTTGCGACAGATGATGCTCTCGCGAGATTCTGACGTAACGAGATCTCATTTTCACATCGCGCACGGTTTTGAACTACGGAAATATGGCCCCGACAAAGGGTTAGAGGTTGGATGTGGGGTTTCAACTTTCTTGTTTTCGTTGTGGACTTACACGCTTAAAATTAATGGCTCTTAAACGCAGACTTTAGTGTGGTTAACTGTGACCTACTTCCACTCTTAAAACTAATGTCGCAGATACAAGTGTGATTTGATTTGGTTCTCTAGAGAGTCGTTGTAGCCAATTCTCTTAAAATAGTATAGAGATTCTATCTAAAAGTGTGGACTTAGGCTCATATCGCCTATGCTGACGCTTGGGCAGTGTATACAGTACACTTCCCGAACTATTTTTGTAGATGTCTTGTAACAAAATGTGAACATACACTAGTGTATGTTCGCACTTTGTTACAAAAACATCCACATTATTGTAGGAAAATTAACTGAACAAATGATGTAGAGAAAGTGGAAAACACGTTTAAAAAAACTACTACTCTTAAAGTGATGGCTGCTAAACGTAGACACTAGTGTGGTTCGATGTAAAGTTCCCATGTTCAATAGTGGAACCTATGGGAGGTGCCCACATCCTTCTCTTTGGTCCTTCAGTCGGTAATGGACGAATCCTGCAAGGTCCAGAACAGAGGGTTAGCGCTCCACAAGACTTGCCCTTTACATCTCAGCTCACCACGGAACCAAATTCTACTGTTTTGTCACAGAGACAAGTGTGCAGAAACTTTTCCAGGGTCGATACACGGAGTCTCCTCAGCAAGTCAAAACCAAAATCGTCGGATTACAGCTCAAGTGCGTTACTGAACAGCGCACTACAGATGTAGTCATCTGAATAGTCGTTGTGAACTACTACCCCTCTTAAAACTAATCGTGAACGAGCCTTCACGGTCGCTGGACCAACATTTTATAACTCCCTGCATCTGCTAGTCTCTTGTGTCATTTCGGTCTCATAACTTAAAAGACTTACTTTAATAGTTGAGTTGGCTTATCCACAGTAAGCTGCCTCTCTGTTTTGTAATCGTAATCGTAACTGCACTTTTATATAGCACCTCTTTAAGAAAAAACTACTCAAAATTGCTTCTGACCTGATAACCCAAGACCACGACCAAATGGAACGGTCTTCAATCGCCGGAGGAATAAAGGCAGAGAAAGGGTAGGAAGCCAATGTCGCAGGTTGCATGACAGAGTGTTTCAGAGTGAAGGAACAACCACAGCGAAACTACCATGTTGCATTGAGGAAGCTTCAGTGGACTGACTGCGGCTTGATTTTGGTGTGCCATCGACTGATGCCTTATGCAGTAGGCACAGGCGCCATACAAATTGGTAATTAATTACAATAATGGCCGCTAAGCTAATACCCACGTGTGGTTTGACGGGGTTGTTTGGATAGCTATCTACAGTTTCATAGTTATTGTGGCCTTTCGTATTCTTCGTTTATACGATGACCATGTCCACCATTAGGTCATCGGCGAGGATGCTAGTCGTTGGTCGTTGGTGAGGATAATGGCGGCTGCTGAGGACGGTGAAAATCTCCCAATCAGCATCCCTGGAAGCCGCATAGGCAGACTGACTGGCCGCGAATGTAGGGTTGAAGAGACTGAGAGGCAATAAGACAGGCAAGCAGACAAATAGTCAGACACACGCAGACGTGTCCTCTCCATCGTCCACGCGTTCGTATGTCGTAAATCTAGACGGGTTTACATGAAACGGCAAATATCCATCTGTCCATTTAAGCGTCCTTCCGTCCGTCCGTCCGTCCGTCCTCCCATCCATCCAGACATCCATCCAGACATACATACATACATACGTACATACGTACATGCATGCATCCACACATCTCTCCACTCATTCTTACATCTATCCATGCATCCGTACATCCATCCAGCCTTCCATCCATCTGTCCTCCCACTCCACATATTGACACATACACTTATATATGTTTATCCTTCGTCCCATCAGTCAAACTATCCATTCACCGACTCAGCCGTTCCATCCATTTATCCATTCATCCATCTATTCACTCATCCATCCATCCAGACATCCATCCATTCATCCATCTATTCACTCATCCATCCATCCATTCCATCCATCCAATGCGTTGCGCTTCTACCGCGGGCAGACGGTGCGGCGAGCAGCGGACATGTACTGCCGTAGCCGACACGCTCGCGCAGGCGCAGATAGAGTGCGCGCTCGTAGCTGATGTCATTCATCCGCCGGTCGGTTGCCATATGAACGCCTCTTTACGGTCATAATTAGCACGGATGAAGCAGAAGCCAAGAGGCAACACTGGGATGCAGAACTACTATACGTCACTAGGAACGATCACTTCACTCACAATCGTCGTCACAAGGTAGGAAACATACGCTATACTTTGGGGTAGATACGATGTTAACCCTGGAGACGGGTTATTTTGCGGGTTACGGGTGTGTTGGAGCGAATATCAACGGGGAATGATGACCAGCCAGCCAACCAGCCAACCAGCCAACCAGCCAACCAGCCAACCAGCCAAACAGCCAACCAGCCAACCAGCCAGCCAGCCAGCTAGGCAGCCAGCCAGCCTGCCATTATTTCTGTCTATGTCGAGGGCGTCTGCTAAGACGTGACCAGCCAACAGCTGCTTCAGATTAAATATTGCCATATTGGCCCAACTGTCGTCTTGGCTGCGTCTTCATAAATTATAACTTATTTATGCATTCATACAACACGCATGCATACATGAATAAAAATCACCAATGAGCGGGGTGAACTGCAAGGCCATCCCAAACCAGTGAGGGGTAAATTTTCTCCCACAAAACACACTTTGTAGTTAGGATACGTATCGAGAAACATATGTCATGGCTCTGTTGAATCCAATAGGCAGAAGGTTTCTTACATGTGACATAGAAAACTAAAGGTTTTAAGAGACTAAAATGCCTCTAAAAACGACATATAGTCACACGAGGACATATTTAGAAGTTTGTGAAGTTATAGGAAACCAAATAGGCTTAGAAAAACTGCAGTCCTAGGAAAAGGCTAGAAAAACTAAAGACGTAGGACAGCACTGAAGAGCCTGGAAGAAATGAGCAGCATATATAAAAACTAAAGAGCATGCAAAAATTAAACAACCTATGAAAATTCAGACGCCTAAAAATACCGTGGACCATGTTTTATTTGAAAGAAATACAGCAAACCTATTAAAATTACGACACACGCGTCGCTTCGCTCCAACATCCTTCTCAGGGTAATTTTGATCATTCACCTCGCATCACATTCACCATCGAAAGAAATCGATAAATCCGTAAAACGCAACGACCAAAGGACCTAGTAAACAGACCTAGGCCTACAAAAAGAACCTTAACTCGACCCTGATTTCCATATAAACACAATAATAAATGTTAGTGTAAATGTACACAGTTTTCTATAGCGACCGTATGGCCTCGACGCTGATCGGGTGAGATCCTTCACCACCGCTGCCTGTTTGAATGGGCGCCACGCCATTTAAGGTCCCCATCAACCTCACAGCTATCCCGAGATTCGAGCAGTTTTATTTATGGGCACATTCAGACATTTGTGCATTTCGACTCAGATAATAATCCAATTTGGCTGTTATAGAATTTTAAACTAAATGCACTGGTGGATATACTGGATATCAGATAAACCCGGTTGGTTCTATGCTGGCTAAAGCGTACGTCAAGACGCCTCTGTGCGTGAGGATGCCGGTTTGCATACCAATCGTGGCTGTATTTAAGTGATTTTAATCTCTGGCTAGCACGGTCCGTACACGGGATCGTAAGTGGCGTCGCACTGATTCAAACGGGCAGCTGTGGTGAAGGATCTCATCCGATAAATTCATTGCAAAACTGAGCAGAGTCGAGGCCATGCGGTCGTTATAGAAAAACGTGCATATTTACATTTGCATTTATACCGCATTCCGGTGTGAGAAGCCCATGTAACTGCATGCATGGCGTTGCAGAAAAATTCACGTAAGGCTTAGTTGAGTGAAAATTACGATCTGCCCTTTTATTATTAAAATGTTGACAACAATTTTTACCGTTAGACTTTTTAACTATTTCACGAGCTTGTTTTAGTACCTCAGTTTATAGATGACCCCTCCTAACCTTTTGCTGAACCCTGTCGACGTATCCTGGCGACACTTTGCTCTCTAATGTTGCTCGTAATTCAGTAACCGATATCCAGCAACCTCATCCTGCCATTCACGTCACACGAAGTGTACTTTCTGGGACACTCCTTCGCTGAATAATTCAGTTAGGATGCAAACCAATACAACACACGCACACATACACACATATACAAACACATTCATGCACGCATACAGAGTTCGATTTAGTGCTCTGAGGGGAGCTTTGAAAGGTACAAAACAGGCGCTATATTAAGAAGTGTCTTGATGTATAAATAAATGGATGGATGGATAGATGAATGGATGGATGTATGGATAGATAGATAGATAGATGGATGGATGGATGGATGGATGGATGGATGGATGGGTGGGTGGGTGGGTGGATGGGTGGATGGGTGGATGGGTGGACGGACGGACAGACAGACGGAGAAACATACAGGCAGGCAGACAAGCAGACAGAAAGTCAGACAGATTCCTACACACGTGCATGCGTAAATGCATACATTACATTCCTTTCAAGCGCAAAGCATTTCGGCAGGTGCATTCGCAATTCTTAGCATTTTCTACTCTTTCCCAGTAGACCAAGCAGACCAAATAACTGATCGCCTTGGAGAGTCGTAGTGGTAAAAAATCCACAGTTGGTTCAGAGCTTTGGAATTCACCGCTCGGTTCAGTTCATTCTGTCAGTTCTTTTATGTCACAGGCCTGACCTAAAGACGCATCTCTTTCAACTTGTTTACCCACCGTAGCCTGGTTTCTAGTGTCTCTGACCTATGGGAATTCGACCCGGCTTCTCCAACGGATTATGATTCTGACGGCGATTTTCACTTGAAGCGACCATCGACTGATGCCTGGGGCATTATGATAACGGCGCTATAGAAGTCAGGATGACGGTTCGCATAGCAATCGTGGTTTATTCAAGAGATTTAAATCTCAATCTAGCACGGTCCGTGCACGGGGACCTTAAATGGCGTGGCGCCCATTCTAACGGGCAACAGTGGTGAAGGATATCACCCGATAAATTCATTGAAAAATGTGCAGGGTCGAGGCTATACAGTCGCTGTAGAAAAAAACTCATACACTTACATTTATGGAACTAATTAGATTAGATTACATTTGAATTTTCATCGGATTTCAGATCGTTTCGCGTTCCCCCGGCAAAGTATGGAAGCCAACCGCGTCCAAAGCAATCTGTCACTGGTCCAGATAGCTACGTCCGTTAAGCATCTCGCCCATATGTCAGAGTTTGTCGGATCATATCCCGATCGCGGCCATTATTAATCAGAAATGTGTTACTCTGGCAGCAACAAGTTTTACAGAATCGTAATGTCTCTTCTTCTTCTTCTGGTTCTCTGCCCTCAGGCAGGTTCAAACGACCGATGACGCCACTCCTCTCGGTACTGAGCTTCTTCTTTCAACCTGCTGTATCCGTCTGTCATCATCCAATCCAGCAGCATCTATCTGGGTCTTCCTCTTGTCCTCTTCCCCTCCATTCTGCCCTCAGTCACGGTTCTGAAGAGTGAGTCCCCTCTCAGTATGTGACCAATCCATTTTCGTTCTCGACTCTTTATTGTAGTTATCATAGATCTTTCTTCCTCAACTCTTTTCAGCACCTCCTCATTTGTTATGTGCTCCATCCAACTAACTTTTTCCATCCTGCGCCAAATCCACATTTCGAAGGCCTCCAATCTCTTGATGTCCTCCTTTCTCATGGAGGAGATCGTAATGTAATGTAAGGATAAGCCAGAAACAGTTTGAGACGAAATATTGTCAACCATGGTAATTTCAAGTGAAGCCTTAGTCCAAAATCATAAACCAATGGATAGGTGCAGCCGACAACTGAAGGATCATGAAACCAAGCTACGATATATAAGCACGTTGAAACAGACGAGTTTTAGTCCACTTTTAAACCTGACTGGCCGTAAAAATGCACAGAACAGGGCAGTAAATTTCAAAGCTTCGGACCAGCCACCGAGAACGCCCGAGAGCCCGGCGCCCCAACAGCTGATCCGAAGCTTCATCGAGTGCAACATATATTGCACTCGACCAGCGAGGAAGCACATGAGTCCAAGCGTCCGTTGATCGAGTGCAATATTTGTTGGTGTAAGGGATGAGCAAGGAGCAGAAAAGTGATAGCTTGTGAACTGCAGGACAGATTTTAAACGGGATTCTTTGCTCCATCGGCAGTCAGGGTAATGAATGCAATGTGAGTGCAATATGTTGATACTTATGGGTCTTTTATGGCGTTGGCCAGGAAATTTTGAACAGTTTGTAGTTTCTGAGACCAATGAGAAGTGAATTACAGTAGTAAGTCGGCTAGAAAACAACGCATTAGCTAGTGAAACCAAGACAGTTTGAGGTCTATGAATATCCCATATGTGAAAGTGAACTGATGTAAAGTAAAGTATTCCATATACCACAAGTGAGACGTAGCAGAGGCGCATATTTCCTTTATTTGTTTAGGCCTTGAGCCGGCAAGATCCTGGACACGGGGCCAGTGCATTGCAGGACTTGCCGTTTACTGCCCAGCTTATGCCGGTGCCAAATTATGCTACTTGGTGACAGAAGCACTGTGTGCCCAAAAAACTTGCCCAGGGTCGTTACACGGAGTCGAACCCGCAACCGCATTGGCCAAACGCATTACCGATAGACCACTGTGCCGCTGATTTGCATAGTCACAAATTGACATCGTGGACTCCCATATTATCTCTGAAGCCCTGATCCGCTCGCGTGCACACTTAACAAGATCAACAAGCAATCGATCACCCAACTGAATCAGATTTTATGGAGTTGTTGACTTGTGACTAAGTGAAGAAAAATTCCGAAGTTTATTACTAGACATCATAGACTCAACATCGCCGAATCATTTAAATATCTTTTCTAATTATCTATTCTGTTAGTAGCGCTCTATACATTATGTAGATCATACATTACATATTCAAGTTTCTATGGTATCTCGTACGTATGTACATACGTATGTATGATGTATGCATGCATATAACTTAACCCTTGTATAGCGATTTTAAGGAAGCTTACAAAGAGGCTGAGATCTAACAGATCTCAAAGGGTGCCTCTTAAGGTAAGCTGAAAAAGTTTCTTGAGTTATTCGTGGCGGTAAAGTTCAAATTTTAGTGAAAGACTGTTCCATGAAGAGGGGCCAATGCAAACAAGAGCGATGTGTTTGAATCGCTGCACGGGAGTTCGGCACCAACAGGTCCCCACGTACCGAAGAGCGCAGTGTTCGTCGACCCAACTCGTCTGGCTCGAAACAGGCACACAGAGCAGTCTTATGTAGGTTGAGCTCACTATTATAAAGATTGTATTCTGTGCTGTACGTTGGTGACGAGTTCTCTGCCCGAAGGCAGGTCCATTGGCTTCATGTCACCCGGGGATGAGATGAGTGAGGTGGTTTTCCGTGGCCTTCTTCACAGACAATTGTGGGTGAACTACTTGTCCAAGGTCGCTACGCAGTGGCTTGAGGCAGAATCGAACCTGCGACCCTCTGGTTACGCGGCACAGACCATACCACTACACCACCGCGTGTTATATCAGCATAAATGTGAGTTGGTGTGTGCTTGCTTGCGTTTCTTTTGATCAATAATGATCAACAACGATTATGATCAATGATCTAGCTATGGTCTTCTGCACCCTGGTCCTCTTCCTGGTCTCCTCTTTCTCCTTCTCCTCCTGCTCCTCTTTCTCCTGCTTCTCCTTCTCCTGCTTCTTCTCCTCCTGCTTCTTCTCCTCCTCAACATCTTTGCCTAACCACTTATGGAGTCCATTCAGACGGGCAGCGGTGCAGAAGGATCTCACCCGATAATTTTTTTTGAAAAATAAGCATGGTCGAAGCCATACGGTGGCTCAAGAAAAAGGCGTGTAATTACATTTTACATTTACGACTACTAAAGGTGAAATTGGCCGATTACAAAAATATCCGTATTACGTATTTATCTGCTTGAAATTCATAGCCAATCAGGTACCTGTCTGCTACCAAATTACCTCATCCATCACGATCTTCCGGAGTTCCGGGTTGCCTACTGTCGCTGCCTGGGTGGATGTCTGTGTCTGCCTGTCTTTCTAAATGCTTGATTGTCTTCCTTTCTGCATCTGTGTATGTCTGTATCGTCTGTCTGTCTGCCTGTCTTTCTTACTGCCTGGCTGCGTGCATGTATTTCTAACTGTTTGTCTACCTTATTAACTTCCTACCTCTCTGTCTGTCTGTATACTTTCCTAAGTACCTCTCTCTGTCCGTGTTTATGTTTGTCTGTCTATCTGTCTTCCTTTCAAACTGCCTGACTGTCTGTCTGTCTTTCTATCTGGCTGTCTACCAGAAATTCAGTCGTCTCGTTTATCAGTCCATCCATCCATCCATTTATCCATCCATCCATCCATCCATCCACCCACCAACCCAACCAACCAATCACCCAGCCATCCATTCAGTCTCTTTATGTATGCCTGTTCAACTGTCTGCATGGCTGGATGAGACAGGTAGAGAGACAGATACAGAGAGAGAGACAGATAGACAGACAGACAGTGGGTGAGTGAGTGAGTACCGCGATCAATGACATTTGAAACGTTGCACTCTCGTCAGTTGAAATGCCGAGAAGATGAGACGGCAATATAGTGCACTGGACGACGATGGACTTCTTCACATGAGCAATTGAACGTGACGCTCGACATATACATAGATTTATCTTTATTTATGTATGACTGTATAGCCATATATGTGTCTTATTGCATAATAAATGCAATGTTTATGGTGTATTGCATTGTATGGTATTAGACTGTATAACAGAAAGGTCGAACTGAGTCGATCTGAACCGAACTGAACAGAACAGCAGGAATCGAACCTTAGAAGGCAAGATGCTTTCTTCCTATATTAGTTTTCAGCCCAATTACTATTGTAAAGAAGTCCATCGAAAGGGAGCGTCGAGAAGAGACAGAACCGGAAAATGACTGTGGTGCCATCTAGTAAGATGATGATGCAACCACCTGGGTACCGATGAGCGAAGCTGGGGACGACCCTGGGAACAAAGCCGTGAAACAATATTAGAAACGCAAGGAAATGGAGCGACAAAAGGAATAAGGGAAGGAGGATGGGAAGTAATCAAAGGAGGAAAGAAGGAAGGAAGAAAGGAAGGAAGGAAGAAAGAAAGGAAGAAAGGAAGGAAGGAAGGAAGGAAGAAAGGAAGGAAGGAAGGAAGGTAGGAAGAATGGATGGCTGGATGAATGGACTGATGGATGGATGAATGCATGGATGGATGGATGGATGGATGGATGGATGGATGGATGGATGGATGAAGAAAATGAGGGAGCAAAAGAGGGAGGGAGCAAGGAGTCGTGAAGAAATCCAAAAGAAGCAGAGCAAATGGCCAGAAACCAGCGATGTGAGGCAGGGATGCTGCGAGGGAGGAAGATAGAGGGAAGGAGACAGAGGGAGGGACGGAGACAGAGGGAGGGCCGCACTGAGGCAGACAGACAGACAGGGAAGTAGACGCGAGTGTGTGCCTGGGAATTGCTAGTGACACATGGAAGCAGTAAACACGCATCAGCGTAACCATGGAAACCGGCGGGAAAAGCACACGGAATCGTCCATCTTATTCTACAAAGCAAAGCCTTTCATCTCGTTAACTGGCGGCTAATTACGTGTGCATGTGTTTATTTCATACATACGTACATACACACATACTCTTGCAAACATATACATACACGTTGATGATGATGATGACGACGACGACGACGACTACGACGATGATGATGGAGAACAAGAATAAGAATAAAATGAAGAAGGAGAAGAAGCAGGAGCAGGAGCAGGAGAAGAAGAAGAAGCAGAAGAAGCAGAAGAAGCAGAAGGAGAAGGAAGAGAAGGACATGGACGAGGACGAGGACGAGGACGAGGAAAACGAGAAGAGAAGAGGAAGAGGAGGTGAAGAAGAGAAGGAATTAGAGGAGGAGGAACAAAGGACAAGTAGTGTCGGGACGATGTACACTGTACTCACTTTATAGGCGAGTTTGCTAAGGGCTCTGGTGGGCGAACAGAAACCTTGAAATATCGTTCTGTCCCGACGAGGAATTGAATCCGCGTCCTCTGCGCTAACCTCCCGCACGCTAACCACTTGACTGTCGCTCACCCAGTACTCAGACGCGCACGCGACGTATAAATCTGTATAAATATATAAATTTATGTATATATTATATACTGTACATACACTTGTTTATTGTTAGAATCGTCTTTGTTTGTCCTTTAGGACAGAATCAAAAGATCCTTCCTCCCTCCCTCTTGCATTGCACGATGAGGGGTGTTGTTAATGAGTGGTGGGACAGGCGAGAGAGAGCGTGATTGAGTGGGGAGCGGGCGGGGCGAAGTGAATTCCTGGAAAATCTCCATCAGTTCCGTTTGCAAACGGAGAGTTCCTGGAAAGTGCCTATTCCTTTATACAAGCGCACAGTTCCAGATCGCGTGACCTCAGTCTGATTGTTAGGGAGTGGCAGTCCAGTGCTGTGATTGTTTGAGCTTGAACCGAAAAATCCTTCAGTCACAGGGTCATGCCCCGGAAGGCCCTTGTTGACAATAAATGCTACAGTAGGAACGTTTCAGTGAACCACAAAGAACGTTGTGGAAAGAACTATTGTTGATAACAAGGAACTCTTTATTAAGCCAGAAGGAAATGTTAGGAAAGGACTATTGTTGCAGTAGATCCTACGTAACACAGCACAACAAAGGTTTTAAATGATTCCGAGGACTTACAGGAGCGGGTTTAGCTATAGGCGTAGGTGGGTTCGCCCACCTCCACCCTTCTTGGTTATATGCCGGCGCTCCTCAGACCTGACCCGCGTGCATGGTGGATTGCCAGAATGTGGCGTCTTTTAGAAATGCCCTTTCTCCACACCTAAGCAATCCTGGAGCCGTCAGTGAAGACTTGCTATCTGTGTCAGGACCATTGAATTAACGAGGAATGTTTAATAACCAATCCTTCTTAGATTGTTCTTAAAAGCTGTGACCCATTATTATAAGATGGGCGATATATACCGAAACAACCGTGAATGACCACAGCATTATTGAAATAATAAATTTCTCACCGTTTACTTGTATCTACTGGTATCGTAACATTAAGAATACAAATGGCTATTGGTGCCCGTATTTAAATTAGGAAATGTAAGGCTGCTACTAATTATAATTACTGTATATTTATAATTATAGGCTAATTTCTGTATTGCCTTTTCCCAGTGTTTTCGAATAATTGATGCATGGAAGGTTATATGGTAATGTAACAAAAATGAATATTTTATACTCTCACCGATACGGATTTAGATCGTGGGTTTTAAATTCTACAACTACGAAGTTAGGTTCTTTTAGACTTCAGATTCTACAACATCTAATAGTTAAACATGTGTGACAAAAATTCAAAGTCTATTGACTACAATGAGGAATCCAATAGGAATATTTTTGACTTGGTCAAAGCTTCTGATAGTGTAAACCATAACATTCTGCTGAAAAAACTTGAAAGATACTGATTGCGTGATATAGCACTTTGTTGGTGTAGATGTTACTTAGATCAAAGGCAATTCTGGACATTCGGAAAATTAATCAAATGTTTTAGTTTGCGTTACATTCTTTGATATTAAATTTGCGAACATATCCGCACACGCGTTCAAAGCCGTCCTTTATAAATATTTAATAACTAAATAAGTCTGTAACCTGTATTACTGCATATATATATATCTTCTTATAAATATATATCTTCTGTGATATATACATAGGCCTATATCGCAGGAAACTCGACGTCGAGAGGACTGTTGTATTCTGAGGCGTGTGTGAAAATAGTGCCGCGGACTGACATGTCAGTAATAGACCGAACTACTTTTCCGCGGCACCTCCATATAAATTTCTAATAGTCAATTACATGCTGTGTCGGTGCTGGTCATTTCCTGACTTTCAGCCGTGTCTCGATGCATCGCCGCAGAACGCGTCGCATTACACATGCAAGCATACCTGTTTATGTCAACCTAGAGTTCGTGCATATAAATATATAATATATGTATACATTTATGTATATCAATTCGTTTCCATGTACATATATATGAATATATTAAAAAATACATGCATATATAATATATATGCCTATGTATAGCAAGATGTATGTCGTATATATAGATGTATTTATGCATACGGTGTGCCGAGTTCTGAGCATTTTTTATAAAGTATACATGTTTTGGTTAAAATATCAAAATGTATATATATATATATTCATGTATATACATATGAATATATATATATATATGTGTGTATTTGAATATACATTTTTTGTCTGTACGCATATACATATCCGTTATGGAGTTCCGCAAAGCTCTATTCTAGCCCCACTTTTGTTCTTGTTATATAGAAATGACCTTCCGAACTCATCTAAATCACTTCGTATTACATGTATATTGTTAGCCGACGACAAGAATGTTTTTTTATTTAATAAATCGTTGGATGCTCTGAACTTGTATCAGTTGCTGACTGGTTTCGTGCTAATAGGCTATCCTTGAATTTATATGACTAATTTTATATTATTTAGATCGCATCCGAAGGTTCTTTGTAAATCCACCATGAATATTTTTATCGATAACAAACTCATCATTATTATTCAAGTGAATTCGCGTAATGTTCTTGGAGATTATATTGACTTTCATTTAAATCGGAGAGAGCATATATCTCATGTATCAAGTAAAATTGCTAAATGTTCTGGTATATTGTCACGTATTCGTTATATTCCACCGCAGCGGATATTAATTAATCTGTATTATTTGTTGAATTATCCTTACTTGTCCTACAGTAACCTATTATGGGCCTCTAATTATCCCTCGCGTATAAAATGCTTGTCTGTTTTGTCTCAGAATTGTTACAGAAACTTTCCAAGCAAAGCATATTGAACACTGTTTTGTTAATCGAAATATTTTAAAAATTAATTCCATTAATAAGTTTCAAATTTCTGTGTTTATGTATCAATATCAACATAGATTATTGCCATCGAAGTTTGATGGCTACTTCAACATTACCGATCATCACTCATATTTTACTAGGACTCAGGGTAATTACTATGGCAGTTTTGCTCGCTTTAACACTCGATTGTTTGATATCCTTCAGTCTGGAACGCTTTACCAATGAACATTCGTATGTTGTCAAGTTTGAAATTGTTTAAAAGGCAGATGCGACACTTTTCAATATCATTTGTTTGACTGCTAACAGAATTGTTCATACAAACTATTAGTTTTTTCTTCTTTTTTGAATTTCTTATGGGACTGACTAGTGCACTGGACTTGTATATAGTTTTATTTTGAGTTTCATTTATGTACGGATTGTATAAAACTTGTTTCGTTTGCTTATATAATGATAATTGCTTTGTTTACATTTCGATTGCCATCTTACTTAAGCGGAACCCTGGTCCCTTCAGGGTTTGCCTTTTGTATCGTGGCAACTGTAAGTTTTATGTGTATAACCTAATATGTTGAATTTGGGATCAATGAAAGAGTCAATCTACCAATATGTATCTGTGTCTATATTTACATGTACTGTACATTTATGCTTATTTAGCGCAGTTTCATGGATATCAAGATACCATTCAATCATTCCCCACGGAAGATCTTTATGGCGCCTGTCGTAAACAGAGGTAACCCCAATGTCGTGAAATGACTTTCTCAGGGTCAAACTTGTATTATGATGACTGCAGTGATATTACGAAGACAATGACAACGACGACGATGATGATGACGATATTGTTGTTGCTGATGAAGATAAAAACGATAGCGAAAACGATTGTGATGGTGGTTATGATGATGGAGATAACGACGAAGTGACGGCAACAGTGCTGATTATGGTGATAACTAAATCTTGGTGGTGGTGGTGGTGTGGTGAAAAAGGAGAAGGAGAAGACGACGACGACGATGATGATAGCAACGACAACACGATAAACGTGATCTTGATATAATTAGGGTCATGTTAAGGTCATGATCTCATTGACCTTGTAGAGTGCTGCAGCCGACAAAACATGTAAGGCAACGATGAATTTGATTGACCTTAGCGCTGACGATGTCGTTGCTTATTCCGTTACATAGTCTTCTGAGGCTCCTTTTCTCGTTGGCTTATGTTATAGTCCTACAGGGCGAACTATAAAACTCAGCTCGACTCTACTCCACTATTCTCGTCTCTAATTCAGTCCAGTCTAATTAATTCTAAAATAATCGCAATCGTAATCCCGAGATTTCTACAGCGCTCAGCGAAAGCCACGTCACGGGGATCAGCCTATTCACAGGCGCTCAGTCAAAACAAAATCGATAATTAAAAGTGTTCGGTTCCAGGTCAAGATCTAAGAGCAAGGCAGAGAGACTGCGTGGCAGCTACGGTGGGTGATGTTTGGGATTAGAGCGGAAAGAGGGATAAGAGGAAGAAGGGAAGTCAGGATAGGATCTGTGAAAGAGGAATGTTTTCAGTTTTGAGTGAAAAGCCAATGCAGAAATTGCAAGCGGTGGAGCATAGATGAGTTTGTATGATGGGTCAGATAACTGTCGCAGTTCTGGGGGAGTTTATTCCAGAGTGGTAGGGCAGACTAGTGGTAGTGGTGTCAGTCATCTAATCCATCCTAATCCATTTAAATCTAATCTTTATGGTTAGAGGACTCATAATACGTCTGATGTAATTTCCTAATCAGTTCAACGACACTTCCTAAATCACATCATCGTCGTCGTATTCATCATCGCCATCATTTTCGTCAACATCAACGTTGTCGCCTTCTATATTATAGTCGTCAGTCATCATCATTTGCGTGCTGGTCCATGAACAGTGTGTCTTTTTGTCATTTTAGTAAACACCGACCTTTGACCTTTGCCAGGGCAAATCCCCTCTATTGACGCACACCGCCGAGTACAGCAGGTACCCTCCCTTCCTCGTCACCCGCCAGAAAGGGAGCGTCTGTGTCTCTGCTTTTCGGTTGGGCTGTCAGACTGTTTAAGCCGCCCGCTGCACGTTAGACCTCACATCCTATCCATCCGTTAATCAGCGGTTGTCAGGCATCGGTCGTCCTTCTCGCCCAGACTTCGATCGTCTTTAAGCCCAATTTACGTCCAGACGACGGACCAGCGGCAATGGTTCGTTCGCCAGTCAATCGTTCAGTTTTGTTTTTGCCTCTTCGGTTAGATGGCGCATTGATCGCTTGATTGAGGAAGAATTGATCTGCGCATGTCGATAGCCCTATCTCCCGATACCCGGGTTCGTTTAACGAATTGAGGTTCTGCAGGGATCAGTCGGGTGAAATCGTAGCTTTAGGGCAAAGGAGCATAGCTGGTCGAACTGCTTCAAGGCTCAAGGACTCGCTTGTCGGGGTCGCTGACCGTCTGTCGATATAGCTACACATGAGCGTTTCCCATTACGCGGCTTTGTTGAAAGCAAAAGCAATTTCGTTTGACGCAGCAACAGTGACAACGGGGCAACTGATAGTGTCAACGACTTATAAAGGAATAATAGAGTAACAGGATCTGTGTGACGATATGTGAAGAAGAGGAAATATTCAAGAGGATTCAAACGAAAAGGAAGCTGTGATGAAGTAATTTTGAAATGTATTGATCAGGAATTGTTATATCCACATCCCTTCAGTGCTTAGTAAAGCGACGAAGTCTGTTATTCAAAAGCGCTGAGAAAAATTTGAAGAAAGCTCAACGCAGTGCAATGGTCAGCAAAACGAGGCTTGTATAATCTACTAATTCAAAGGCGTTGAGATTACAGGCAAAATTTGAAGAAAGGGTCTAGCGGATTACCAGAGAAATCAGAGAAAACATCTAGAAAAGAGGGTATAAGATGGTTTAAATGAATATTGACGAAAGTAAATGCAAGAAATTCTGAAGCACTGGAAGATTTTGTTTTAGGTAACGTGGAAGAGTTCCAGGTGGCTCGGCTGTTGCTGTCCAACTGTGAGAGGGACGTAAAACCCAGTCCCTCGAGAAATCAGCAAACGAGAGTTGAACTTTTGCCCTAATCAGCCGAACCGTAGCTGGATGCGTTTAAGCGGGCCTGCTTGTAAGCAGGTAAACACGTAAGCAGATAAACACGCGGCCGATGCATCGCTGGCAAGCGGAGAACCAGCGTGCGGCGTAACAGTCGCACAGAGAACCAGATAAAACGAACAGAATTGCAAGTAAATGCAGTCTAGTCCATAACCCACGTATGCGACGCATCCGACGGAGACATCCGCTTCGTGTGGATCCGCTGTGCACATCGGCTGCGCGTTGAGACCGAACACAAACCTTCCATTGAAGACGTCGGACGTTTACACGTATTTTTCGGCGAATTCGCTGAATAAGCTTACAACCGTTGTACACTGCCATTGCAAACGTCGACTAAACGAGGGCTGTTCACATCGACTGCATGCATCTGTTGCACATATACGTTGCACAAATCTGTTGCACAGATCCGCTGTACGTGTCGATGGTCAGCAAGTGACGTGCTTAATCTGGCACAGGTCATCAACCGGAGGCTTCCATATCCGAAGAATCAAAGGACTGAGTTGGGCTGATATTTCTCACCATCGCCACAATCAATGCGCTTTTGTAAACAGCCGTTTTTAAAGACCGAATTAATCTCTTCGGTGGACTAATTGTAGACCACTGGACCATATCACAGGCCTAATGTGACTACAGCTACATCTACCGGGACCTGAATGTCTTAAAAGACGCAGAAGAAACTCAAGATACATTTGGAAAGACAACGTTGTTATAGCGAAGCGGTTTAGAAGGTCAAGGATTTGAGACATTCGACGAAACACCCAGCTACAGATAAGCAGCCAAACCTAGGCATATTAGTCTAGACCTATAGCTATGGTCTAAACTCAATGCCTAAAGAATTTTCTCTATAGACTGGAGTCCGAACAGCTAAGCACTAAATTTCGTCTAAAGTCTTGGCCTAAAGATTTTCGTCTGACCATCGACACCTAACAGTCTAGATCCAAACCAGAACTTAGTCGAAAAAATTGGCCTCGTCTAGGCCTAGAAGTTGCCCCGTCGAAGCCTAAACGATTAGGCTTAAGCAGCGGAATTACTTACAAGGAAACAAACGCCTTTTTGAGTCATCTACCTGTTCAGCCTTTTCCTTAACTCTGACTACGTCACAGACCACGTGCGCACGCTGGAAAATCCCATTATATGTCTCCGAAAGGTAAAGTCGCGGATTCGACACCGGATTCTCTGTAATGAGCAGTCGAGCTACCGACCTTCACAGTCTCGGATGTTCACAAGTAAGCGCGTGTCGTTTGTGCCTCAGCCAAAAACTCGGACACTTGAGCTACAGAACGCGCGCGTCGCTCTTGCGGAGCCGCGTATAGACGAAATGCCACCTGAACATCGATACTCTTGGACTCCATCGCCATCATCTTTCCCCAGCATGAACGCCAGTGATGCCACTACCGTAACGCAGAGCTGGTTCGGTTCCTTCCTCCAGGAACCTCGGAACCAGCTGTTCGGCGTTGTTCTCATCCTCTTCGTCTTGACAGCCATCCTCGGCTTGGTCAACTTCTGCATCTGGTACTTCGAGAAGAAGCGAAGGCGCGGCCCGGTCCACTGGCGCAGCGCCCCCATCGGCGACATCACCCTAAGCAGGCCCATCACTCAGCCGCCCAAGAGATCCTTTCACATCCAACACGCCCTCTACAAGACCGTGCGAAGACCATCCAGTATGCCACCGTAGCCTCCACCAGCCAGACTCCGAGGTGCGATTCTACAGGATTCCGTTATGTTTTGTTAAATTATTCACAATTCCCCGGGATTCTATGAGATTCTGCTTCATCCACGCGCTTCCGCCATATCCCGTGCAAATCTAAATGATTCCATCAGACTCTGTGAAATTCCATACGATTCCAAATGATTCCTTTTGATTCCACGAGATTCCTCTCGATTCCCTAAGAGCCCATTTCATTCCATTAAACTATTTTACTATTCTATTCAAATCTTCAGGATCAGTTGGGAATCTATATGGTCCAGATTCCTACAGATTCCGGTTTAGTTCACCCCACTTTCTCAGTCAGCTCGATTCCAGTTTCACTCTAAACTCACTCCACCTGACTCCACGAAAATCCTTTCGTTTCCTCTCGATTCCATTTTTGCTACACAGGATTCCAATTTATTCCACACGATTCCACAGCTGTCTGCTTCATTCCATTCGACCCGATGGGATTCCATCTACTTCCTTCCACTCTAAAACCGCCTCCTTCTTCTTCTGCAAACCGGTCACGTGACACCATCGGCGGAAGTCGCGATCCCTTGCAGCAGCACCTTGTCGCATCCATGCCATAAACTGATGCCGTGAGGCGCTACAGAAATTACTAGATTTAACAACGGAAGAGGTTTTCCTCTAAGTCTTCGCCTGATCAGCACAGATGGACATCGATCTCCTACAGAAAGATCAGATGGAGGCAAACAGTTTGAGTAGGTCATCGGTGAGACGCCATATAAATGTTTCGTAATACTACACTACACTACTCTAAGCTACAATATTCTATAATTTACCACGCAACTTCACAAACGATACAATAAACGAAATTGAAGTACGCTACAATTTTATTAACTCAGAGCTACTAGAAAATGTTTAAAGTTATCTGCACTATGCTGCAGTTCACTATACTACTCTACACATAGCTACAATTTACTATACTACGCCGCTACACTACACATCAATGCGCTACAATACACTGCACCGTTGAGGACTACAATTCACTAAACGACAATACAATTCATTTAACTACACTATGCTAGAATTATACAACAGTATGCTACAACATACTACACTGTGGTTAATTACATTTACATTTACACTACAGTAGATGATAAAGGAACAAAGTTCTGATTAAAAGCAAGAACATGGAATGGTATTATGTGCAGAAGGAGCTACAGAAGTCGTCATGTGTGATCACTGAATAGGGATGAGACTAGTGTGACGTCATCTGGTAGTGCGTTCGTGTATGTTTGCGTGAGCTCGTGTTTTTTTGCCCATATGTGTTCTTGTTAGTAGGCTAAGTGCCTGTTTTTGTGAAGTTTGGTGCATGTTACTCAAATCGTACGTGTAACAGGTATAAAAGGCACAATAAGTAGGATGAATATATATATGTAGATTGTGTAGACTGTCGTGAAAAAGAAGTATTTTAATACGGCAGTAAATATTCTTGTAAATTACCATCTTCAATTAATATGCTTCTACGTGAGTTGGTAATACCTACTCCGCAACAAAAATGGTTTATACATCGTGCAGTATGTAGGATAAGATAGAATAGCATAGGATATGATAGCATGGCATAGCATAGGACTGGACAGGGCAGGGCAGGAAATGATGCCTTAGCATATTATATAAAGGTTTGGTGGAATAGGAGTGTTTTCAGCTTTGAAAGGAAGACCTGCGCAGACATTGCAAGATTTAGAGCGTTGGTTAGTTCGTAATTCAATTAGCTAATGCAATGGTTTCTAGCAGACATGATTACTGTAATTCGATTCTTATTGGTGTCGCTAAAGGAGATCTGCACAAACTACAAATCGTTCAAAACTCTCTCGCCAGAGCCATAACAAAGACACCTAAATATCAGCATATTAAGCCAATGTTACATTTATTGCACTGGTTTGACCGCTGAGCAAAGAATTCATTTCAAAATCTCTCTCATATTTCACAAAGTTCTACACTTAAATCAGCCGACCTGTCTACATTCCATGCTCACCTCTGACACTAGCAGGCCTAGAAATTGCACTCGAACAATGGACTCCGTGACTCTTGCTGTTGGGCTCTCGGGCCTTCTCGGTAGATGGTCCAAAGTTTTGGAATTCACTGCCCGTTTCAGTTCGTTCTGTCATTTCTTTGATGTCATTTAAGTCTAAACTTAAGACGGACCTCTTCCAACTTGTTTACCCAGCGTAGCTTCATTTCTAGTTTCTCTAACCTCTCGGAATTCGATCTGGATTCTGCAACGGATTATGATTTTGACTACGATTTTGACTTGAAGCGACCACCGACTGATACCTTGGGCATTATTATAACGGCGCAATATAAGTTATTAGATTAGATTAGAGTAGATTAGATTAGAGTAGATTAGATAGGATGGGTCAGATAATTGTAGTAATTCTGGCGGGAGTTTATTCCAAAGGGTCGCAGCAGCTAAGGCTGTTCAGGGATTTCTAAATTTTAGGGATGAGGTGACGGAAGGGCGTTGAAGTGTTAGGATGAAAGAGGAGCTGGATGCCCGGAGTGGTTGGTTGTATTGTAAATAACTTACGTGGTTGAGAGGACTGAAGTGTGTTGTAGATAAGTGATTAGACTTTGTACTCAATTCTGTATTGGTTGAAGGCGGTATATTTGGGTGGTGTCTCTATGCAGGAAACTGAATTACAGTAGTGTAGTTTTGTATGGGGAGTAGACGTGGTGATAGTAGATGCAGTTTTAAAGTAAGCATAAGCCGATTCTCTGAAGGTGACGGATATCCATGAACGAGAGCAGGAAAGATGGGTGATACGATCAGACAAGCTGAGGTTTAGGTCAAAGATCACACCGAAGTTGCGGACAGGAGAATCAGTAGTAAAGGTGTAGGCGGAGGAAGAGTCCAGGCTAGAGGAGATAGAGGGGTCGGGAATTTTCTTGAGTTGATCACGTAGTCTGTAAATATGAATGCAGTTTTAGATGGGTCCAGGAACAGAGGATTAGTTGTTATCAAGGAGGAGATTTTGATAATCAAACGAAGAAGATGATCTACAGAGTCGGCGAAACAGTCCGTAAAGAAAGAGATTAGAAATGTTGCGTGATATGAGAGGACAGAACAGGAAAATATAAAACAGGACATGACCGACCAGGATGCTAGAGAAACAATGTGAAACAGTAGGCCGTAGGAAACGGAAAGTTCATTTAAGATTATGTATTAAAAGTAGTTGAGGTTGTCAGGAATTGTTACCAATATTAATGTTATATTAACATGAAGAATGATTAAAAATTTATTGAAAATAAATTCTTCCTTATGTGCCATCGATGTTGTAAGGTGCTAAAGACAGTATCGTGCCGTCTGAGATCAGAATCGATTACTATAAAGACTTAATTCACTGTTTTATATAAACAGTTTTTGCTTTTCCATTCAAGCTAGATGTGTAAACTGAAGCTAATATTTTTACTGTTTTAGCTTATGTTGTAAAAACCGAAATTGCCGTTTACATGTAGAGGCTTACTACAGAGCCTATGTTTGTGAATTCGAAGTAGGCCTATATGTTAAACTGTAAAAGCTGCAGTATTAATGTGTCGCAGTGTTTATATGTGAAAATGCGATTTATATGTGAAATTGTAACTTACACATGCATTTATGTATGAGTTTTCATTAAGTTCTTAGGCGTGAAATTGTAAGACTTTGACTTATGCTTAAATGCGGTGCTTTTGTGAAGTAACTACGTAATTCGGAAGCTGCCATGCTTGTAAATGTGATATTGCATTGTAAATGTTAAATTGCAGTGTAAGTGTTAAATTGCAGTGTTAACGTGATATCGCAGTGTAGATGTTAAATTATGACGTGTTGGTTAAAGTACCATGCGTAGATGTATTGAAACTGGTTGTATCTATAATATTTTCAGAGTGTAACATCAAACTGAAACTTTTGCTGTTGTGATAGTGCCCTTAACGGAATGTCAAGGGGTCGTCCATTAAGGACGTCCGCAAAGAAAGGAACTAAAGGGTCACACAAACGCGGACAAGGGGTTAGAGGTTATGCTCAAAGTGAACTTCGCATCTAATATTGGTACGTAGTTATTTTAGTAAAGCCTGTAGCACCAACCTAAGTCAAGACAGCTGACAGTATGTCTGCCTTGGATTAAAGTAGTCTCTTTGCTGGACGCGACAGTATCAAAGTACCCCACCCTGTAGCATAATGAGCTCTGCAAGATCAATAGGTAGCTTAATCTAGGTCTTAGTACACCGTTGCAGTGCGGACTTTCGCAAAGGGATGGTAGGATAATGCCAAATGCAGATAAGGGGGGTCCAAATATGTCATATTTGCGGACGTCCTTTATGGATGACCCCCAAGTATTCTATGTGTCGTCGATTATACACGTGCTATTCTTGTTGTATAGTGAGCCTTCGGACTGTCGGAAAACAACGTCGTTAAGCCCACTGTTGTCAACGTTGTTCTTTAGTGTTGTGCTTTGAGTTGCAACTCGTGAATGTTACGCGAACAGTTACTTCTCTGCAAAGGCGAAATATTGTATTGTCAAAATTCCATACCAAAGAGATGTCTGATTATTTCAGCCAAAAATTTTTATTCCAGTTAAAGCTCATTATTTCAATTGAAACCGATTATATCAGCTAAAGCTATATGTAAAATTACAATGTCAATGGGAAGCTGCCATACGTTTTATAATTAAAAGTAAATGTAAAATGTAAATGTATAGGTTTTATATAGCGATCGTATGTCCTCGACCTTGCTGATTTCTTCAATGAATATGACAGTTTACAGTTTAAACGTTTACAAATCCAGTCAAAAATGGAAACCTTATCACCTAAACAATGGCGCCAGCACTTGAAGTGTTTTATTGCAAACATTCTACTGTCATAACGTTTCAACAATTATTGCTTTGAGGGACGTTGTTAAAATTGCCCGCCATTTCTCGTAAACGCCAATGTTGTGGTGTGAAGCATGCTGAGGGAATTATAAATAAACCCGGTAGAGGGATTGCTAATGTCATGTATGCGCTTCAGTCAAATGATCATTCAGTCGAGCATCTGATGACTGTTGCTGATAGATGAGAGTACCAAGTACACGTTTACTTTACCAACCCTCAAAAGGATTATATGTAGTTTACCATGAGAACCATTCGACAACTGAAGATTATTATTTTAGAAGGTGGCGCTATAAAAACGACTAAGTGATACAGTATCTAATACATGTTGCCTTGGATATATTATATATTTCGTTTACCTATACTTTGTAATAACTATAACGGTTTTGCACAAAAGTGTCTTGTATACTTTAATACTTGCGTAGCTTGTATACATTACTACTTACGTGGCTCATGACGACGATGATGTTGTTGTTGATGAAGATGATGATGATGTTGATGCCGACGACAATTATGCTTACGCTGGAATCGAAAGAAAGAAATAAACTGCATCAACAACAATAACCATAACCATAACAACAATAATAGCTATAAAAGCAAAAACACCATCAGCAACAATAATAACAATAACAACAACAACAATAATAATAATAACCTGTTTATTAGAAAACCGATATAACTGTACTTGAGACCAGTCGGTCTGGAATTGAGATTTACAATCGCAATCCTAACAAATGCAGGAAGAAGGATTAACGGACGACTGTCAGTATCAGTTTGCCAGTAGACAGACAGACACAGACATAGACACAGCTACAAATAGGCAAATCTAGGCAGACAGCTTTAAGGGCCATATCCGCCCCGCGAGGCCAACGAGTCTGCCCCAGTCAAACCGGGCTCTGTCGTCGGAATATAAATGTCGTAAACCGAACTGTTGTTCTGCGCCGGGCGATCAATGTTTGTAATCGTACGTCTAACGACGGATGGATTTACACCGGCGCCTTTCAAGCCGACGTGCTAAACGAATCTCGACAGATGCACATCCGACATTCTGTTTATCACTGTTCGCTTCCCATCTGCTCGTTCACTGCAGGCCTCGATTGCCACTTCGGGGTTGCGTCTCTGTGTAAGAGGATGGAGAATCGAGCCCCGGTCGTAACTACATATGCATTTATTTTCAGATATGTAAACGTATACTAGCACACAACATCTGCGCGCTTGTTAGGCAAAAGGCCACTTGTGAGAAAATTGATCCGCTGTTGCTCCTCTTTAGCGACAAACTCTTTAATTCTCAATGCGCTCTGAGTCTTCTTTCTAAAAGTTTTAAGTGGACCATGCGTCAGAGGCTATTATTACAAACATGCAAATCTGTATGTTTAAGAGATGTTTATCTCGCGCTTGCACCGTCCATTCACACTTTGATATAAGATGAATTTACGCACGTTTAAATGGCATGCAGCAATGGTGGAAAGTAACATATTTGTTCACATGCGTCTCTATAATCTCCTGAAACGCGTGACCCTTAGGTCCAAGGATTATTTTATTATTATTATTATTATTATTATTATTATTATTATTATTATTAATAATAATAATAATAATAATAATAATACAAAGATTTTCAACGCGCGCAAGATCACACATAATGTGAATCCGAGGATCTGTCAAGTGAGGTACAAACAGAGCTACAACAAGAACCGAACACATTTTCAACGTCCTACCTTTGCGCTGATACCTGTTTACCGAGGCCTAAAGGATGGTAGGCTGAGTAGACACCAGTTGGTGTGGTATTTCACGGTGGTCACACACTCAAGTGCTAACCAGGCTGAGCATGGCATAACTTCGCGCCACCAGCCCAAAGTCAACAGCGCCTACCAGTCACCCGGCGAAGGTTCTAACTCAATAAGATGAGAAGAAGGGCAGTCCCTTAAGCCAACCTCAACAGTCAGCCATGGGTATGACATGTTAGCGACTTCATTTTTCTTAGCCTCAGCATATGAGGGGTGGCCAGGCCTCTTCTTTCTAGCGGCCTGATATTTCTACCAGTAGTGTACGGTCAATGAACCCATTTCACAGAAAAGCTTGCTAGTGGGCGCAACTAGAAGGAAATAGAAGGAAAATTAGCGCAGTTGTGGTCACTGTAGAGAGAAGCATTATATATATATATGTGTGTGTGTGTGTGTGTGTGTGGTGTTATTTAATGGGACATTGTATAGCGCCCCCATTCAGAAAGCTCTTTTCCCGCTGTACTTTGTCCGAGCTTCATGCGCAAAACCGTGCGCCTTAGCACAGACTGCATGCATCACGGCCACTCCAGCATGGCGGGAGGGTGAAGTGGACCGCCCACACAATTTCCCTGTCGATACTGCGTCAAAGTCTCGTAGTCACCACAACAGGTCGCGAGATGAGACCGCACCTTGAGAGACGAAAACACAATTAGGCCGGTCGCTCTTCAGACACCAGATTCGATTACGTGGAAACGAACTCAGAATACGCAATATCACATCTCGACAAAGACTTCTCTCACTCCTCCTCCTCCTCCTCCAATTCCTCATCCCTTTCCAATCTTTTATCATCCTCTGCTCCCTTCGATGCTTCTCTTCCTCTTCAAATCCACCCGGTTATCACCCTTCTCCGCTGTTCTTCCACCTCTTCTTTCCCTATAACCACTCTGTCCCATCTCCTCTCTTTCTTTCTCTCTTTGTTTCTTTCTTTCTTTCTCGCGCTCTCTCTCTCTCTCTCTTGCTCATTCGTTTCCTGGGTGTCTCTCAGCTCTTCCTCTCTTTCTTTATCTTTTTCTTCCTCTTTCTCCTCATGCTCATTCTCCTCTTCCTGCTCCATTTCTGCTTCTCCATCTTTCCCAGAATGTCTCTTAGTTCCATTCCTCCTCTTTTTCCTCTTCCTACTCTTCCTGCTCCACCTCTTTCCTCTCTGCACTTCATTCTCCTCTTTGTGCTCCACCTATTCCTCTTCTTCTCCCTCCTACTTCTCTTCTTTTTCCTCTTCTTTTGCTCCTCTTCCTCTTCTTCTTCTTCCTTCTCCTCTTCTTCTTCAGCCTCCTCCATCTCTTGTTCTTCCTCCTAATCTCCTCCTCTTCCTCCTACTCCCAAAATTCCATGATTTCTTCCTTCTTTATCAACTCGTAATTGAATCAGAAGCGAAGTCCTCGCTCGTTCCGCAAAGAATTGCAAACAAATCAATTCCAACAAAACCCGGCTTCGCAAACAATTCCGGACTAAACGACATTAACCGCCAATCTAATCAAATCTAATCTAATCTAATACTTGCTTTACTGCCTACGTGGCTGTCTACCTAAATACTGACCTACCTACCAGCCAACTTGTTTTCTTCCGACTGCTGGACATTCCTAACTCACGCAAAGATCAGAAGCCAGGCTACTTACTTACTTATATGCTTGTTTACTTACTTCTTCACTTGCATGTATATGCACATATGTATGTAACTATGTATACAGCGTATGTATGCATGCATATGTGCATACATACATACATATATACATACATACATACATTTATACACATACATATATGTAAGTATACATATATACAAACACACACATACATACATACATACATTTACAAATACACACAAATACACAAGGTTGCAGACAGAAAACGGGTGCATACGCACATGTCCATCGTCCACTTCAAAGGCCATCATTCTCCGAGCATGCTCGGAGCAGACGCAGAACAAGATTACGACCAGACTTTTCCCGCCTAAGTCATCACGACATCTGTCATTATTAATCAGCAACTTCTATCGCGCCGATGTCTAATGCACAAGGCATCAACCGATGACGCACCAAAACCAAGCCGCAATCAGGTCGAACTCCAGAAAGTCAGTCCACTATTTTAATAAGCAATTTTAAAAAGGTAAGTCTTAAGTTGAGAACGAAATAATACAAGCTACGGAACAGAACGAACAGAAACATCGAGGGAGTTCCGAAATCTAGGTCCAGCAAACGATAAAGCGTCATCAAAACCCCCCAAACACTATGACGCCACTCCTGTTCTCAAATCACTTCACTGGCTAAAAATACCTGAACGAATCTCCATTCGTTCAGGTGTTTTAAGCCAATGAAGTGATTTGAGAACAAAACCCTATCGCTTATCTACAACACGGTTCAATCCTCCGAACACTCCTATCTTCGTCAGTTATTTACATTCCAACCAGTCTGCTCAACCCGCTCCTATTCCGCTCTAACTCTGCCCTCCTGGTACCTCATTCTTAGAAGTTGGGAATTGCTTCGTAGGCATAGCTGCCCCACCTCTCTGGAATAAACTCCCGCTAGAGTTACGACAGTTTTCTGATCCATCATACGAACTCACCAACACTTCTACCCTTGCAATTTCTGCCCAGGTCTTTCACTCAAACTGAACACTCTTCTTCCACAAATCCTGTCCTGATTCTATCCCTTCCCCTTATCTATCTTATCGCTCCAATTCCAAACACCATCCACCGTAACCGTCTAACGGTTTGCCTGCCTGACTCTTGGATCTTAACCTGGAACCGAACCCTTTCTGCCTGTCGATATTGTTTTGACTGAGGGTTTATGAATAATCTGGTCCCCGCAACTTTTAGCTTTCTTTGGGTGATGTAAAAACATCGAGCTTTCGATTACGATTACGATTACGATATACCAAGGGAAATAAAATGCGTCTGTATGTGAACATTTAATTGCTTGCGTGTAGTTCTGTACTTGTTTTCCCGTGCAATCGTAGTTCGCAACCTCGGCAAAAATGTGGCGTTGGTAACAGCTTCTGGCTGTTTCGCAGAAGTAGTTTTCGAATATAAAGAGGCTTTCTTATAGGACTTCTACATTTCTATAATAAAGAGTAGACTTTGGACCACATGTTGCGAAGGCGCAATGAAAATATAAGAGACGTTCGAGAGCAACTGACAGAGAATGGGGGCCTTGGTAGCTGTTAGCTTTTGGGTGCTTGATGTAGCGCTATAGAAGTGTTTTCGGATTATATAAAGAGATTTCTCATCGAACTCCGACATTTCTACAACGAAGGCTAGAACTTGGACTACATATAGCAATGACGGAATTTACACAGAGAGGGAGTAGTCTGAGGGCATATTACATAGAATGAGACGCTTGTAACAGTTAGCTTTGGGTACTTGAAGTGGCGCTATAGAAGTAGGTTCGGAAGATACAGAGATTTCCTTAATTAGCTTTGAGATTTCTACAGCGAAGAAGCAGTTTGGACTACAAATGGCGAAATCGAATTGCAGAAGCTTGTTTTGGAAATTAGATCGAATGCGAATCTGTTTCCTATGTCCGCGAATGTGAATGTGTCTTTCAGCTCAACGGACATGTCTCCATAGTGACGTGAGGCGTCTTGTAGTCCACTAATTATAGGATTTTGCGGTAATTCGCCAAATCGATCGTGAAGATAATTGTGTGATCCTAGTTTGTTTTTCTCTTCTCTATCGTATGAAATCACGCATAATCAAGACAGCTGCCCTTGTTGATGAGTGGCTAAGAGCCCTTTAGCGTAATTGGGTTTCAGCTGTCAACCCTGCGGGGCAAAAACCATGATGATTGCGCTTGGCTTTGGTGCGCCATCGGTTGATGCCTTGTGCGTTAGACACCGGCGGGTAAGAAGGTACTAATTACTGTTACAGTTACTTGATTCCTTGAAAATCCTCTACTGATTCCTCGATGATCATGTCCTGATTCCTCTTAAATGCTGTCTTGATTCCTTATAAACCTATCCGGATTCCTCTTCTTCTTCTTATTTATTCCGATTCCAAACATCATCCACCTTTACCTTAATTTGGACCTGGACTTGGAACCGAACCAGGCCATAATTGTCTCACCGATTTTGCTGTTGCCTGTGAATGACCAGCACCAAAGCAGACCAACAGTAACAGCTGCAACAGCTGTGCAATCGCACAGTTATATGACAGAGGACATGTAGGCGCAATGGAAGTTATATAGCAAAGAGGTTGGGTCAGGTAATAAGTAATGGTACAGGTATTAGTATATTAACAGAAACCCAGATGCTAGCCTTCAGGCCTAGACTTTGGTATCTGAGATCAGCTAAGACAGATAAGCATCCAGTTCGACAGGACTCGACTCTACCGCAGACGTATTGTTCTATTAAATTCTTGCTGAAAGCGAGTGCTCTATTTCTTGTCTCGTGAGCTCCCCTTAGTTCGATTATAGTTATACTCTAAATCAATATGGTCACAATACGACGAACATTCGAAGCGATCCTTTATTTAATAATATTCCATAAAAACGACAGTTATTTCCAATTAATCTGAATTCAAAAAACAGTTGAGTTGACAGCTCTCTTCTGGTTAGATCAGTTTAGGCCAGAGTACATATCACGGGCGGTTAAAATAAAAAGTTCTTTAAATGCAATAAAACAATTTCCGAACATATCACAACCTCGTAAAAACGCGAATTATGCTTTCAACAAATACTAAAAGGCCAATCGTTGACAAACAATAAAATAATAAAACAGCGCTTAGGCAGCTTGCTATAATTTCTGTTTAATACATTGACAAAAGCAGACTGCAAACTATAACAAATGAATATAATGGATACATGGAAAAAACGCTAACTGTATGTCCTCTGTAAACAACCAAAATATTCGTTTCTACCGTGTAAAAAGTCCAATTGCTCATCTGTACCTTGTAAGCATCCAAATTACTCATCCACACAGCCTGTATTAAGCCTTTTCTAATTTTAAAAAGCGTAGATCTCAGAGTTTTAGAAACCAATCAATAGGCTCCAGACTGGTCATCAGTTTTAAATTCGGACTAGAAACCCCAACAGCAGATCATTTGTAGGACATATGAAGTCCACACTGGAATATTGTCACATGAGCTTCATATGTCCTACATATGACGCTGCTGTTGAGCAGTCGTTTTTAATCTGACTGGATGTAATTCAGTAACTTGTTCATGAAAAGAACAAATGTCACTAAACGAAGTTCAAAACTGAAATAATATCATTATGTACCACTGACAAATGACTAAAATATATGACGATGAGACGAAAGAATTAAGAAAGTTTCATGCAGAAGATCCAGTAATGGTGAACCTGATTAATCAAGACCTTAGCAGAATCTTTAGTCATAATGACTATAGGCGTATAGCAAAAGCACAAAAAAACAACTCACATGCCCCGATTAAAAACATCCAAAACACCACAACATAAAAATATAACAGCAAATTATTTCTAATGCAGTTCTAACAATTTCCTACATTTGAGGAGAATAAAACGTAAGCGTTAGAATTACATAGAGTGGTAATACAATGATAGCAAAAACAAGTCCACAGCATATTGCAATAATGCGTTAATACGAATACGTCGTAAATTAAATTGCTAATATCAAAATCATATGGTAATGCGTTAATACGAATACGTCGTAAAATGCTATGAAAATCACATGGTAATGTGTTAATACGAATACGTCGTAAAATGCTACGAAAATCCCATGGTAATGTGTTAATACGAATACGTCGTAAAATGCTATGAAAATCACATGGTAATGTGTTAATACGAATACGTCGTAAAATGCTATGAAAATCACATGGTACTGTGTTAATATGAATACGTCGTAAAATGCTATGAAAATCACATGGTACTGTGTTAATACGAATACGTCGTAAAATGCTATGAAAATCACATGGTAATGTGTTAATACGAATACGTCGTAAAATGCTACGAAAATCACATGGTAATGTGTTAATACGAATACGTCGTAAAATGCTACGAAAATCACATGGTAATGTGTTAATACGAATACGTCGTAAAATGCTATGAAAATCACATGGTAATGTGTTAATACGAATACGTCGTAAATTGCTAATATAAAAATCACATGGTAATGCGTTAATACATAAATTGTCAATAAAAGTTTGACATATCAATTGTCCAATGAAGTAGCTTATATGTTATGCAGATATCTTACTATTTGAACCCGTTTCCAGCATCTCACTTGTATTGCCATTGACATTTCACAGCCAAGACTCTTTGTAGCTGCAATCGATAAGATCTGCGTAATGCTTTCTTAGTACTTCCATGGAGTTGGCAATGTCCCCCAAGAGCAAATAGTCGACCCAGTGGCGCGTGACGGAGCTCAAATCGCTGGAAAATCTCGCCAGTGCTTGATCGTAAGTGTTACTGAGACGGTCCAAGGCATGCAGGCTTTCGTTGGACAGCAGAGAGTCGATGGATTGAGGGTAGATAGTCTGGTGAAGGCGGCAAAGCATGGTGTCCACGACGAACTGGATACGCCCGAATGATTTGTCCAGGGGATTCAGCTCATCGCACTCATGTATTATCGCTCGCTGGAGCAGAAGCGAAGAAAATGAAAGGATCTCCACAGATCGACGGACCATCTCATTCGACTATAATACAACAATACAGTTTCATCATCATCGTCGTCGTCGTCGTAGTGATTACCATCATCATCATCATCATCATCATCATCATCATCATCATCATCTTCTTCTTCTTCTTCTTCGTCTTCTTCACAATCATCTTCTTCATCATCATCATCGTCGTCTTCATCATCAGTAACATCAATAAGAACTGTATCAGCAGCAGCACTGGTAACAGCAGTGCGGCAGCATCCGTGTTCCTTCCATCTTTATGTCCTCTACGCACAAGATTCCTCGCTCAGCTGATTTTCATCGGACTTGCTAGCAAGTGCTTTATTTTTACCATAATCATCATCATCATCATCATCATCATCGTCGTCGTCGTCGTCGTCGTCATTGTCATCGTCAGTAACAACAACAATGTCATCATCATCTTGATCATCCTTGTCATCATCATTATCATCATCATCAATAACCACTACAATATCATCATTCACAACAACATCATAATCATCATCAACAACAAAATGGTCGTCGTCGTACGTAGTCCTCGTCATAAAAAGGTTGTGTTTTACTTACAATCTGTCTAAACTGCATCTCTCTTGTTGTATTCGTTTCTGGGCTCAGTTGCTGGTCTTCCTCATCACCCGACTGATCATCATCTCTGGTAGTAACATTAGTATTGTTGCAACTGACCTCGACCAGGGTCAAAGGTGGAAGGTCGGGGAATTCCGGACTCTTTACGTATTGATTTTCTAGAGCTCTGGCAGTGAAACTGTTAAGCCTCGAGATCACAGTGACCTACATTAAAATTAAATGTTTACATCACAAATTAATCAATTAATCAATTAATGAATTGCGCTTCTCTGAAAAAGAGGATAGGATTTAACTCGCTGAGTCATTAATTCATTTATAGTTTCTCTTTAGGTGGCGCTATATAAATTTATAATAATAATAATTATTATTATGATTATTATTATTATTATAACAATATTTTTCCTGTATTTATTAATAAGCGCCACTGTCTAATGACAAAGCATCAATCGATGGCGCTGAGTAACTGTGATGCGAAAATCCATCCATTTCCACTCGACGTCACCTTCCGTTGCTCCTCATCCTTGATGCAACGAGGTCCAGGAACTCTGAACATCGTCTCAACTGTCAAATCTGGAGGGGAATCCATTGGTCAGGCGAGGCGTGTGCACGGGAGCTTACCACTTGTGACTTTTTAAAATTATTTGAGGACTGATGTACTTTTTGTTCTTGATAACATTTAACATCGTTAAGGCAAAGCGTCTGATACGTTTCCCTTGAAGCGGCGCTATATAATTTCTAATTACAATTAAAATGACTTAGAATAAGAAAACTATGCAAACACTCTAGCCTCCACACTTCGTTCTGGGGTTAACTGTTGGACAAGGGAAGGTGTCTCGAATCGTATCAAGCCTAGCGCATAAATTATAGGCGGGGATGAAACCAGTGCTTATAATTGCCATGGCAAATAAGCTGTATGTTAGAGAACAGAAATTCGGACAGCATAAGGCTTCCAGGCGTACCTTACTACTTTTTGGACTTTTGCAACGTGACTTTCCATTAAAAACTAAGCAAATTATTCATTCGCGTGTTCGAAACATTCGAGTCATTCACTGAGCAGCCTTTGTAGTGAAATAGAAAAAATTTCATATAATGTGTGTATTAATTGCGCGTTCTAATTGAGTTGCAGCAAACAGAAACTATCCCAGGCGCTAATTGCATATTACGAGTTTTTGTAAAAACAACGAATTACGCCCAACTTATTAAGCAACTTATTAGGCCTCAGTCACGTTGCTACCATAATTATTGTCATCATCATTAGCGGGTTTGTTTTGAAGTCGTTGCTGCTGTTAAAATAATTTTGTTTTTGCCACAATTAACTCCCCGTATAGAAAAACTCGTTTAATTAGCGTATTGTAGAACATTCATGAATGAAATGTTCGCTCTCATTCTGCCTAAGCTCAGGTCTTCGCCTTCTAGTGAAAACGTTTTTAATTTTTAGACAACTACTCTCGTGTCTACTTTCCAATTTATAATAATTATTCATTTCTAATTTTATCGATTGCAAACCAAACGACTCTCTGTCCAGGAATCGTGAACATCATATAATTTGTCAACTCTGGACGGGAATCCGTTGGCTGGGCTCTACGCGTTTGCGTGTGTCCATCACTTACGACCTTTCTTGTTATCTGAACACTGCTTGCTAACTGACGAACTATCTATTCTTAATTACATCTAGTGTCGTTTAGGCTAGCGTATGGAGAGTCTCTGATTAGTTACTCTTGGAGCGACGCTACATGGATATCTAATTACAGTTACAGTTACAATAAGAAACGAGAAAAATGTAATAATAATGAATATAAATCCAAGAATTTCTATAGCGCCACTGTAAAAATGCTCAAGGCATCAGTCGATGGTCGCTGCTAAGCAAAGTCGGTGTGCCTGCCAACATTTAGGATAATTCCGGCCGAAAGTCGAGAGGAAAATCCGAGAAAACACAGAGAAAACTTACGGAGGAAATGAGTCCAGGAAAAGATGGGTTTTTAGTGGATATCTAAGGGCCAACACAGATTCTGCAGAGAAATCGTTTGCTGGAAGAAAATCTCAGAGTCTGAGGCCAGCAACAAAGAAGGCACACCCATCAAGAGCTGCCTTTGTCCTCGGTATATAAGACATTCAGAGGACCTGATCGAGTAGTTGCAAGTCCTATGGGAAGAAAATAGAGAGGTTTGCTGAAATGTGAAACAATCTAGACAATGGTCGTGAAAATCATTCTCTTATAGACAATTAAACCGGTCGTGAAAATCATTCTCTTTTCTATGGGTAGCCAATGTAACGATTTCAGAACGGGAGATGTATGTTGATAGTATGGAGTTTAGTGATGCCGCTGGCCAAAGTGTTTTGGATCCTTTGAAAAGCTTCATGAAGTTAGCTATGACATGCCAATAAAAAGCGAGTTACATTAGTCGAGACCAGGGCATTGGCTACACAAACCAAAGCGAGCTGAACAGCTGCAATGTAGGACAGAGTTACCGAGAGGGACAGAATTCGGAGATTTAAATTTGTTCAATTGCTGAAACGAAACGTAGGAACTCAGTTTGGATGGATTTGACAGCAGTGTATTGTCTGTTTACGCGCTAAAGAAATGCGGAGTTTATGATTACAGTTACGATTACGCTCTCCATGTCTGGGCATAAGAAGTAGGGGTCTCGTGTGACACGTCAGCTGAACGGTTAGAGCGCTCGCCTCGTAAACGCTGAGCTCGCGGGTTCGAGCTTCGCCTAAGACGGTTACTACGTAGAGACCTTGAGCATGTCCTTCACTCAACACTGCTCAGCGCCATCAATTTATGATTTGCCCTTAGACAGTGGCGCTTAATAAATACGCAGATAAGATTAAAACACACTTACATAGCGATTCTTCAGTTTCGTAGCTTGTTGCTTAACTGTAGCGGACTCCTGCATCAACAGCCGTAAGTTTTCCACGATGTTCGCGATGGGCGCCGGGGTAGCTGGCTCCGCAGCTTCGTCGGATGCGGCGATGGAGAGTCGCGTCATTCCTTGGCACGGATGCCTCCACGTGTGCCTCAGGACCCCGAGTTGGAACCTGCAGTCTGCAGCCAACGACATGCCCGACACCACCTGTAACGTTAACATCATCGCCACGGATGAAACGATCGTCATCAACGCGAACTCCCTCTGGCTCAGCAACCCGGCCATTGCTCTCTGTGTAATGTATTGTGAAGTAAATGTAACGGTCAAGGCGACTTGCTCTTCTCTTCACTGTTTTCAGATCCCTTGCTTTGTAACTCGACATGACAACTGGTTGGTTTGCGCCTTATTTATACGTCTATCCTTTGTCCACTTTGCCCCTGAAGTTTCTAAATTAACAGTTGGTTAGTAGTAAAGGAGGTTTAGAATTCCTGTCGGTTTTGCTCTATTCTGTTTCCTTGTAATTATGCTCGATTCAGTAGCACGATCTCTTGATTAATCCGAAAGAGCTTCCGTCGCCGTTTCTGACCAAAGACCGTGAAGAAGTATGAGTGAAAAAATTGGAAAGATCGTGATTACGCGCCTCTTTTTACGCTAGAATCTAGGAATTGTAATGATGTTGCTATCAGTGGGTGCAAACTGGTTTCACTTTGGTGGCGCATGCTCTCTCTCTCTCTCTCTTTTGCACTTCTCCAGTCCCCGCGGTTCAACGCCCGTAAAATACCAGTGAAAATATGTCCTGTCTGTCATTGATGGGAAATTTGTTAGTCACTGTTAAGTTTCTACGGTGTATCCAACAAAGA